>OY764961.1:149376376-149838876 GCA_963668005.1 Melieria crassipennis | reverse complement strand
ACTTTACTTTACTTTACTTTACTTTACTTTACTTTACTTTACTTTACTTTACTTTACTTTACTTTACTTTACTTTACTTTACTTTACTTTACTTTACTTTACTTTACTTTACTTTACTTTACTTTACTTTACTTTACTTTACTTTACTTTACTTTACTTTACTTTACTTTACTTTACTTTACTTTACTTTACTTTACTTTACTTTACTTTACTTTACTTTACTTTACTTTACTTTACTTTACTTTACTTTACTTTACTTTACTTTACTTTACTTTACTTTACTTTACTTTACTTTACTTTACTTTACTTTACTTTACTTTACTTTACTTTACTTTACTTTACTTTACTTTACTTTACTTTACTTTACTTTACTTTACTTTATTTTATTTCATTTCATTTCATTTTATTTTATTTTACTTTACTTTATTTTATTTTATGTTTGTTTGTTGTTTGTTTATTATTTATTTTATTTATTTATTTTATTTATTTATTTTAGAAGAGTTTTGAGTCTTGGAAGATAAAAACTACTAACAGCGAAACAAATTGCTTTACAGTTTGCTTCTTTAAAGTTCAAGGTTCAGTGATTGTTTGGCTTGAAATCACACATCGCTTGCGCATTCAATTGCCGCAGTCGTCTATGAATTTGGCACACTGGAGATAATTTTAATATAAATGCTAATATTTAAATTAAAACTCTACCATAACAACCCACCTCGCCACTCCACCCAGCAATCATTTCGAGTGCTCTCTGCTGTTGAACAGCAGTGGCGTGAAATTAAATGGGTTCACGCTTCAAGCCGTCTGACATCTTCATCGTCATCATCATTGTCATTGGCAGCAGCAGCTTCAGCTCAACCTTAAACTCCGCCACACCTTCCACTCCCCTCATCATAATTTTGTCTGTTGCTTTGCCGCGAGCAACATTGCTAAAGTGGCATTTGTTGCAACCCCATTGGCCGTCAGGCTACGCTACCTACTCGAATTTCCCAACTAATTTCCCATGTTGCCTAAATACAATTTCATTTTTCTTTTTCTATTTTCGTTTTCGTTTGCAGCGTGCGAATTTCACACACACACACACACACACGCACACACACATGCAGAGTCACACAAAAGGCGCCGCCGCGTTGCCATCGTAAAATTAGAAACACTTTGAATTAAATTCACATAAAATTTAGTGTGTCCGTCTGGTCTGCCTATCTGTGTGTTTTCTTTTGTTGTGCTTAATTTCTTTCATTTCGGCGTTTGGCAGCGCAGCGTTCCATTTCTTCATCACTTTGTTTTTAGGTTTTTTTTACTTTCATTCTATACATTTAATTAAGTTGTCTTCAAAGTACGCAAACCGCATACGGCACAGACGGCGGCGTCCTCAGCGTGTCCGTTTGCACCATCCCCCCCTCGTGCCCCGCCAACATATGCCAGACACAATTCTACGCTCATTGGCAGTTGCCAGCTGTTGATCCATTCACCCGCCAACTGTCTGTCTACCTTGTCTGTCCGCGCGCATTGATGCTGACGCTTTGCTCTTTTCACCATTTTCAGTTCATTTTCAAATTGTAAATTCCACTCGATTCGATTCGATTCAATTCAATTTTACAAAATTTCAATATTCAACGCGGTCGCGTCTAATTAGTGATGGCCGTGGCAGCGTCTGGCCGCTGACCGTTTGTGTGCCCCTTCAGCGTGCCGCAAATTGCTCCTCAAGTGGCATGTCTGGTGGGTTGTTTGCTTTTGCTCCTCACATCCCAATGTCTTCCAAGGTTTTGTTTTTGTACACTATATACATACATACATATAGATATATGCATCCATATGCAGCCCAAAAATTCGAGCTGCTGCTTATTGTTTTTGTTGTTGTTGTTGTTTTACACACATTCACTTAATGGCATCGCATATTGCCGTTTAACAAGATTTCTCTTCGCAGCAAACTCATTGAATTTTCCATATTTTTTGTGGTTTCCTGCTCCGCCGATTTGGTGTTTTTTGTTGTTGTTGTTTTGATTGCGTTCACTTTATTGACTTCTTGACTTTGTAGAGTTTTTTTTAAGGTTGTTGACTCGGCGCACCAGCAGCAACGCGTCCGTACAGTCGCCTACTGGCGGCGGTGAGTAGTCGAGCTGACAGGGAAATCATTGAAATTAATTTTTATTTCAGTACATCTTTTGTTGCTTTATTGATAACTGCTGGTTATGCTTGTAATTTATGTATGTTGGAATGGGCCAATTGCAGTAATGAGCGTAATTAGGCGGCGGCTAAGCGTGGAATGCATATGGCACTACAACAACAATGACAAAGGCACGACCAGCCAATTGGAGTGTTTGTAGTCGGCAACTGAAATATATGAATTCTGCTGAAGATTTCGGCACTCGGGTATGAAATATTTGGAGAATTACAGTTAAACCGCGAAGTTGAATGACTTCGAAAGTGTTGTCCAGTGTAGATGGATCTGAACTTTGACTGCGTGCGTGAAATAATTAAAAACAACAAAAAATTCAATTGAAAATTTAATCACAAATGGAATTTAAACTTTCGATTTCAGCATCCTTAATGATATGGAAATTAAACATATCCTATAGAGAGAAGAATTAAATTTTTGTATATCTTAAGCTATTAAAGTTAGAAGGACGAAATTCAAGGATGTGGTAGTATACATGTTAGTCCTTAAGATATATTTTTTTCAAAAAAAAATATTGGAAATTTCCAAGGATATTCAAGGATAAAGTTTTAAAAGGACATTTTCAATACCTCTTCGTCTTTTTGTACCAAAACATTAATTTTCTAAAATTCTAAGGATTTTTCTCTTTCATTTGATACCCATATTGTTATTTTACAATGCGCTGAATTTTTAAAATAATTTTTTGAAATAAACATGTCCTTGAAATTTCAAAGTCCTTTTAAAAAAATCCTGACGTCAGGGAGAAAAACTAAAAACGCAGTTTTACTACATTTGGTCCCTAGTTTTGCGAGCATATCGATTTTTTTTGTGTAAAATTTATTGTCGCACGTGTAATCAGTGATTCCCGGGGCCTATATACAAAAATTAACCAAAGTAAGGTTAACAAATTTTAAAAATATTCAATGTTAAAAAATATCTAAAATGTATTTAAAACTGTTATCAGAATTTTAATACATACAAAAATACACAAAAAATTCTATACACAAACTTGCAATACCAGAACAAATTTTATGAAACTTTCCCCACCAGACATTTTTTGTTGCCGGCAATAAGAAAACGAGTCGCCCCCGGCAACAAATTTATCGCCGGTAATATTACCAACGTATCGATTTCGTATCACCAGTCGTTCTAAAACGTCCGCCGAAAGCAACTCGCCGTGACGAGTCGTTTTCTTATCGCCTGGACGAGTTGTTTTCATATCGCCTGGACGATTCGTTTTCATATCTAAATACATCATATTGTTTGGAAAATTATCAATATATAAAAAGTCAGTCAGTTTTGGTTGGGATGGAATTTCATACAAATTGCATACATAATTGCATACAAAGATTCAATGTTGCGCTCATTGTTTTGAGCTTGAATCAATGCTGTTGATCAATGAACCGTCGGCGAATGAATACAAATTTTTTAAATGGGATCAGTCTCACTGAAATACAAAGCATATCAATTCGATATTTCAAAGTTCTGGAAAACAACGTGTTTTTGGGACATGTTGCTAATTTGTCGCTGAGGCAATAAATCGGCGAGTCGCCAATTTGTTGCCACTGACGATTGTTGCCTATTTCTCACATTTTGCTTGGTGGGTCACTTTGAACTTTGACTTTAGAATTGTCAATAAAAATTGCAACTAATCTCAGTCATCTTCCTATTCAGTCAGTGAGCCTATTCACCCTGTATACATCTGAATATTTTGTAATTGTAGGCAGTTATCCGACATTTAATATCGTAACTGAAATAGACTCTTTTGCTTCCAAGCTCCACATTCGGTTTGGCCTTTGCCATCATTAATGCCACTATTTTTGTAACTCTTTACTTACATACAAACTGACGTTTGTAAATAAGGAACTGAAAGATTTAAAAAAATTTTTTTTTAATTTAATTACTTAAAAGACTTTCTTCTATTCTAGAAAAACAAAGCAGTACGAAAAGTTGTCTTAGAAGGACATTGATTAAAAACATATGACATATGTTCTAAAAAAGCTAATTACTTAAAAAATTTCTTCGATTCTAGAAAAGAAAGCAGTACGAAAAGTTGCCTTAGAAGGACATTGGTTCAAAACGGAGGACATATGTTCTAAAAAAAATTTAATTGGACATTTGAACTGAAAGGCAAATGCCATTAAATTTATGATTTAAAAAGGACAAAATCCATTAATTGTAGTTATGATGGGACAATATACGAAAGACTTTAAGTTTGTATGACATATGGGAGTAAACAGGAACTGGTTGTTCTGTGATGCGAAATGTGGAATGGGCGGGTTGATCAGTTTATGTCCATAAGATAATCTTCAATAATTTTACGGACTACCCAAAAAATTAAAAATGAATGAACCAGAAGCATTGAACTAATTGCATGGCCCGACATTATCCCAAAAGATGTTTAGTCCTTGATAGGGAAGACTCCATGAAGCTCCTATTGCAGAACAAAACGGGCGTCCGTATCCTCACAGCTTAAATTACACAGTGCATTCCTATATTAGAATTTTTTACAGATCACTACACATATAGCTTTTCCTCCACAGACAACTACTTATAATAAATATATCTAAGAGCAGGAAACATCCTTCCACACTCTATACAAGCGACCAGAATTCAGCAATTCCCTATTAGAAATGGCACAGAGTTCTAAGAAAATATTTGAACATTTCAAAATTGATGGTTGGAAATAAAGTTTTAATGAAAATATGAAGTTCCTCCACTGATGTCATCAACAAAATCTAGTTACAAGTAACAATCAAAAGTAGCAAGTAAATTGAAAGCCAAAATTCTTTGATACATTTTAGGGAGCTTTTGAAATTGCCTACATTACAGTGAAACCAATAAATATTCTGCATAAATAAATGTTGCCATACTTATCGATTCGAATATAAAATCTTTACTGCAACAACAATGAGCATCAACAAAAAATAAGCGAAAAGCGCGCACAGGTCATCAAGTGAGTAAATAAAAATAGGAAAACGCTTTCCGTGTGTGGGTGTGTGTGTGTGCGCGTGTGAGTTGGCGTGTATGCGACAGCGCCCTTTGGCCCCGGCAAACTTTAGCACTTGAATTACGATTTGCCGATAAGTTTTGTTGCTGCTGCTGCGATATGAATGGTGGCACCGTATGGTCTGCGGCAACAACAACAAAAACAAAAATGAAAAAAATTTAAGCACGGGACAGAGAGTGCGAGTGAAAATGGGGCAAAAGAAAAGGGCGGAAAAGTAAGAAAAACGGAGAAATGCCAACGCTGTGTGCATTATTGTTTGCCTGGCATTATTTGTGATTTCTTTGTCAATTGTGTTGCTTTTACTTTTCGCCTAAATTGCTGTTGCTTTCGATATTGTTTTCATTGTTGATGTTTTAGTATTTGTTGCTTTTATGTTCGGCAGGCATTTTTCATGTTTTTTATGACAAAGAGAAAAATAACTAAACACACACATACACACGCACACACACAAACACTTTACGGCACACTTTCCGTTCGTGACAGCAGCGCAAACATTCGGCGCTGAAATTGTAAGCATTCGTAGTGCCGTAAAAGAAATGATTTGCTATGTCACTTCTGGCAATGAAATAACGAATACAATAAATAAAATATCAGAATACAAAGCAAAAATTAAGATAACGCAAAGTTTACCAGTTGCCAAAAAAAAACTGCAAAGTGTGCAGAAGAGCGATGTAAAAATCGGGGAAAAATTGAAAATCAGTTAATAAAATAAAATATTGATGGGAATGGCTGGGAAATTGCTTGAAAATGTCTGGAGAGAAGTAAGGCGAAGCTTGAAATCCAACGTTGGGGAATTTTATTTTCCCGAAGCACTGTGTCTGCTTAAAAGTTTGGAGAAAAGTGATTGTGCTGGTAGAACTTGTAACTCTTGACGTGGAAAGTGATGAACGCACTTGCCATCATCTTCGCGGGATGAAAAAAAAACCCGAGCTTCAGATAAATCTGTGCTGTATGTCCAGTTACACATTTTTATTTTATTTTATTCTTTTATTTTTTTTATTTTTTTTTAGCGAAGATTTATTTGAAGTGCGGGACATTTGCATAGAAGAGTTGCATCAAAATATATGTTTTCTTCTTTACAGCTTTTTTTCTAGCCCGGGTGTGTCTTATTAGTGGTATGGAAAAATAAATCAATTTGTATTTTATAACTTTTCCCTACCCAACTCAACTATCTGCTATCAATTTTGTGAAAGTCTTTGCATTAGCACATTTTTCCTCCTCTACTTTGCCTTACAACGCCTTAAATTGTCTTATACTCGTAAATATTTCAGGTCATTTGACACTTTTGCCGCAGAGTGTCACAATCTTCGGAAGATTAACGCCAACTGCAACACTGAATTTATTAACACACACACACACAGTTATGCATTACATCACTCACACATACAAACATCTTAAACCGGCCATATGAAGTCACCAACATTGCGGACGGACCTTAGCATGTTTTCAAGTGCTTAGCGCAACCAGCAACAGAAACAACCAAACAAGCTGAAAAAAATTTATTCAAAAGCCAGAAAATACTTCAAAAACAAAATGAAACGAAACGAAATGAAAAAAAGCTTAAGTGAATTTATGGCCGCAGCTAAATCATTCATGGCGGCGCATGGCGGACTGGTCCACGGAGTGGTGTGGCCATTGAATTAGTTGGAATGGTAAGTTTTATATATAAAACTTGAAACCTTTAACTCGTTCGACCCCGAATTATCTCGATATTACTTTTTGGTATTTAAATCATGAAGTCGCCACGCCTCTTTCTTAGAGTTCTAGAGCTTGTTTACTTTTGAACAATTTTGGCTTAAAACGGGTTACAATAATTGTGTATCAATATTTGTTAATTACAGAAAAATTACTTAATATTTATGGAAAAATACAAAATTATCATTTTTTGATTTTCTTTAACCATTGTTAAAGAAACAATTCGTAGACTTCAATTAGAACACAAACTTTCCCTGATATCGCTGCAAATTATATGAAATTAATTGAAATTAAATTAATTAATTAATTTAAATTAAATTTTGTATCAATATTTTTTAATTACAGAAAAATTACTGAATATTTATGGAAAAATACAAAATTATAATTTTTTGATTTTATTTAACCATTGTTAAAGAAACAATTCGTAGACTTCAATTAGAACACAAACTTTTCCTGATATCGCTGCAAATTATATGAAATTAATTGGGGATAACAGTACTCATTGCATTACTTAAATTAGACCCATAAATCAATTGTAGCTTTTGCTATACGATGACAAATGAAGTTGCTCTCAGGCAACTTTGGGATCAAAAGGGTTAAGATTAAAAAGCTGCATGATTTAAAACGCGTTGGAAAATTAAGTGTGTGTGTGAAGCTATGCCCATTTTGGGACAAATTGTCACAAAAAGCCATAACAGTGTGCCGAGTTGCTTCAAAATGAGTGTTTAGGGGCGTTTGTGTATAACTTTTGAGCCGAATACCATTCGAAACCATATTTTGTAGCAGAAATTTTTGTTTTTGAGGGGTTTGAATATGTAGATATGTATGTAAATATATTCGACATCATGTATGAAACACACAGTATGTCACAAAAGTGTGACATGCTGTCCTAAAATATGCATAAAAGCGATATTCCAATTTTGACTACTTACGACAGCCTATCACAAAAGTGTAACATGTTTTTTTAATTGAAATATTAATAAATAAAATATATTCGACATCATGTATGAAACACACAGTATGTCACAAAAGTGTGACATGCTGCCCTCAAAAATATGCATAAAAGCGATATTGCTATTTGGACTACTAACGACAGCCTATCACAAAAGTGTAACATGTTTTTTTAATTGAAATTGTGGTTTTATTTTTAGTAATTGCAATAATAAATATTTAATATTGGCCTCTGAATTCTTTCTGAATTTGGATATTTTAATTTTAAAAAATTTGTATAAAAGAAAGAAATCTCTCAAAAATTTACTAATCTTTTCTTTTTGTTTGTTTACATTTGTATTCTTACTTTTTCTATGACACTTTAACAGAACTGTCATTTGTGGCGGAAATACAAACAATAAAAACCATTTCTGTTGAGTTATGAAGCCAATCTGCAGCCGATGAGTGAGACAGAGAAGGAGAGGCGTCGTGATTTCAACGGCGTGAAGTGCTGCCACCAAGACAAGGGTTTGAATTTAAATTAAGAAATTCATCTCCAGCGATTGTTAGCCGCTGCTCTATCGTCGCCAAGATTCCGTGTAGCCTTTGTTGTTTGCTGTTGGTGGGTGTTGTTGTTGTTGTTTTGCAGTAGTGGGCCTATGCGCGCTTTTACATGGCAGACACTCATAAATTGTACAACTTGCCACGGAGATGCACTATCGGTGCATGTCTGCTCGAACTCGCTTCTTCATAGAAACAACTAGCAATCTAGCACTAGCATCACAACAATAACAATCCCAAAGCCCAATTGTGTGCACCAGTTCGAAGTTTGTGATGATATTTTCGCCCCATCGCAACCAGCTCGCTCGTAAATTTCCACCGCATACAATGGCTGGCTGACTCGACTTAATTCGACACTCGAGCGCGTCAATACTTGCATTCAGCTGGTTTATATTCAATTTCTGATTTTTTTTCTTTATTCGATATGAAATCTTTACATTTGCGTTTTGAATGTTGCATACGAAATGAGTTGCACACAACAAAACAGCATTCGGACCGACCATGCGACGAGATTTATTTGAACGCGCCTTTTGCACCTCGGACTGGCCGGCTGGCTGGCCGACACGATTTGATTATTCACTTTTCGATTCAATTCAGTTTCGTATATTGTTTTCTTCTACTACTTTCATGGCTCATAAAAATTTGCATAAATAGCCCAATAATCATTTCGGCCGGTTTAATAAAATCAAAATCACAACTTGAACGTGTTTTTGCCATTTGTTTTTGTTTTTATTGCATACTTCTGATTAAAAGCATGAGGTGATTTTTGACAGTTTTAAAGGCCTAAGATATATACTGGTACGACGCCGGGCTATAACTAAGTTTTACGTTTTTACAATAAATTTGGCATAAATTGTTATTTTTATATGAAAAAAAATTTAAACGTTTCACAATACAGCATTTTTTATGCGATATTTGTGAATTTACTGAATGATTAAATAATTCCATTCAGCAAAAGGAATACGAATGGCGGACTTAAAAACATAAATTGATTCTAACCATGAGACATGAAACTTAGAAATGTTATGAAATTTATTGCAAAGTTCACGTAATTATCACACTTTAAAGAAATTTAAACAAAGCTTTTTAATTTAAATTACTGATTTGCATATTACGTAGGTTGTTTTAGAATCTTATATAATGTAGATTATTGATTGAATTAATATTTGAAATACATTTAAATATTTGAACTATGAAAATCGGTTAATAAATATCACTATTTAGTATACTGGTTTTAAATTTATATTAGAGACTTTTGCAATGAACAACAATAATTTTGTGGGTACTGAAATTCTTTAATTAATCTTCATTATTGTAATATTTTCCTATTGTTACTTCAGTCTTGAAGGCATTTTTTATCAATAAACTTCAATATTTGTACTTAATAAGAATTTTTTTAAATTTGTACTTGTATACATTTTGAGAGTTTATTAAACTTAAATCTTCTATGTATCTTCTATGCAGAAACTAGTAAATAACTAATAGAATAAATGAAAAATTAAAATTTAATCAGGTAAAAATGTAAATAATTTTTCAATGGCCACTTCGCATTTTATTTACAATACATCATCATAAAGCTTAATCCATCCATGGTTTACATTGTTAGTAGTGAACACTCCTTCTTCAAGTCAACGTTCCTGAGCATTATTTCTGGGACACCTAGAATAACAAAAAAAAAAAACCAAATGTAATCATATTTATTTATTTATTTATTTTATTTATTTTATTTATTTTATTTATTTTATTTATTTTATTTATTTTATTTATTTTATTTATTTTATTTATTTTATTTTTTTTATTTATTTTATTTATTTTATTTATTTTATTTATTTTATTTATTTTATTTATTTTATTTATTTTATTTATTTTATTTATTTATTTTTAATTATGAAACATCGGCATTTAAGAATTAATTCTTTTGCATGCCATAAGGATAACTTATTAAATAACAATCGATTAGTTCAACAAATAACAATTGATTAACAACAATTAATTATCAACCATTATATATGAATTTAGTGGAATATTAATATATATTTTAACAAAAAAAAATTTAACAAAATTTTCAGAAAATTTTTCAGTAATTGATTGTTGACATTTCGTTTAATGTAAAACTAGAAAATTCTTCAACTTCATTTAAAGTAATGTAGCCGATTTTCTTACTTTTGCAATGCTGCCGCTACAAATGTCCCTCAACCGAACCAACTGACGTTCGTATTTGTCATAATATGTTGCAGCAAACTTGTGACTTTTCAAGTTGTCATTGTTGTTGTCGTTGTTGTTTTTGTCGCTTGGCAAATGGCGCATAAATCATACTTGAGAGACATTTTGCCGCATGGCGTTTGTTTTCTATTTTTGTACTTTTCTAGTTTTAATTAAAAATGCGTGAATGCACAACAACAACAACAACAACTATGAATCCAATTCATGCGACACGCACACAACATGCAAATGTTGCGCTACCGCGCTGGACATGCAACCATAAAACAACAACAACATCATGAAAACATACAAATTGCATGTTGTTTGTTACTGTTATTGTTGTTGTCGGCTTACAGCACATAAATTGTGTTTATGACATGAAAAATTACACACTGCAAATAAATATGTAACACAAAACCAAAAAAAAAAAATTAAATTAAATCAAAACACATAACAACACAGCGACACAGCAAGTAAGACGCGCAGTATTTAAACGCCAAAGGAAGTGGTAAAAGCGAATAAAAGTTCGGCACAGCAGGCGAATTAAAAGGGCTTGGGCCGCTCGAGTTTCGTCGTGACCCAAAAAAAAAAAAGCTAAAAAGATAAATTTTTGGTACCCGGACAAAGGATCTGATATTTATTTGAATTGTAGGGAAAGTTGGGACGGTCCGAAAGGACGAAATGTCTGGGCATTTGGGACTTTCTAGATGGTCCAGACTTCGGCTATTTAAATTTGATTTGGATTCCTTTCTCTCTGTGCAGCGAATTCAAAATCAGATACATACACTGTCCACATATTTTGTTTTTCATTTGGGTTTGTCCAAATAGACAATTCGAATACAAAAATCGGTTTCGAAAATCAAAAATATTGGACCTCTAAACGTTCCAAGACTGATATAAAAAATTGTCTTCCTAATATTATAGACAGATATCCAACTGGATCCCTTTTAAAGGCATTGTGCAGACTTGGGTCATAATAATAATTTGACACAAAAAAAACTCTCGACAGATATCCAACGTGACCCTCGCCAAACAAGACTAAAAAAATGCCGACCTAAGTATCTCTTAACCCATACAGGCTTTCTAGTTCTCGTTGTTCGTTCGCCCATTAACTCTTCATACCCATTCCAAACACACATTCATCCACTCCATCTGCTGTCTGTCTGTCCGTCTGTCTTGTTTGCCGGTCCACTTAGTGCGTGTCCGGAACGGCAACTTTATTGCAATGCAGCATACGCCACTCGACCGCCGCTGAGTGGCCTTTCATACACTGCACTTCGCCACGTCGCTCCGCATCCCATCGCAACATGTCGTCGTCCATGCCGTCGTTTACTCCTTTTCCCTAACTCGCGCTGCCGTCGGACTGGACCGTAGCGGCAACTCTGTGAAAGGCTGAAATTTATGACATCTCACGTAATTGCTGCAACGCATTGCCCACTGCAGCGACAGCATACAACATGCAGCATGAAGCACGCAGCACAGTTATACAATTTTCATTTCATGTTTTTCTTCCATCATTTTTTGTATTTCTTTTTCTTTTGTGCTTTTGCAGTCAAGCTGCAGACAAAAGACAGGCAACAACAACAAATGAAAACTCTGTCACAAACTCTGACCCATTGTCCAAGCAACGCTGCTGTGTCCACGGAATCCTTTTGGTGCGCCCGATTTCCCGTCCTTTGCGTTTGCGGCGCAATGTTCTTTTAATGCACTGTTGCCTCATACGGCATCCTGGCTCATGCTGCACATTGCACATTGTCGATGGCATACTGGACGCTGTGCTGAATGTTCAGTGCCCGTCGCGAAGCGTTAAAAAGCGATTAAGGACGCGTTTACGGTGCATGTTGATTGCTTTGAATGATGAAAGGATTTTCATGCCATTCACTCCATGCGAGCAGCACTGATGACATTTATGACATTTATTGTAAATTGTTGTTTTTGTTGTTGTTTTCCAATATGATTGCTGTGCTTTTACGAACTATTAAAAATGATTTATAGCGCGACAAAGACTTTTATTTTCTCGCTGACCAAATGTTGAAATTTGTATGATGCGCAGGCGAAGAAAATACGAGACATTATAGAATAATTCAAATTGTTGTGATGCAAAATAATATAAAAATTATAGAAATGCGCTGCCAAGTGATTTATTTCTCATAAATGGAAAAAATAATCATTTAATATTTAAACTTTGATATATTTTCGTTACGGCTTTAAATTATTTTAATCGAACCATTGTTTTTTTCTAAATGCTCGAGAAGGAGTAAAAAATTTACACAAACAATCTCGCAGGTGCAACATCAGCACCTCACTCCAACTTACTGGCTTCATAACTTTAATTAAATGAATGAATGAAGACGCTTTAGCCATTTTGTATATCGAAGCATATTAAACAAATATTTGAATTGGAAAAATTATTAATGACAAACATTTGCCAATCCCTTCATATGTATGTGTTACGATTCATTTTCAAACCAAAAACACTGAATAACATTAAAACAATGCTATTCGTTTCGATTTTATTCAAACATTTTGCAATTGCATTAAAATATTTCAATAATAAATAACCATTCGAAAAAACAAACCAAATTAAATCTCGCTCTAAAGTAAAAAAATCAACGACCCACAAATCACCACACAACCCCCGCCTAAATAGCGGTTTACATTAACAAAAAAAAAACAGCCACCACAGCAAAATCACATTGATTGCTGCTCAGGGCTCAACTCAACTCAGAGCAAACCAGCTCAGCTACGCTCAGTTCAGTTCAGTTTAGTTCAGTTCGGCAGCAAAAAGTACCCAATTTCAATTACAATTTCCAATACAATTTCAATTTCATTGCCGACGGCCGTCGCTTCAACCATATAAACAACAACAACATACAAACAAATACACAAGAACCAGCGGCAACAGAAGCATTGCGGCAATGCAACAATTCGGAGCAGCACAAGTATGATTCAATTAAAAGAGTTTTGGCACGCTCTAAAAGCCATAAAGTCCATAAAAACCCGCATAAAAACTATAAAATGAAAATGAGACTGAAACTGAAAAGAATGTACAACAGCAACAACAATAAATGAATCCAGTGAGCACTACAGAAAACAGGAAAAAGTGAACAAAAAAAAAATTAATTTGAATACGCACAAACAGTTGTGGGCGTTGCGGGAGCGCTGCGGGCTGAGGCATGCAGAGTGAGCGTCAGTGTTGTTGTTGTAACAGAATGGAGCAGAACGAAATGAGCCATGTGTAAGATAATTGAGCGCGATGAATTTTCACTCGAAGCACCCACGTGGCAGCAATGTTGTTGGGCGCTCACAGAGGGAAGAATATTCGCTTTCACAGTTTGAGATGAATCGGTGTCCACGCGATTATGTTCGCGTTTCTTTCCTCTTTTTGCGCTCTCTTTGGCTTTTTAGAAGACGTCAGGGAGAGTTTAAAAAAACTTTTCTTACCTTTTTCCTATTATTTTTACTCTCCTTTTCGCTATTCATTGATTTTTGTTCCATTCAAACTGGTCCAAGATCTTTCCTGAACTTTCTAGCTTTTTTGTTTCGAGCGGAGTTTTGTGCTTCTCTCTGTTATCGTAGTGCCCTATTCACCTTTCCCACCTCTTCCTCTTTCTTATCTCATCTTGTTCCCCACTCTTTTTCCGTATCTATAGTAATTTTTTCGGCAATGTAAGCACTCCACTTTCAGCACCTTTACCCAGTCTCCCCTCTTCACTCTCCTCATTCGCATTTGCTTCTGCAGTCTTAAAAGGATTCTTTTTCGCACCCCCACAATTCCCTCTTGTAAGACCTGTAACGTTGCGTTGCCGTTATCAGTGTTATTGTTTTTATTGTTTTTATTGTTGCTATTGCTGCTACTGCGGCTTCAGCTGTGGGCGCTGCTCGCTTCTTCGTTTATTCGGCTTCACTTGCGCTGCTCTCCGTTGCTGTTTACTTGCATTTTTTGCTGTATATTTTTTTTATTCAATCACTGCAAGCAGCAATGATTTTTATTTTTATGCGCGCACGTAACGATCTCGTTTCCACTTACTTAAATCTCCATTTTAACGGTGCATTTTATGTCCCATTCTGGCATTTAGCCACGCGTTCGAGTTGCCGAGCGAGCCTCGGATGCGCAGTTGAAGGTTGTGGGAACAAATCGCAACGATTGAGTGGGTGGCTGGAGGTGGTGAGGTCGAGGGCGAGTGGCAGCAGCAGTTGGCACAAGGCCTTAGGGGGGAGTAGAAGTGACAAAGCGGGTGGTCGAAGCTAGAGAATGCTTCAAGCCGACACTGCGAGAGCGCCGAATGCTGAGAGAGCACAATGTAAGACAAAACCCACAATGAGTGCAATAAGCAAAGTGTCTGGCAAAAAGCCTAAAACTTTATAGAAATAAATTTTTTGAATTTGTATTTTTTTATGAAATTTTTATTTACCATAAAATTAGTTTTAGTCTTCGATTTAATGCTTTTTTTTAATTGTTTTTATTATCACATTAACAAACAGTTCAAACGCCACAGCAGCAACAGCAATTCAACAGAATCGACAGCAACCACAGCAGCGATACCGCAATGCGCAGTGACAACATACCTACACCAACAATAACAACAAACAATTGAGCGAATCGTTAACGAAACGATTATGAGGCCATCTCAGTCGCACTTAAAATGGCCATAAACGACGACAGTTATGGTGGCATTTGTTCTCATTCATTGCCGTTTCGTGAGAGCCCGATTGTTGTTGTTGCGACGCTTGATGTTATTGTTGCACTGGCTCCAACGGCCGGGCAACGCGCACGCACTCCCTGCCAGCGGCTTCTGCCCGCACACCGCCAACGACCAAAAGCCACCAACAACAATGCATAAGTCGAGCGCCAATTTCGCACGAACATAAAAATCGATGACGCTCAATTGAAATATTTTCAGTTTCCCACACACGCAGCGCGCACAAGCAGAGAGCAGCTGCCACTTGCCGCTCTCTCCATTAAAAACAATGGCCTGCTGACTGTTTTGACGCGAGCGCACTCGCTTCGTCTCGTTCTATCGTGCGCTTTCAAGCCATTTCGAAGTGGTCTCACTCACTATCGCTGACTCTTTCCGACGCACTCTTCGGCCTGCTGGCGATTTGCCCCTCCATTTCGTTTGAGTTATCGGCAATTTGCTTCAGCAATCATGGCTTCCGTTTGCGCTCTGCAAGTCACGTGGTCGCCACCGTCGACAAGAGCGCATCGGATGCCGAAGATGGCAACGCACAATGGGCGACGGCAATGCAAGCTGCCATTAGCGTTGCCATTGTTGTTGCCGTTCGCTCCACTCACGAAGGCGTGGCTTCATTTCGCTGTACCCCGACGCTGTGTTGTGCGCTGTTGTTGTCGCTGGTTGTTGTTGTAGCTGCAGTAGCCTTGCGGAATTTTATGTTTCGTTTTATGGAGCATTTTAATCGGTGCGCTCGTCGTTTGGCGCTGTTTTAACGGTCGACGCGCCGCTGCAGTCATTCGTCGTCTGGCATTTTGAGTGTGATTTTCTGCTGCTTCTTCTTCTTCTTCAGCTGCTGCTGCTGCTTGCCGCCTGTGTTGCGCCATTTAGCGACGGCAAAAATTTGCCGCTGCTGTGTTGACGTTCTTCCACTTGTTGTTGTGATAATTATTTGAATTGTTATTAGAATGTTGCAACAACTATAAAAATGCTATAAAAATATTTTTTATTTGACTTTAAATGATTTTCAGTGGGACATTGTCGAAGTCAGCAGCCAGCGACTGCTCGTGCTCGTGTGAGCTGCTTGCTGTATGTGTAATTTTTTGGTAACATTTGTGGTGACAAATTGAATCTGATTGCAGTGATTTGTTTTTATGCGTGGAAAATACGAATCGTTGCCTTCAGTTTGAATTTTCAATCAGAATTGTCTTAATTCGAGGGATTTGTGGTTTGATAGAGTTTTTTTTTGGTTGTACCTAATATTCATAATTATTCATTGTTGAGGAAAATTTAATTTCTTCTGATTTTGTGCTGATGCGAGGGTTCGAATTTGCGATTGAGTGGCGTCTCAGACTTGCACTACTCAGCTGAGCCAAAATTGTTGTTCATCTTAAATCACAAATACAAAAACATAATCAATTGGCTTCCATTCCTATCACCATCACAGGCGCACGTAAGAAGGTTTGGGGTTACAAAACCTTTCCTTAAATCCTTATCTTGCAAACATTTCGGATGACAAATATGGTTTCAACTGGTATTGTGCTCAAAAGTTGTGTCCCCCCCCCCATAATGAAATCATGCACGGGTAAAAATAATTCATACAAATCTTATGAACGACGTTCACAAACCTTTATTTTGAACTTTTTATGAAAAATTCATACTTATATTATGAAATGGTTTCTTAATTGTTTTCATAAAATTTATGAAACAGTTCATACATGTTTATGAACGCGTTCATAAAATTTTGTGAATTTTCGTTCATAAACCATTTCATAAAAGCCATATTTTTTAATTTTTTTCATAAAATTTATGAAACAGTTCATACATGTTTATGAACGCATTCATAAATTTTCTGAAACTTCGTTCATAAACCATTTCATAAAAGCCGAATCTCACATTTTTGGTTCGGGTACGAGCCGAGCGGGCAGGCTACCTTTATTTTGAACTTTTTATACATTCATAAATTTTTTGATTTTTTTCATAAACGTTATGAATCAGTTTTTGAACACGTTCATAAAGTTTCTGAAATTCGTTCCTAATTCGTTCGGCCACGCCGAATCCGAACGGCGATTGGCAGTTTTTTCTTTCACACTTGGAGGTTTTGCCATTGCCTGCCAAGAGCGCACTTGTGCGATTCTTGTAATTCTCATCTGCTTCATGTGGTTAGCGATAGAAGTAGATGAGCGTTTTTACCAGCCAGCGAGACAGGTAAGCGCGACAGGTAAGTCGAATTCAATTAAATAAATTATTTATATTATTATTTTATTTATTTTTATATTATTTCGTTGCTATTAATTGTCAATTCAAAGATGCGGCTTGCGGCCATATGCTGTTTATTTTAAAACGAAAATTTATGGAATTTTTATATCATTATTAAAAAATTAATTATTCATATTTATAATTAATAAACAAAATATGCATTTGTAGAAATATTATTCGTAATTACTAAACATGTTTACTATAAATCGCTTTCATATTTTGTAGGTTTCAAATAAACTAAAAATTTAAAAATATACCAATGTTTTAACATTTTTAGGGATTTTGAATTTCAGGAATTTTTCTTAGGAAAAAATCAAATATTTTATGAATTTCGTTCAAAAACGTTCGGCTTTATGAACAAGGCTTAGGAATGCGGTCATAGAATTTATGAACGCATTCATGAGCATTCGGTAAACCCGAAGGTTTATGAATGCGTTCATAAACTTTTTATGAACGCGTTCACTGGTTCAAAAATTATGAATATGTGCATACAGTTTATGCACAAATTCACAAATTTTTTGAACGTTTTTCGTTCCGTGTGTGTGCGCCGCTGATCACCACGTTCCACAAATCGCACACGCACTACAAAAGTGACAAAACTAAAAATTTTTGATTTTTCAGGAAACGCAAAAAACTGTTTTTGAGGTAAATAAACATTTTTTTAAAATAACGTATAGACCGTTCAGTAGAAAATCCTTACAGATTATGCTTTAGGATAAGTTACAAGAATTTTTTTTTATTTTACACTAGAAAATCCAAAATTTTGAGTTGTGACTGTTTTGATGATATTTTAATTCAATAATTACGGAATTATTTTAAGTTATGTCACTTTTGCTGAGTTTTATAATTATAAATTATAGTTAAAAAATCGAAAGAAAAATTTTGAGAATTCGAAATTAATTTTTTTATTTGAAAATATGTACTAAAATTGTCAGAAGTTTGCTTAAAATTAACTTCAACAAAAATTTATTTCGTCAAAAGTGTCACAATTTGAGTTAGGACACTTTTGCATTGAGCTTCAGTGATCAAATAGCATCAAACTTCTGACATAAAGAGAGACCTAACTGTATTTTTGCAACAGTTAACAACAACAAAATATACTGAGCTTTTGCTTATTGGTAGCCTGATGCATTGTGCACAGTATTAACACATAAACCCGAAAATTAAAAATTTTGAGTTGTGTCACTTTTGTAGTGCGTGAGCGATATGTTACCATACTTTTTTCGCACATTGCTTTCAAGCAAACCAAAGTAAAAAAGTTAGATTCATGACTTCAAGATTTTCAGAAAGTCAGTCGATTCAAATTAAATATGATATCTAAAAATTTTTGGGTATAAACTGTGATATAAAAATTGTTGGTATTTTTCTCAAAACTATAACATTCCAATATCGTATCAAAGTTATACGCCAAGTAGAGAAGTTTCAAACCTACTGAAACCACTCTGAAACGCCACAACCATTGCAACGCAATATCTACCAACATAACAAAATGTGAAAACTATACAAAAAAGGAAACATTTTTAGACAAAGTAATTTTGAAATAGCCTATCAATTATAATTGACTAGCTATTATTATTATTATTAATTAATTATTAATTACTAATTGTTATTATTATTAATTTTGAAATAAGTTTTTCACAAATACATTTTTAAAAAATTGAAGTATTTATATTAATTCTTTTCCTTGCCCATAGTTAAAAGAATTTTCTTAACCCTAGAAGGGTAATCATATTTTACATACGTCGTTGGTAATCTTCGTCGAATCGACGAAGTCGTATTCAACTCCGATTTTTGGAAGTATTAGAAATCGTATAAACTCCAACATAATTTTATAATTATACTTAGACATTTTTGTGTAAATAATTCCTACCGTATATATTTTTAAAAATTATTTGTGTATTTTTTAATAATTTTTGTTGAGGTACATTTATTTTTGAGATCAGAATGAGTATCAGAAGTTAAAAAAATAATTAAAATTAAAATAAAGTGAAGAACAATACATAGCTTCTTTATGAAGACAGAAACACAATTATAATTCCTTAAAAAACAAATAAAAACCAAAAACAATTCTAATTAACTATTTAACTAACTTACTTGTACACATATTAACTAACTAACTAATTAACTTAACTAATTAATAATTAATTAATTAACCAATTCAAAAAAATTTTTCAATTAATTCTTCCGATAACCCCGAATTCCGAGACATTTTGAAATACTGAAATTCAATGTATAGTACTCGTATTCAGTTGCAAAAAGTCACGTTAAAGGTAATCTTCGTCGTTTCGACGAAGCCTAGTTTTGTTTTTCTATAAAAAAAAGAAAACTTACGCTGCGCTCGTGCTGCAAAACATTGTATTCCGCGAAAGCACATCGCCAACTGAGATCATACGAAAAGAGAAAGCAATCAGATCGGAGAATAAGGAGAAATTTGAACAAATGTATGTGGTGTTCGTCGAATCGACGAAGATTACCTTTCTAGGGTTAATCTATCACAGATGACTTCAGACTCAAACAGAAATTGTTGAACTTGTGATATACGCATTGTTATTGTTGTTCCACAATATAATAAATACTTTGCGGCATGGCCACATTTAACCCCGAACTGGCATGCAATTTACGAGATGCCATTTCAAGGGTGAGGTATGCATGGCTCAAAGGTATTCGTAGTCTATTTTTTCATTTTCATTTCTATTTTAAAGCTCCACGAGTCCAAGACAAATCACGATCGCATTCGTGTGCGTGCGTGATACGATTCAAATTCTTGATAAATTCATTTAATTTTTTTTTTGCCTTTTGGCGCTCTCAGCAGAGACAGAACAACGCACCGTTGATTTGTACGAAACAGCTGCAAAAGCGACATTTTCTACAAGAAGTCAAACATCGGGAAAAAGCACAAATAAAAGACAAAAACGCACAAACAAACAAGTCGAGAATACACGAGATGAGGGAATTGCGCACCGCTGCCGCACGTTGAAGACGCGCAGACCCGCTAAGAATAATGAAACAACATTGTCGACGGCAGAGTAAAATTAGAATTGGAATTAAAACGGAAATTAAAATGGAGAACGCGTTGCGCGTTGTTGGCAGCGCGTTGTATTTTACTTTAATTGTGTGTGTTGTAATTGCTAATTAGAATAATAAAAGCATTTTTTAATTGTACATTTTCGGCATTTTAATTAGACAGCCACGCAGGACACAGTGGAAAGAAAACGGAGCGAGTGAAAACGGGGCAATGGTGGGATATGGATGAGGTGCTGCTTGCTTGCGGTGCAGAATATAGTTGGTGATTGTCTAAGGTAGGTTCGAATCCCAGTCGTTGTAAACACTAAAATAGGGAAAAAATTACATTCTTTCGATGGCTTCCGGTTCAATCTGAAATGGCAAATTCCTGGGAGTAAAATTGCACATTTAAAAGCTCACTAAAACTTTAGATTCCATTATGATTGCAGGAAGCTTGGCCTGTCGTAACTGCTTTGCATGTATGTGTGTATTATTTTGAGCACGAAAACGAAATTCCTCCACACCGTTGGCTGCTTTCTCATAATTTGTGTCCAAAAACTATAAAAAGTAATTAATTTGAATTGCTGTCAACAGTGAATGGCGTTCGGCGGCGATTAGCAGCTGCATTTCTACTTATTTATAACTAGCAAAACAAATACGCACACACACACATGTACACCAATAGCCATAGATATGTATGTGTGTAGTATGTTGCCGCATTGCATAAACTACAAGATTTAAGCAAATGGCTACAAAGTGAATGCATTGATCGCATCAAAAGTCCACGTAGACAAGTTCACCGTGCAGTCTGCTTCCTGCTCTCCCGTCTCGAGTTTTGTGCTCTCATACATATATAAAGTAGTTTTTTTTTAAATAATTTTTCACTTGTAAACGATTGTCAGCAATGAAAGATGTTTTACCTGTTCACTTGCTGACGTTTTTTTAAAGGAATGTTTCGTTTTGTTGCCTAATTACCGGCAATGAGCTAAATGTATTTTTTTATGACCAACACACAGCGGGCACCTGTAAACGGCAGGCAAGCCTCGACATACAGATGTATTTATGTATGTTTATATATTGTTAGTGTAAAATGGTTACAGAAGCATTAGCATTGAATATAGGTATTGTTTTTTTATCCGAAACTTATGCATCAGCATAGCATGTTTGGTTCAGAAGCTATAAGCAGTTGAAGGATTTCCAAAAGAGGACCTTTTAAAAGCAATTTTTAAAATTTGTTGTAATCCTTTGGAACCATTTTGAGAAAGTTTTTGAGTCTTACTGCAAGATAGATCATATTTCAAGTTGTTGGTGTCTTTGGGTTAAAGGCCAAAGACAGTTTTTAAAAGGTTGACCCAAGTCTCCGTTTAACTTCAATTCTCGTGGATTTTTTTACCATTTAAAAATAATTTTTTAAATTTTGATTTAATCCTTTGGAACCATTTTGAGATAGTTCTTGGGTTCTACTACAAGATAGATCATATTTCATGTTGTTGGGGTTTTTGAGCTAAAAGTCACAGACAGTTTTTAAACGGTTGACCAAAGTCTCCTTTTAACTTAATTCGCGTGGAATTTTTGAGCTTTTGAAAGTAATTTTAAAATTTGTTTTAATTCTTTTGGAACCATTATGGATTATGGACCATATTTTACGTTGTTGCGGTCTTTGATTTAAAAGCCACAGACAGTTTTTAACCAAAGTTTAAAGTGACCAAAGTCCCATTTTAACTTAAATTCACGTGGAATTGGAGACCTTAAGTAGATTTTGACGAAAAAGCTTGGGAATTTCATTAAACGATAGGCAATGTTTTTGGTAGTAACTCAGTCCTTGCGTTATCATCAATTCAGACAATACATATTGCAATGAATAAAAAAGTAAACGTGTGTATAATTTGCGACATTCGATTTGTCAAGCATCAAAGTAGTCTTCGAATGCAGATAGGTTCCAGTAATTTGACGCCACAGCTAATTTCGGAATTGCCACATGCAACATGCGCCATCGCCGTTACCGTTGCCAAGTATGTCCGACTTGTGATTTGTGTGACATGTAATTTATGCAACCGGACAGTGAGCTGCCGCCAATATTAAACAATTCGCGTTTGCGCATATGTTGACTGAATTTGAGTGCATCAGCAAACAGGATATCGGCAGCAAGAGAGTTGACCACTGATCACTGCAATGGTGCAATTGGCCGATTGTGTGATTCTCACCATAAACAAAATTCTAAAAATTTACACTCTCAGAATTTAACAATTTTGACGTCATTTGAAAGGTAAAACTCCAACTAAGAAAATCCGAAAAAGCTTTGCAAAAATTACTTAGTGTGTGTGCAACAGCTGCTCAAAGTGGAATTTTTTTTCAAATTTAAAATTTAAATTTAAACACATGTTTTCTGTGTTTAAGGTAGCATGGCACGTTAGAAAGGGGAATTTTTAATGATTTACAATATTATTTAGTTTTCAGCTCCTTTATTATCAATCTTTTTGAAAATTTTTTTAGCCAGGACACTTAATCTCCGGATTGGCTCGACCGATTTAAAAAAAATTTTTTTAGTTATTTTTATTAACTTATTTTATACAAGAATCCACCACAATATTTAAGAAAATTTTTTATTTAAAGTACTTTTTCGGGGGGAAAAAGGTGAAAAACGCAGTAAATTTTGGACACTTTTTTTCAAAAAGCTCCTATCCTTTTATTTTTAGCGTTTTTTTATTTTTCTGGTGAATTTCTGTGTCCGAAAACTTAATAACTATGAATATTTTTTGGTTTTTTGTTTCAGATTAGCCAATCCGGAGATTAAGTGTCCGTAATGGAGGATGTTTTTTTTTTCTACGCGACTTCAGCTCCACTTATATAAGAGACAATATGCTAAAAAAACAAAAAAGAAAAAATTTTGTTTGTGTTCCTTAAACCTTCAATATATTGTAAAAAAAAAATTTTCAAAAAGATTGATAATAAAGGAGCTGAAAAATAAATAATTTTGTAAATCATTAAAAATTCCCCTTTCTAACGTGCCATGCTACCTTAAGTCTATTGAGTAAAAAACCAAGCAAAGCTCATGGTTTACTAAAAGTTCCTAAAACTTTCAATATAGATTAAGAATTGATGTGGGCATTTTCGCTTACAATGCTTTCTCAAAATTTGCAAAGCTGAGGCTTTTACTTCACATTTAATTTAAAATATTTTCTAAATATAAAAATCTGAAAATTGGCATAACAGTGGAAAATATTTAAAAGGTATGTTCCTGTATTTTTTCTATTTTAAGAAGCATTATTTCTTTGCCGAATAATGTAAACAAATTCTCCGATTTCTTCCGATCTCCGGAAATAATTCAATTTGAAAAGTGGTCTAAAGTCCTATTTTTCGACAATCTATATTTTTTTTTTCCTGAAAGTATGCAATTAACATGAAAAATGAAAAAAAACTTCACAAATGCAAAACATACATTTATTATTATAATTTTTGTTGCAAAACAAAAGGGTCCTAATACAATTTATGTTACTCCTTGCAATTAGCAATGTTGACGTAACTGATTAAAAATATAATCTGGAAAATCTAGCCGACAAACTTGTTGCTATAGCTTACCAAAAATAACGAAAATTGCAAATTTAAGTCTCAGGCATTGCCAAACTACAAAAGATTAGGAAAAAATTCAATGAAATGCAATGAAATTAAAGAACAAATTTAGCAGACCATGATCAATTTTATTAAGAACAGACTTCTTCTAATTTTGTGCCGCGGTTGTATGAAGTCGAATCACTGTGCATTGTGTTGAATTCCGGTGAAATAAGAAGTTCCTCATATGAATTGTTTGATGAGTTGTGCTTGATGATGGAATTTCGAAAGGAAAAGACAAAATTCAGCCAGAAAACATCATAGACGTATTATTGGATTTATCATAATATAAGACCAGAGTGTAAAGAAGTAAAGGGTCTACAAATTATGCTTTCATCCTCCTCTCAATTTCGCACTGTTCAAAGTTCCATCAACTTCGAGTGCATGGAGCCGGCGAAATGTTTCAAGTTAACAAGCTAGTTGCATGCAATAAACCTGAATGTATGCGCACTACTGCCGCACGCACTGTCGCGACCACCAAAGCGCAACAACAACAAGACAACGACGTATAAATATGCGTAAGTATGTATGTGTGTAATTGAAAAAATCGCCCCAAACGTTGCCATTGCACGCGGTCGGCACAAAATTAATTTCGCCGAGTACTTAACATAATTGCAGTAATAATTGCGTTTTACAGCATTTTGCACTGCATCAATTTCTGATGCCGCTAAAGCGTCGTGCAACACGTTAACCGAGGCAGCCATTTACGCGTCTGCGGCCACCTTTAGTTGCCATTCGGCCTGATCGACTTTGAGTGCCGGTCAGCGATGTGTGGTTAGGTTCGATTGCACTACTGGTGATTATGTAATTGATGAGCAACACCAGCAACGATTGCATTTTAGTGAAACTGTTTAATAAAAACCACATCACAAGAGGCAACAATTATAGTACTTGTTGTAAAGAGGATATTGTTAAATGATGGACAATGGCAATGAATGGGGTGGAAGAAAGGGAAAGAAGTGGCAGGAAGAGCAGATGTTGGTAAGAACCAATAAAAAGAAGAAGTGGTTGACTGAAATGCAATTTTAAATTAAACTAACTATTTAAGAAAAAATTATATGGCGCACGAAATTAAGTTAGAGCGACAGAAAGAGACGGACAAAAAATGAGAAAGAGAAAACATAAACAAGTTAATGTAATTATGGTTTTAATAAGAAACTCCTAACGTAGGTTTATGTGTGTGCACATGCAAAAGTCCTTTGGAAGTTGCGCGCAATGCAATTTGCAAAACTCGACACAAAAAATGCAATAAAATTAAAAAAATCAGAAAAATTGGTACCACACCTCAGGCCAACATGTAAGTGGCTAAACAACGATAACAGCGGTTTTTTATGTCTTTTGCTCCTCTCCCAGATTTTTGTTTTTCTTTATTCCTTATGCCCGAAAAACATTGCAATTTTTGGTATTAACAAAAGTTGATTTTTTTAAACGCAATTTCATATTTAAAATTTGCAAATTATAGTTCAAGCAGAGACTGACGTCCTGTCAAGGTACAATTTAAAATTTCCAAAAATTTCAACATACAATTTGTGACTTCACATTGATGCCACATTTTCCTGCCCTGCAACCTGCACTTTGAGTGGTCCACCTCTGATGGGCCGAACGGAAGCTATACGATTCAATCAGATGTGTATTAATTTGTATAATCAGATATGCGCAGCCAGCTGCTGATGAGTGGATTTTTACTGAGCAAAGTCGCCAAGCTTGAAAATTGCTGACAGTCCAGTTTTTCTAGAAATATGCTTGCAATTTTCATTTTAATCGCTGCTAGTTCATGCAATTGTAATCATAAACTGAAGTTAATTCGTTTTAATGGCACACAGAACAAGAACAATTAACATTTTTATGGCATTTTGTAAGCATTTCATATGTTAATAACACTACTCGACACAAAAAATGCTCCTAAAAATAAAACTATTTTTTAGACCAATCTTCGGCTGCTGAACACGAAACTGAAAATCAAAAAATTTTCTTAAGAAGCGTTTTCGAAAAATGTTCGAAAAACACGTTTTTGCCCTCTTATTTCAGTTATGAGCACATATGTATCTCGTAAACCAACCATCCGACTAACACAAGTTATGAAGTTATCAGTTATGAGCACATATCTCGTAAACCAACCATCCGACTAACACAAGTGGCCCGCCATCCAGAAGGTAATTAACTAACCTTTCCAACGTTATATAGATTGTCCAAATCAGATGAAATTTGAGGAAGTTACTGACGATGAAAGTTGTAAAAAAGCGAATTTTTCGACAATTTTCAAAAATTATACATTTTCGAATCGTTTTTTTATAGATAAAATAAATGATCTCCTCTGGTTTTAAAATCTAAGATGAAAGATATATTATTTGAGCAAATATTAAGCCTTACATCAATAGAATAAAAAGAAAAATGACAAGGTTATGATTCACGGAGTGAAAACACAAACTTTTCATCTATTAAACCGTGCGAAAAAATTTTTTAATTTTACCGAGACCCATCCAAATGTTGATATGGACATGAAACTAGAGGTCATTTATAATATCCTGGCATAGTCAGTTTTTTTATTTTCTGATCCAAAAACTTTTTAAAGGACTTTAAAATTTTAAGGACATACACATTTCAAATATTTTTTTAAATATTTGCGGTTGTGCAATGATGAAGATGTGGGTATCAAATGAAAAAGGAAAATTGTCTCCTTTTAACTAAATTTTCTATTTGGAACTTTCAGAACTTTGAAATAGAAAAAAATTTAAATGTATGAATCTACAGACTGAGAACCAAAATATTTATGTTTTGCATACCTGACATATTTTGGTCCTGAAAGGAGACAATTTTCCGTTTTCATTTGATACCCTTATCTTCATCATTGCACAGCCGCAAATATTAAAAAATAGGTTATGTTAGGTTAGGTTAGGTAAGACAAAGTTTTCTACTGGCCAAAACATGGAACAGAGGCTATGCTGGCTTGGCCATGTCTCCCGTATGGACAATGAAGCTCCGCTGTTTGACGCAGTAGTTGGAAGTTGACAGTGAAAGGAAAGTGGCCGTGTCTCCAATGGAAGTACCAAGACAAGGATGCCCAATCATCTCTTGATGTGACCAACTGGAGAAGGCGCGTGAAAACCGGAGGCGTTTGGAGAGAACTTTTACGGAAGCCATAACCCGGTAAAGTGTTGTTATGGCCAGTTAAGTAAGTAAGTCATATATGGCACAGTCTCATTAAGTATGATGAATCAATTTCCCATCCATCTATCGGTACGCAGCTCCAGCAGTAATTACCCTTTCACTATTTGATAAAATCCTTGGACATGTCTGAGTTTATATTTCGGGTTCTTGAAGTTCCACACAAATATCAAACACTGTAACTTTGCACTCTAAAGGCTTAGCTTTCTAAAAAGTTCATCGATTAAATATATTTTCTAAATTTGGTTATTCCTCATTCAACTTAATTTAGTCCAAAAAATTCTAAAAAAAAATCGCAAAAATGTCTATCGTTATTAGTCGATCTGTCAGACAGAAAAATTCATACCGAATGATTATTTATTATCTCTGTAAGAAAATAAAATTGTCTTTTTATTACACAACAACAACGCCAACAACACAGACGTCGCACATTGACGCGAAGGAAACTTTTTCGGAATAACTTAATTAAAATTCTTGCAAACGCCGCATTATGTATATTTCTTGCCGCTACAAAGAGCGTCCATAAAGCAACAACAAAAAAAAAACAATAATAATACAATAACAAAACAAAACAACAACAATTCCAATGATGGCTGAATAACAAAATAACAAATACAGAACAACACACAAATACGAGTAGTATCAAATAAAGAGAGAAACAAACAAATGAAGTCAGCGACGACCCGGTCAGACTCACACGACCCACGCAAAAATTCGACAATACAAAAGCCCACTTAAGTTTGCTGCCTTCAAAAGCTGCCACACAAACAATGTAAACAACAATGGCCATTCAAAAGGAAAATAATATAAACGAAATAAAAGAGGAGCTCGAAGTGGAAGCAACGGAAAATAAATTATAAAATTTGTTTAAAATTTTCGACCAAATACAAAATTTGTACGCCTTTGGTGTTTTCTTGCAGCTGCTATCGTTGTTGTTGTTGTTGTCGTGGTTTTTGTTTTTGTTTTAATTTTATGTTGTTTACTCACAGCAACTAAAAAGTTGTATGCGTTATTGCGCCACTTGAATTGGTCCGTTAAAGCCCAATAAACTTCATCTAAATCAGCGTCAGCGCAACGCTTCAGCCAGACCCGCCCGTTCGCCCGCAATCGTCGTTTCATATATGCACTTGTGTGAGTATGAGTGCATGTGTGTGCGTGTGTGTACTGCGCGGTTTAAATTGCACATTATTTAAAATCGCATAAATATTCTCGCACCATAATAATGTTTAAAAAACAAACTATAAAGCCAGAAAATGAAAACAACATAAAAACAATAAAAATAAACTTAATGGCCAATTGAATGGGCCCATTACACGGCTTTGCATTCATTATATCGAATACAGTTTTGGGTAGTTTGAATATTGGCGTCGACGCTGGTTGACGGTAGTGGAGGAGGGAGACAATGGGAGTGGGTCAGGAGTAGCTACACTATTAAGTACAGTAATCTATTGTTTTGCTGAGTTGGTGAGCAATTCAATTGAACCAATTCAATGAAGCGTGCAAATGAGAAAAACGAATGCTACATGCAGTCCAATTCAGGCAAAGCAACATGACGTAGCTGTAAATATTTAATGTATTATGGTTTTAATAGCAAATCAGAGAATGAATATGTATTTAAAGTACCAAAAAGAAGGCGTGGCAGGCATAAAAAAGAACTAAAGAACCAATCAAGTCATATTCGTTGGTCAGTCTGCCCGTCAATTCGTGCATTCAGCAGTCAACTGAATCTTTAAGCTTTGTGTCAGAATTCAGAATACAAATTTTTTAACATTTAATCTGGAAATCCAAATAGTTTCAGAGAAGATGATTTGAAAAGTTCATGGGAAGATTAATAAAAAGAAAATGTTAAATGTTAGGAAATGTACTGTTTCTGCGCCGCTTCTCTACGCATAAAAAATCGAATTTCTTATAACATGACCCAATATTACTTTTTATTCACTTTATGCTTATGCTGATTGTTCTTCTTTTGCCGTCTCATTTAATTTCATTTCTTAATTCCATTTCGATTTCAATTCTTTCCATGCGTTTGCATATCATTGCGTGCCACTTCATATGTGTGGCCCAAAGCGTCTGTCTCAGCGCTTCCCTTGTAATTTCGGCGCTTTGCTTCGTATTATTGTTGTCTTTTATTCGGCTGTGACTTTTTGCTTGTTTATGGCCGGGCTCACTCGCTGACTGGTTGGCTAAAACGTTGCGCTGATGGTCATCGACTGCTGGCGTTTCGTTTGATATTCCACCGCAAGCTTCAATATTCTCTGCAAGCTGCTGCTGCTGCTGCTGCCGCTTTTGGTCTGAGCGTGTGAGTCGAATTAAGCAATTCCGCGTAATTTAACAACACTTTCGTTGCATAAATTTCACGTTTCCATTTCGAGTGTTTCGAATGCACGCCGCTCGTTTTCAATGACCCCAAACCGCGCCTCGCTGCCGCAGAGCAATCGAGCCAAACACAATGCCACTGTCTGGCCACGCCGAATCATCATCGTCGTCGTCGTCGTCGTTGCCGTCACTGCCATTGCCACTGCCACTGCCATTGCCATTTCCATTGCCATATCGCTTTGTGTGTTTTGCGTATTTTTGAACATTGCATGGCAAAATAAAAATTTTGCCCACTTGAATTGGCGCTGCCGCTGGGGCCCGCGGCCGCGTTTATCAACACATTTACTACAAAATAATGGACTATTGCCACGTAATGTGCACAATTGCCGCACTTCATTCATTTGTAGCGGTAGCGACATGAGAAATGCGAAAGATTTCACTCACGTGACGAGTCATAAGTGGGGTCCAATGCACCCTTCGCAATACGAAGCTTTTATCTTTAAGTGGGCACAGAAACAAATTTTTGCTTTCCGCGTTGTAATCAACAACTGAGAGCGAAACTGATAATTTTCGAAATTGATTTGATTTGCCTTTATTTCATTTCTGATGTTTTTGCATGAATTTAAAACTGGTTTCGTAAACAATTTGGCAGAAGATGTATTACGAAATAAAGATAATTTATCTACTCACTTGGGTTTTGAATGTATTCGTCCCTCTTGACTTTTGCAAATTTCCTGATAAGGTCTCAGCTATCATTGATGTAATTGTAAATTTCAATTTTGACTAAGCAAAAATAATTAAATAATTATATTGCAGTTTGGTTCAGAGCTTTTTCGTTTGCCTAATCAATGCGACCAAAGACAAGCTTTGAATCGAGCCATGAAGTGCAAATGATAGCAGTTGAAATTTCCTAGTGTTTTCTTGGGTTAAAGCTAATGCAGTCGTACTATTTGACATCGCTCATCTGTGGGTGTACCTTTGTAGAAATTTCCAGAGCTTCTTCGATCATTCAAAAATAGTTTTATGCGCATTGTTGGGCAAAATTCGTATGTAGCTGATAAGCACCAATGTGAAAAGCACCAATCTGTAGCCCAGACTTTTCGATTTTCTTGTTCGTGGGTCAGTTTTCCAGACAACGAAAACTCTCTAATCTATAAAATACTCCGTCGCCCACTTTGAGTTACAACAAACAGGTCTCCATGGCTATGCGAGAGAGCTTTATGACGAGGCGAGGTCTTTACTTCTCTCCCAGAGGATAGACAAGCATCCTTTCACCATTTTAAATGAAATGCCATCAGACATTTACATAGTTGCATTCCCCTACCTCGACTCCCAAACAAATTGTTCATATAAAATCTTTCAATCATCAAGTAATTTTTGGTTACCTTAACCCTTTCGCTACATGTTTTTACAGGAGAAAATTAAATTTTTAAATTTATCGAATAAGTCTTCTGTGTGGCTACAGCAACAATATCCCATACTATTTTTTTAAATTTGTTATCGAACCCTATTTTTAGAATGTTGTCATAAAACAGCAACCATATTGTTCTGGCTATAATAATGACTTAAACACAAAATTGTTTATGCATAACTAAAAATAAAATATTTATTCATCTAATTGAGCTAAAATTATTAAAAACATGTATCTGAGTTGAAGCAAAAAGTCAAATTAAAAATGTTTGTAATTTCTTTCTGCTTCTTCTTTCGTTACTATGTAAAGATATAACATTAAAAAAGGTGTATATATATCTTTTTTAAACTTAAATATTTAGTTTATTAATTTTGTATTATTCCTAAAACTTTAAATTATTCCAAGATCCAACAAAAAAATGTTTCTTGAAGCCATAGAGGGTTGAGATGTTCACCAAGTAGCATGTTGCCATATGGCAACAAGATAGCGAAAGGGTTAATATAGAAAAGCCACATCTAACAATTTTACATAAGCAAAACTTAATAAAAATGAAACTTCTGCAGTTGAAAAACTGAGTTAGGGCCCTTTTTTATTTGCATGTATTAACTTTAATTTTATTCGTAGCAGCTGTTTACCTAAATTTTGTATTACTTACCGAAATCTGCAAAAAAATAAATTTTGAAAAAAGGGCCTTTCTATATTAAGTTAACTTTCTATATATAAAACAGAGTCATGCAGCACAACTGAATACTTATTATAAAAATTTTAACAGCTCAAATTGCTTTCAACTTTTAAAAGAAGTAAAAATCGCTGCCCATGACTTATGGCCATTTTACACGAGCACAGGAACTTGAGCCTTCGTGTTGCTTATCTCCGACAAAATGCCAGCAAAGCCATGCAATATGGCCGTGTGGCTGGAAACTCGACACTCCCCACCCCTCAAGACGACCATTGTAAATCAATAACTGAACGTTAGTCGAAATAAGAAAATAAGAAATGCCTAAAAGAAATGGCACGTTTTGTTACCTGCGAAGAGCATTAAAGCCGACAACGAAATTGAAGAAATTGAAAAGAAGCAAGCAAACAACAAAATCTGACAGCACACAAACAAAAAAATCACTGATAAAGGGTGCAGGCAAAGGCATAAGGAAACTTAAGAAATGACAGCCAAGCAATGGAATTTCTACCTTCGACCAACAACGTACAGCGGTTCCACAGCTACAATTTTCTGCTCGTGTGTAGGTTCTTGCCGCAACGTTGCGCTTTGCGTTGCTCATACGCAGTCAACCACTTCGACCGCGTACAACAACAACAACATACAACAAACAATACATCCACGCATTCGTGATGCATCCATGTTGGCCTCTACCTACGTGCTGGCCGCAACAACAAAGTCAATTATGAAAATATCTTGAACCCTGTTGAAAAGAAAAAGAAGCAGATTCAAGAGAGATTGTCAACCGAAAAGGTCCATGGCTTACTTTTGTAGACGGATGATGCAAAAGCAGACGCAACAATGTGATTTGGGTTACAAAGATTGAGAAAAAGTTGCCTCAAAGAAATTTAAAGATTTGTTATAAAGCTTTCGAAATTGTAATACTTGAAGTTTTCAATTCAATGAATGAATCAGGATCTTTACAGACTAACCAAAAAAAATAATTTGTGCATGGAGTTTCTACGCTTTTGTACAACAATGAGTCCAATAACTTTCAAATTTACTAACCTTCAAGTTGCTTCCGGAAGACCAAACTAGACTTGAGCGCTTCAGTATGTGTGGTGAATTAAAATTTTCACAGTAATTTCCGTCAGTGTATGCAGTTGTATCGTGCGATCAGTAAATGTTGCGCTCCTGCACGCTTTCGCCTGACACTTTGAACCTCATTCGTCGTATGCTCGATGGGGGCCACACGATAAATGTGGCTCGGCTGCATCTGCCTTCGAAACGCTTCCACAGAAAATCGCTGGCTGAGTGCCGCACACGGTAAATGCACTCGAAGGCGGCTGTTTTTATCTTGATTGCTGTTCTTGTTAACTGGGTTGGTTTTCTTATTGTTTTCAGTTAAAAAAACCAAACCCAAAAGCATAACGTCACGCAGAATTCCACAGACGCGTCATCATAATTAAGCAATTCTTGTAACATTGTAGCAAAAATAACTCAAGAAAACATTCAACTAGAATTGCAACCCACTTGAAGTGAAATGAATCTCTTCATTTGAATATCAATCAATGGGAGAGCCACCACAGCTTAGCAGCTCATTAACGTCGAATTGCCATCGAAACGACGCGACGCTTTAGCATTAACCCATCAAACATCAAACAAACACCAAACAATTAATGACAAGTCGTTAAATTAATCATGCCGCAAAACCCACTTTGCCGGCACGTGAGCAATTCTCGTAAAATCCCAGCGCCACTTTATGTGCACCGACAACGTTCGCTGCCGGCAGCCACAGAGAGTTTTATGACTTTTTAAACGCTCCACACTTCAGTCCGTTTGACGGCGAGGTCGTGTGTCGGTGTTGGGTGAGTGAAGTTGAGTTGAGTTGTTGTGGTTGTTCGCGTTGTTGATGATCTGTTACAAATCACTGAAAGGCATAAAAAATCAATAAACCTCGAAGTAAACAGCAGCCGAACAATTGACAACAAGTGCAGACCCCAACCGACCGACCGACGTGCCGCCTGAATCTGGACTACGCGGGCGGCATCTTCGAGCGGCGCCATAAAAACGTTTGGAACATTTCGGTTTTTATGTCTATTTAATTCCCCTACAATTCATAACAATTTCTTTTACGACATTTTCACTTTACGCTGTCTGAGAGCGGAGCGGGAGCGGAGCGCCCAGGCGCGAGAAATGCCGCCAGAACACAGCGGAACCTGGCTTGGCAGCCACTTTACGAGTTTTACGAGTTGCAGATCGTGTTGCGACGCTGTCGGCTACTGAAAATCGGGCCATTGCAGGTTTACGACTTTTCGAGTACAATCCAGTTGGACGGACATACAAGCACACATCGTGCGGAAGGAACCGCAGAGTGGCAAAAAATTAATTTTACAGCAATCCTTTATGGAATACGGGTTACGATCTTTCAAGTTTTCGAGGATGAATCAATCTGTAACCGCACATAAATCAATATTGTGTGAAAGTCTCAGAGCTGAATGCGGACTTTGGAAAGTTAGAAAGTTAAATCGATGGGAAGTAAATAGTCAGTTTAAGAGAAGAGAGAGAGGCATTTTCAAAAGTATTGTGGGAAAATCTTGAAAATTGTATAGAAATAAAAAACAATTGAAACTTGTTGTCAGTTAAAAATGAGAGGACTTATTTTTAGGTAGGATTATTAGAAAGTAAATTAAAGAGGGAACAATTTTCATTTTTTCAATCATTTTGATTAGATTGAGGTATTTTATTGTAAATAACTTTTATTGCATCGCTTTCTAAAAAAATATCTTACGTCACTTTGACTAATTTTTAAAGCTAAATGGAATAAATAAATTAAAACTATTGTAAACAAATTTTTTACCCCAATTTTGCAACATTTACCTTAACCCTTTTGACCCCAAAGTTGCCTGAGAGAAACTTCACCTATTTGTCATCTTATAGCAAAAGTTACGATTGATTTATTGGTTTAATTTAAGTAGGCACCAACAAATTAATATTTTTAGAAGTGATTTCAAAGCAAATTACAAAAATTTTACTGTTATCCCCAAAATAATTTCCAATAATTTGCAGCGATATCAGCGGGAAGTTTGTGTTCTAATTGAAGTCTACGAATTGGGCGCCTTTGATCAAAACCCTGTTTCTTAAATAATGGTTAAATAAAATCAAAAATTGATCATTTTGTATTTTTCCATAAATATTAAATAATTTTTCTGTAATTCAAAAATATTGATATACAATTTATTTAACTCATTTTAAGCTAAAATTGTTCAAAAGTAAACTAGCTCTAGAACTCTAACAAAGAGGCGTGGCGACTTCAAATGTAGTGTGCACACTTCTTAGGCAAGTTTTTCATGATTTAAATACCAAAAAGTAATATCAAGACACAGGTTAAAATTCGGAGTCGAAAGGGTTAAATGCCCAAAATGAGTCATTTTGGCTACCTATATAAAATTTTCAGCAAATCTTAGTGTTGAATAGACAAATATGCATCTTCAATTGCGAAATATAAAAATTTCAAATAATTGCAAATATTTAAAAAAAATATCATATGTGACAATTCCCAATTTTTGTATCCAAAATTCGCTCACAAAATTCATTCATTCAAATTCCAAATTTCATTGCATTTTATTCCATTGATGTTTAAAGTACGCCATTATATTCAAATGAATTTTCTTTGTAAACCATAAAAAAACCAAATACTTTTTTAATTTTAATCTCCTGTGCATTTATTTATATTTGCTATTTATAAACCAATAAAATAAAAAAAGTCAGTAAATAATATTGTAGTCAAAATGACTACATATGGGCATTTTAGGTAGGTCAGATTGTCGGGCATTCTAGTGTTAAATGTAAAAAGGGTACAACCCTATTACAGATAAATATGTAGTAATGGCAAATAATTTGGAGTTAAGGAGACGGAAGACGGAGAATATAAGAAGCTGATGAAGATAAGGCAACAAGCGAACCGAAAACGCAAAGAAAAGCCTTTGTATGATAAAAGAAGTGTAATTAGATAAAATGAAATAGGCCGTAGATAAAAGCGAGTAAGAATAAAATATTAAGGTCATGAAGTTCTGAGGATCATAGTTCGTCCCGTATTATAAATTCCACTACGAGTCAAAAATTTTGTAAAAAAAGAATCCACACAAAACACTCATTAAATAAAAAATCACAACAACAACACTAATGATATCCGAAATTACAAGCAAAGCAACGCTAATAGCGGCAACCAAAACAACAGTAATGGCAACATTAAAATTACACGCCTTGCAACAACACACCTCGTCCGCCCGTCCGTCTGTCCGTTCGTTCGTTTCGGCACAGTGCAGCATAGCATTCGTGCTCCCGCCCGCCCATATAATTTATGGGAGTTTTATAGATCGTAAAAATGCGCCGTAAAATGACTCCGCACAGGGTGCTGTACAGATAATTTTTACGATGTGTAAATTTAAAACGCTGTCTAACAACTTGCCTAACACTTTCTCGGCGAATGCAAGGCCGCAGGACTCGTGCGCCGCCAGCACGCAGCGAGCTGGCAGCGTATCGTGGCGTGACGTGGCCGGCGTTTTGGAGTGCGCCATCGTAAAAATCGCCTTTTACTACTTAAGTGAGCAGTAAAAATAGTCATAACAATAATATCGGCCGTTTTGGTGCGCGCACTCTCACCCTCACCCTCGTCCTCGAGCTCATCTTATCCCACCTCAGCGCGCTCCACAATTGCGGCGCTCCTGCAATTTCCCCTTCTCCATTTCTCACTCGATTATTTTCCAACCTTTCAACTGTAGCAATTGAACTGCCATTTACCCCCTTCACTTGGCTCCACTTTGTTTATGAGTTTTTATATTATTTTTCGAAGAGCTGAGGGGCAGTGAAATGTGGTGCTATGTTTTCTTATGATTTTCATAATCAGGTGAAAGACGTTGTTTGGTGTTTAGGCGGTTGTCGACAGTCGGCAGGCTGCCGCGTTAATGGCTCGTAAATGCAGTAAATCCCATTCGATGCCCAATTAGAAAGAACCATTTGGCGGAATGTTGCTCGTTGCACTTTGATCTTTTGAGTTATTGCCGACGGTTTATGGTGTTGTAAACAAACGGTATAGAGTTGTTGTCGGTTGCCGGCTGATTTCATCAGTTTGATTTGATTTCTTTACATTAGAACCATTAAAATGTAAACAAAGCATTGTGGAGTCGCAAAATCGCGGAGGGTGCATGAGAAGTTTCAATGAAATTGCAGGTGTATAAAAATCGAAAGTAGTATTTTTTAGTGTATTTCGGCAATTTGACTGTTGTTCAATTGCTCAATTTGTGGTTTGATTGTTTTATGTGTTGGAAATGAGTGGAAAGATTTTAGAATACTTTGGGAGACCGTAGCCCGGTCATGCTGCCAACAAGCTGTGACTAGACAGTAGTGACTTTTGATGAAGCTTCTGCCTTAGTTACCTACATACACTGCTCAGCCATTTCTAGATGCAGATGGCAAACAATTGGTTTGAGAGAGGGAGGGACAGAGAGAGAGAAGTTAGTCTTTGTTTATACTTGTTTAGTGTTTAGGTTATAGTGCAAAGTATGCTACGCACAAAGTCTGTTGTGCCCTTCAATGGATTAGTTGAAGTAATGGTCTATTACATTGGCGCACACAGGGAGGTTTTGAGGGTTTAAACCCCCAAACGCAAAAATTGCTGGTACAAAATATCATTTTGAATGGTATTTGGCTCAAAAGTTGTACGCAAACCCCCCTCAAAATGAAATCCTGTGTGCACCACTGCTCTATGAGCAGGTGAAATGTGACTATAAAGGTTCATAAAGGTTCATTTATGAATCAAATTTATTTGCATTGAGCTCGTCATTGATCCTTTAGGAAGTATGGTACATGATCTACTACTTTTGTTTTTGAAAAGGCCTCACTTTCCAATTGCTATGCCCCGACTGACACCTTTCTCTAGTCTACTGACTATTTCATTACTTTCTTAGTATTATTCACACATTATATGTGAACGCTTAGCTTCACCTTTTTTTTTCTTATATTTGGATCACATCACTTAATATGTTTCTATTGCACCTTTTGACATCTTTAAAATACATTTTCTATGTAAATACAATACACTTTTTAAAGCTTCACTTCAAATTAAGTATCTTGAATTCTTTCAAAACTTGAAATTTTTCAACAGATTATTTTTTTTTGCAATAAAGAATTTCCCGACAATCTTTCCACATGTTGAAGACACGCTCATGGTGTTTAAAAAAAAACAACCCACTGAGACATCGCACACTGGTAGCCGAAACTCGAAACCACGTCTAAGTGGCCGCGACGAAGAAATCAAACTGAATGTTTACAAAACACAACACACACTCTGCCACATGCAACAAAATAATAACACCATATAAAAATATGAAAAAAATGAAAGGCAAAACAAAACTCACCAATTTGCACACCTTTTCCTGCAGCGCACGAAAATATTGAAACAAAATAATGGCCATAAATCATAATTTTTCTGAAAAAATTAAAAACCTCAACCGGAAAAAATGAACAAAATAAAACGCTGCGGCACAAAACTAAATGCAACCAACTAAACCAAGCAAAACCCAACCAGCCTAAGCCATTTTTTCACGGTCTGCACAGTTTTTTATGACTGAATTTTTCGCTACTCCGAAAGTAACAACTACAAAGTATACCAAAAGGATGTTCAGAATTTCTGTAGTGCTAACAAAAAAAAAAACATAAAACACAAAACTAAAAATTAGCCTCAAGGTCAAATTTTATAGCTGCCTCATAAAAAAAGAGCAGCGAAAAAAATACCTACAGATGCAAAGAAACAAAAAACGAACGTCCATTGGCACTGCGACAGGGAATTCTTAGCCAAATCAGAGAGGCTTCGCTGGGCTACGTGCCGCATCATAGCTTGGAAGCAACGGCTCAGTTCTAAGCGGCCAAGTTGCACTTGCTATTGCAGGCAGCATTGACCTTAGCTCAAGGTCATAATTTCTTTGAAGTATTTTGCAGTTATTGCACTTTTTATGATTCATTCAGCCTTCAATCTTTATGATTTTTATGAGTGCAGATGACACTTGTCAATGTCAGTGCACACCTTGCTGGCTACTTTCGGTGTTGGCCACATATGCAGTAAGATGACTTCCTGTGTGACCAATTGGTGTGGTCATTTATTTTAGTTAATGTAATAAAAAAATAATAATGAGGTGTGTATAATTAATTGTTGCTGCATTGAATCAAATATCAAATTGTAAAGAAATCTTTTTGGGTTTACTTTTATTTTGAAGCGAACAAGTGAAGTAAATAGGGGACTTTGGCCTTTGGAGGTTCATACAGTGTGTCCAGTAGAAGCGTGATCGTCGTAACTTGGAAACCATTTGTCCGATTCGTTTCAAACAAACTGCATTTTATGCGCTTATAATACTTATTTATTGTACGCAATATTTTTAATATTGCCCAATATTTAATGGGCCTCAAACCCGACCCATACTTTGCGCTAAGCTCTGAGCAATTTGCCGAGGCAATCGACTTCAAATCAGCCGAATTTGTCTCGATAACTATTTTGCTGTCCATATGGTATTTCCTCTGAGTTTCTGCTTTACTATTGCCCACACATTTTCTATCGGGTTGGCATCAGGCGACTGTGAGGGTCAATCTAACACCTCTACCCCGTTTTGCTGTTTCCACTCAGCACACATTCGGCTGCGATGTTTGGGGTCATTGTCTTCTTGTATAACCCAAGAGAGTCCTCTTCTCCCGAACATCTTCGCAGCTGATGGTAATACCTAAAGTTTTTTTTTATAAATTTTCTTCATCAAAACCGCGTTCAAGTTGGTGGTAATAATGAAAAGTGGCCCAAATCCTTTTTCTGAGAAACAGCCCCAAACATTGACCTTTACTAGGTCTTTAACAGTTCGTTGGAGCAATCGGTTTTTAGCGGTACACCAAGATCGATGTATGCTACTATTTACGAAAAATTAGGATTCATCCGTATCACATTATTCCAATTCCTATCTGAATTGGCATAAGCCCAGGCAAGTCGTTTTTGAACGTGTGATGATGAGAGCAACAGATTATTCAAAGAGCTCCGGTATTTAACGTCGTTAGATCTTAAACGTCCTCGAATCGTCCCTTTTGATATTTGAGCACCACTTTTCTCTAAAACTGCTTTAGCTTTACGCCACGATAAGCCCGGCTTCGTCGCAAACAAATCAATGATTTTCTTGTCCTGTTTTGGGGAGGTCTTTTTTTCAAGGCCCCCCCGGTGTTAAAACACCGTGCACTTTGTAATTGTTTCACGAGACTGATAATTTTTGCAATGCGTATTACAAAAATGATGAGGCTACTTAGGTGCATTCAAATTTTTTTGATAACGGTACTCTAAATGAAAATTTGCTCGATCACGCTTCTACTAGACAGACTGTACATTGCAGTTGTGACGAAGACTTTTGCACGATATGCACACTTCCAGTGATGCCAACCGTAGGGAAAAGAGGCTACATGCAGGGAAATTCAGCTTTAAATTTGCGATGTAGGGGGAAAAAGGACAGATTTTTAATATTTACTTAAATGTAGGGAATTTAACAAATCTGAAATTTGCCTCTATATTTAACCCTCTAGCAGGCCAATTTTTTTTTTCGATGAAAAAATTATAGACGGGCTAATTTTGGATCAGAAAATTCGAAAATGAAGTTATTTTTTCTAATTGATTAGTAGTTTAGCTTCCAGATGAGAAAAAATGTACTCCGCCTGTAGGCGGACCTGCGGCTTAGGAGGGAAAAAATAAAGGAGTGATTTAAATTTGGTTTATTATGAGATAACGAATTAAAAAGTTTAAAGAGAAAAGTCAGCCGTTGAAATGTTATTTTCTGCTAAATTTTCTGGTTCTTGCACATTCGTTTATCATTGCGATCCAAAAAATCAGGTAAATGGTTATATCCGTCAAAGCGTACATCCGAAGGCGGTATATAAGTCCTCTTTGGTGGCGGTGACCGGTCGTTTGAAATATTTTTGGACGGCCTACCTGATAGTTTACGTTGTCATTGCAGTTTCTGACAAAGGACAGACGCTACTTCTCTGCGAAATTTAGGAAGTTAGAACATGGTCGCCCCATGAATACGTCGAAGCAGTAGATACGTATTCACCAATGCCATATCAATAAACTTTGGACTTTGGATAAATTTCAGCTATATTTCCGACAAAACCACCATAATGAGATTAAAAAAATGGGCTTTCTTCTTACGATGGCAATGGCGATCGGGGCCGTTTTGCCGGTTTAGTTATCAAATATACAATTTTTTAATTTTGTTCATCAGTGTGTGGTTTTTCAGCACAGTTGGTTGTAATTGCTGATAAATGACTGATGATGAAGTAGCTACTGAAGATATATTGCTTAGGTTACTGTCATTCAAACCTTTGTCTACCACATTACAGAGCAAATCAACAGATGGAATGCTGTCTACCGCAATACATTGATCAATTTCATATTCAATATTTGGAGCCAAAGGACTATTATCCCTATTCTCGTTATCATCGTCGCAAATTCTCCATTTGACTCTTCATTAGACTCGAGGTCAGAATGCATGCCTTCCATGAATTCCACAATTTCTCCATCAGATAAATTTGACAGTTTATTACTTCCTCGTCGCGGCATATCTAAACAAATGAAAGGCCAATATGAGCAACAAAGATCGTAAAATGTTGCGTAGCCTGGCAGGTCCGCCTGTAGGCGGGCAATGATTAAAACGGTTTTTTGTAACCTTTCACTTTTATAACACTTTTTTTAAAAACGCCTTTGGATTAAAAACACTTTTATCTACTTACCAGTAATTTTTTGAGCTTTATCAAAAATCTCTAGATATTTTCAATTAATTTTTGAAAATCATAACGTTTCACAAATTAGTTTTACACCTGTTCGACACAAATTTTACGCTTTAAAAGATCATGGCGCCGAAAATATTACCACAACGATAAAAAAAATATCTCCTAAATAGGTTTGTTTGGAATTTTAAAGCTAAAATAGTACACCCCGCCTACAGGCGGACTAGCCTGCTAGAAGGTTAAAAAAAACTTTTATTTTTCTGTTCACATATAATTTGTTTTTATGATTAAAGCGTTGAAATTTTTTCAATGTGGCAATCTTGGCAAGTAAAATCTTTATATATCCTTGAACACACCCACTGGCGAGCAAGGATTTTCATGTATTTTGTCTGTGCTTAAGCATACACTTTTGTCAGCATATTTGCTTAATTTCACTTTTGCCGCGTTTTCGAGTACATTTGTCAATTTATTTTATTTATTAACCAGATTCTGAATTAAGGAGAGAAAATCGTAAGTTTCTTAAAATGTTATACTGTTTTTTAATTTTCAATACTTAAAATTGTTTATAGAGCAATGATAAATTCTTCCAATTCATCCATTTTTTGGAAACGAAGCGAGCAAAAGTTAAGTATCGAAAGCAAAAATTTAACGACAGCTGGCTGGAAATGGAAGAATTCAAGGGATGGCTTCAAAAAATCGAAACGAATAATTTCAAATGCAAGTGAGCAGCTTGCGACGTTTGATTTCGATGTTTGAAAATATATGTAGGGAAGCTTGTAGGAAAAATTTATATTTGAGTAAGGAAAAATAGGGATTTTCTTGAGATGCGGTAGGGATTTTTTCAAAAATGTGTTGGCATCACTGGAACAGAGCAGAGTACAGATTGTAGTCAATTGCCGATTAATCATCTACATGTACATACATACATACTCGTACGTAGGTTGTACTCACACATCCACCTATCCGTGAGTGCATATTTCATTTTCCTACACATAACTTTTGTCCACCACAACAACAACAACACGAAAAGAATTGACATCACCGTATAAGGCAACGTGTGACTTTTGCCACAAATTTCAAATGCGCCTCGAATAAATTCGCCGCAGCCACATTGACCGGGCACTGATTTCGCATTAAAGTGTTTCGCAGTCATATTCGCAGTTCCTGTTCCTGCCGTTTTTGTTCGTGTTGCTGTTGACTTTGTTGTTGCGGTTAGAGCGCCTGATTTATGCCGTGTTAAATGTAAATCACTTCACTATATGAAAAGCCCATTTAGGCCATGTTCCGACATGAGTGCCGCACTCGTGGCGAGTGCCGCACACACACATTGCATGCACATTGCAGCAACCACAACCACAGCTCCGGCCCGGCCCGGCCCGGCGCTCCGTTCTCTGAACCCGCTCCTGTAGCGCAGCGGAGTTATAGTGCATTGCCACACACTTGCCGCCCCCTCAATCCGCCGGCAGCCGCATCGTCTGTACGCTTTGGCCACCACATTGCTGTTATTGTTGTTGTTGCCGCTACTAGCTGTGCCGTGTTGTTGACGTGCTGCACTTTGTTGTTGCAGCAGCAACACATGCATTTAATGCGGCCGTGTGTTGGTCATTGGACCAGCCGTGATTTGACTCATTTTGACCCGAAATTTATGGCCGCACACAGATTCGGTGTACGATTTCATGTCCCTTGACATGTTGTTGTGCCGCTTGCGGTTATTGTTTTTGTTGCTGTTGTTGCTGCTGCTGTTGTACACTGCTCCATTTATGCATGTATGAGTAGGTTGTTATGTTTAAGTGTTTGTGAGGTTATGTACTCTCGAATTTACGTTTATGCGCAGCGCCACGAAACGTGTCCAATGTCCGGTGCGGTCAGCCGCAAGCGGCGTTGCGCCATCAAAATGTTGACGCGACCGCAACAGCTGACAAAATACTGTTAAATATAAAAGAAAATAAATATAAATTTCGAAAATTTCAAAATACTGTTAAATATAAAAGAAAATAAATATAAATTTCGGTTAGTAGTAGTTGATAGATTTTTCACGCGGAAATATACTACAATTTTGGTTTATGAAAAAATACAATTCGTAGTGTCTGGAAAAATTCACTATCTGAAATATGGTAACATTGTATGAGCTCTTACCATAAACAATTTGATAGATGATTTCATTAGTTTAAAGTCGAGTGATGAAACTTGGTACAACAACAACAAACGTACTTCACCCAATCCTATTTGAAGTACGTGGGCAGTCCGATAAGTACTTGGCCCCACCGCCCGATGGTGCCACTATCGTAAGAGAAATTTACTATCGTGTAGTACATCCTCGTAGACGGCTACTGTCAAAATTTCAGCCATATTGGATTTGTAGTTTTGTTTTGACCGCGTGTGGAAACGAACGTGTCTGCGGATTTTAGAAAAATGGAAAAAGAGCAATATCGGCCGGTGATTCGCTAAATTGGTCGCATTAGGCTACGAACAGCTGCACCATCCACCGTATTCTCCAGATTTGGACCCGTGTGACTTCTTTTTGTTTCCAAACTTGAAAAACTCACTCGCCGGGCAGAAATTTGAGTCGAATGAGGAGGTTATCGCCGCCACGGAGGCCTCCAGAAAACGTATTTTTCAGACGGGTTAAAGAAGTTGCAGCATCGCTGGGTCAAGTGTATCGAGTTGAAACTGATTGAGACTACGTTGAGAAATAAATCGCCACTTTTCCAAAATTTTCGGTTTTCTTTCGTAGGCTAAGTACTTATCGGACCACCCACGTAACAACCCCCCATTGGGCGCCCCCCGAACAATTGCGCTGATCGTGTGAGGTGATGTTGTCGGCACTGCAGCCGACACCAATAAAACAGCGAATAATTAGCAAATTAACTTTTTGCTGCTGCCATTGCCGCCATTTTAGACACTATTAACATTTTATAATTAATCCTAAACACGCAATTCTCGCTAAATAAATTGCTTTTAAAATCAGCTGCTCCCCAACTGCTGCCGCACGCTGCCATGTCAGTTCGCTGGCTGACTGGCGGACTGGTTGGTGGGTTGAATTTAAAATGCAGCGACGTCCTTTGAATGTAAGCCGACACGTTGCGGCGCATGGAACACAATTGGCAAATTAGCTAAAAAAAATAAATATAAAAACAACAAAAAACTGCATGCAGCGAGTAAACGCGATGAATTGCCAATTTGCATGGAAATTATTACAACTACAACGACAACAACAAAAAATGCGAATATGTACAGCGACGGTTAATTAAAATGCATTTGGCGTTGCTTTTGCGGTTGGGCCGGTGGGAGCCAACAGTGTAGTCCGGACTAACGAGTGAGCGAGTATTAACAATTAGTTAGCCACTTTGGCCATCGTTAACATTATGCTTGGTCATGCTTGATGCGATTGTTGGTGTTGTTTTGGTTTTGGTTGTTGTTGCTGTTTGTTTAGTTGTGGTAATTTGAGTGGTCATAAAAATGTAAAACGCATGTTAACTAAATTAACGGGCGATTAAACAATGACGACTACAACTAAAACTGCAATGGCGGCGACTGCGATCACATACAAGAAATTCCAAAGTAAAAGAACAATTAAAAGTCATGTGGAAATATATATTGTTTAGTTTCTTATAAACCACAGATTGGCTTAAAATTGTAAGAATTTATTACAAAATTTTTTTTGCTGTCGTTGTCACGTTTCGAGCTTAACCAATCGATTTTGGAAGCTTTCATTGTTCGACCCAACAAAGTGTAGGAAAATTATATAAAAAACGCTTTATATAAATAACAACAAACACTGAAGGATTTTCCTAAATTCCTCTAATAAGTAAACGAACGAACCAGAATTCGTTGGCCCCGCCTCGGCATTGGGTCGCCCGCACTGCGCCGCCAACTCGTAATTCACCGCACCACACAAATCCCTAAACTAAATCCTAGCGCAGCCCGTCTAGGCACACTCCACGATTCCCTCATCACCCCGGCTGCCGGTCGGCACATGCTGCCCACTCGTCGCGCCACCAACAACACTCCTTACAGCATGCTCCACGCTCCACGCTCCACGCGCGTCGTAACTTCACATTTTTGCCGCCCACATTTCCTTCTGGACACAAATTTATTAATCTCAAATCTTGGCCTGTAAATCGTCGTGGGCCGTGCGACTTGAAGCGCAATAAGTGCCAAGCCTGGCCAGGCGGCAGCCGAGCATCCGCGTCACCATTGCTCACTGTGCGGGGTTGTGGTTGGTGTTGGGCTCTGATTGGGGCGGCGGTCGAGAGGAGCCGTTTGTTAGTTGCGTATTTGCTGGAGTATAAAATTGCGTTTCGCCTCTTTTTCGCTGTTCGTTTGTGTTTGTGTATGTGACTGTGTTGGTGTAGTGCTTGTTAGGCTGAGTTGTTGCTGTTTGTGTTATTGTTATTGTTGTTGTAACAAGATTTAATTTCGTAAAAAAGTTTCTTGGCACAATTTATGTGGAGTACATGTGGCGTGTTGTATGTGTTTTCGCATAAAGTGTTGCCGTCTGGATTTATAACACACATGAATAAACCCGAGGGGCCAACAACAGCTACGACAACAAACAACAACGGCGGCAAACAACTGCGACAAGCATTACACATCGAACGTGTGAGTTGGCTGTGACTCGAAACATTCACGAGCATGAAATGTACACAGCGAGCAGGGCGCGCAACGACCGTCCAGTTCGAGTTGTTGTTGTAGTTGGCGCAAAAAGTACTGTAATGGTGTGTGTGTGGTCAATGAAATGGCTGGGTGCCTGAAAAAGTTGAGTTGAGATAATTGAAAGAATTTTGGTTAGAAATAGTTATACCTGAATTTCTATTAGGAACTGATTAGTCTTTTTCGCTAACTTTCAAGTAGGGTTGCCATATAGATGTCAACTTATAAAAATCTTTTCATGTTAGTCCTTAAAATATATATTTTTTTTTTTAAATTAGTTTTCGACCGAATATTCGGTTTCGGCCAAAAAATGGCCGAACGGCCGAAACCGAAACTTTCTAGAATATTTTTTTACATTTTATTATGTAGCAGATATATATAGTGAAAGGAAGATTTTTATTGTGATTTTTTATTGTTTATGTTTTTAAAAAATGGAGGAATTGATTTTATTAATAAGTATTTATTTATTTATGTTATGTGTGTTCTTTATTTACTTAACCCTTTCGCTACAGGTTTTTGCTGGGGAAAGTTAAAATTTTAAATGTTACGTTTTAGGCTTCTATGTGTTTATATTAGCAACATTCCATAAGAAATTTTTAAATTTTTATACTCGGACCCTGTATTTTAGAGTGTTTTTCTATGAGAGCAACCACATTGTTGTGGCTGTAATAATTACTTAAAACTAAAACTTTTTACGCATAACGAAAATTTGAATATTTCTTCATTTACTTCAGCCGAAATTAAAAAAAAAGTATCTAAATTGAAAGAGAACGTCAAATTAAAATGTTCTCTAATTTTGTCTGCTTCTTCTTCCTCTACTATGTCAAGATATACCATTAAAAAAACGTGTATACTTCACTTCTTTAAACTTATATTCAGTTTATTAATTTCGAATTTTTCCTAAAACTTCAAACTATTCTAAAGACCAAAAAAAAAATGTATTCTTGCAACCATAGAGGATGCAGACGTCCGCAAAAAATAGCATGTTGCCATATGGCAACAAAATAACGAAAAGGTTAACGTAAAATTTGTTTGTTGAAAAAAATGCTTGATATGGTGATTTTTATTTCAACTAGAAACTTTCGGCCGAATATTAAAAAAAACCGAAATTCGGTTTCGGCCCAAAAAAGATTCGGTCGGACACTAAAAAACCATTGGAAATTTCCAAGGATATTCAAGGATTACATTTTGAAAGCACATTTTCAACACCTCTTTGTCCTTTTGCACCAAAACATTTAATTTTCTAAGATTCTAAGGATTTTTCTCTTTCATTTGATACCCATAATGTTATTCTAAAATGCGCTCAATTTTTAAAATAAATTGTTTTGAAATAAACATGTCCTTGAAATTTCAAAGTCGTTTTAAAAAAAATCCTGACGTCAGAGAGAAAAACTAAAAACGCAGTTTTACTACATTTGGCCTCTAGTTTCAGAAGTTTATAGATTTTTTCGTGTGTTTGAAATTGTTTGTTTTTTTTTTGTCGCACGGTGTTAGAGTACATTAACTCATTTTGTTTTCTAATATTTTGTTAAAAGAAAAAAATCCTATGACTTTAAAGTGGGTTATAAAACAGCCTTAATTGTAGACCGACAATGACGCTCGACGTTCTCGATGACGCTCTCGGGTTGTGTGGCAAATGTCTATCTTTCGATCTTCTTTTATCTTCATTATTTTTTAGTTGTTACGAGCTCATTCAAATTTCTTCTCTAAATTGATCAAGTAGACATTTGGTGAACGAGATACTGGATGCTCAATTACTACCATATCGAAGGAGTATTCATACTTATCAAAGGAAAACATTTTCCAAAGACGGCTTAGCTGCAACAAGAAATGAAGACTGATTTAAGTCAACTTGCCGTAAGTTTAGGTCGAGAGGAGCTGAGTATTACCAGCTAATAAGAACGTCTTTCCAAGCGTTTGAAGTAAATCTAACACAATTTAAAAAAAACACCTTTTACTACTCTAAGTGCTCATTAAATTAGGCGCAATTCAAATTACATATCTCAATTTCTATGTTTCACCTCTTTGTCGATATTTGCAAGAAGAAAGTTGCCTCCTCTGCTAAGACAACCTATCAACTTCATCCCTACGACGTGTTACGTGGTTGTCGAAAAAAGATAATGGCAACACAAGAAACCTCGAATGAAAGCCAATTTCAGTCACGAACTAGCGACACCCACTCCACAGCGATGCGCTTAGCGGCGTCTTTGCGTCGCTGCGCAGCGCCTTAACCGACTTATCGAGCGCTTTAAATCAGCGCGGACGCTGCCGTGTCGGCCACGGCCAGATCTGCGCGCAATCCCGGCACAATTCAGTAGAACGCTTTAAAAGCTGTTTATGGCTTCGCGCTCCTTGTGCAGTCGTAAATTTGCGCTGCAACAACTATGGCCGCTGCCGGTTGGCGCGACCGGCCGCTGCATCTATAATTTAGTTATAAAAATAACCACAACAGTTCTAGTCGAGCGCCAAGGACCGTCGCGTAAGATGAGATCTGGCGTGCGCTACGAGACGCGGAGCGAAATGCAATGCGAAATGCAATGCCATGGTCTGCCTGTGAATAATTTCAATAAGGGCGCTGCAGCAGTGGAACCGACGAGACGCTCCACATCGATCAAGGAAGGGGCACGGCTGCAGCGGCGTTGCAGCGCGCAGGGCGTTTGCGTGGCTAAGCGAAGTTACATGATGGCTACGAGCTAGAGAGAAGGCGCTTGTTTCTGGGTTTATTGTTGTTGCTGTTTTTGTTGTTGACTGTGAGCTGCAAGTGTGGCGCAATTAAAAAAGCATATTGCGTGCTTGGCGGTGCAGATTTGATGGCACATCGCCGATACGTTACACTCGAGGTGGGGCCAACTATGTGCGCGTAAAAATGGGCTTGTTAAAAATTACAAAAACAATAGCAACAAATGGCACTTTGTAATGAACATAAATGAAATTTAATTTAACGAAGCAGAGAAGGTGAAAAATTCAATTAAAATTCAGCTTATCAGATGCCAACTTAAACGCTCATGCCGCCATGCTCGCAAAAAGCGCAAAGCGTTGCGCCATGCGACGATTTACTGTAGAATTTTTGACATTTTTATTTTTATAGAAAATATAAATTTCCATATGCAATTTTTGTTATTTAATTCAGACAATTTCACCGTCGAGTCTAATTTATGATGCCGCACAGTGATCTGTTAGTGGAAAAAAATTGGATAAATAGTAAACGTTATTTGTTTCATTTGAAAGAAAAAAGTTAAAAAAAGAAACAAGTTGCACTAAATGTGAACTGTGACCTTTTCAGGTCGAAGCCTCGGTATGTGGATAGATTTTTTTCGATTTTTGGATGAAAATTATGACCCTTTGTGTCCCAGCATACACAACTGTGCGATCTAACTTTAAAAACACTGTAGCGTAAATTTTGAATTTACAAGCAGTTTTGAATTTAAGTCATTCGACATTCGAACGAATCTTGTTCGCCAATTGTTTTCCCGTTATTAAAATAAAAATTATTAAATAAAAATTAAAAAAGGAAACAATTTAATGTAATTAAATGTGTGTGTGTAGTCATTTTCGTGATTAATCTCGTCGAAGCAAAAAATTTTACTGGGTCGCAAAAGGATACAATTCATAATTTTGTTAATTTTACAAATCTATAGCAGATGACACTACTTGATACGAAAAATGCTCCTTCGGCTGCTGAACACGAAACTGAAAATCAAAAAATTTTCTTAAGAAGCGTTTTCGAAAAATCTTCGAAAAACACGTTTTTTTCCTCTTATTTCAGTTATGAGCACATATCTCGTAAACCAACCATCTGACCAACACAAGTCGTCCGTCGTTCAGAAGGCAATTAACTAACCTTTCCAACGATATATCGATTGTCCAAATCAGATTTGAGGAAACTACTGACAATGAAAGTTGAAAAAAATTTAATGTTTTGACCATTTTCAAAAATTATACATTTTCGAATGGTTTTTTTATAGATAAAATAAATGATCTCCTGTGGTTTTAAAATCTAAGATGCAAGATATATTATTTGATCAAATAATAAGCCTAACATCAATAGAATTGAAAGAAAAATAACAAAGTTTTGATGCACGGAGTGAAAACACCAACTTTTCATCTATCTATTAAACCGTGCGAAACATTTTTTTTATTTTTCCGAGACTCATCCAAATGTTGATATAGACGTGAAATTAGAGGTCATTTATAATATCCTAGCATAGTCAGTTTCTCATTTTCTGACCCAAAAACCTTTTTAAAGGACTTTACAATTTTAGGGATATACACATTTTAAATCTTTTTTTAAATATTTGCGATTGTGCAATGATGAAGATATGGGTATGAAATGAAAGAGAAAAATTGTCTCCTCTTAACTAAATTTTTTATTTTCAACTTTCAGAACTTTGAAATAGAAAAAAATTTAGATGCATGAATCTTCAGACTGAGATCCAAAACATTTGTGTTTTGCATACCTGAAATATTTTGGTCCTGAATGTCACTGATGGCAACCCTACTGTAAAGTGGGCGGATTAAATCAATTCGTTTTCACTTCATAGTCGGTGTTTTGTAAAAAGTTTTGTTGAATCTCATTCCACTATCTCAATCTGTACGATCGGACATATGGACGGACGAATGTAAGGACGGACATACAAAAGAGGCACAAAGCCCGCTGATGCTAGACTTACAATTTACACTTTTCTAAACCTTCCCATGGGCTCCATGATAAAGCAAATCGTCTACACACTGGCACCACTGTGCAGAAGATTAAAAAAAATTGGAGCTAAAACAACAAAATAATTTTGCTTTTCAAATCAGCAGATTCTTATTTCATTCAACAACAAAATTTCACCAAATTCAAACCACTTCTCTATTTTTGTTGTTCTGTTTTATGGAGACAGGACAGGAGGCGAAAAAGTCCCGTCGCTGCGTTTCAACATCGAATCGATGCCTCGTCAGCGCTGCCAGTGGCCATTGCTGCAATAACCAGTAGCCAGGTTACAACATCGACAAAAACAACAAATTCCAAAAACAACAACAACTTTCATGCATTTGTTGTATTGTGCATAAATTTCACTTTTGCTATGTGCAACACGCTCGACCGACGCGGCGCTTTGCCGTTTTCCCCGCTTTCCCCGCCAGTGCAGCATTTATTTTTAAATATTACGCGCAACGTATGCGTAAAATAAATTCCGCTGACATTTTTATTTTGTGCGTTTTTATTTTTCTCTGCAGTCCGCGGCCCGTTCATGCGCATGTCGAGTGCATGAACTCGTCGTTGCTCGACGCATGTTTTGCTGTCTATTTTGTCATATTTCTCACTTGCGCTGCAAAGTTGAATTTTTTTCATTTTTTTTGCAAAACTGTCGATTTTTAATATTTCGCTTTTATGCATTTATGTTGTGGTTGTTGTAATTGCAATTTGTATTTGCATGCGCGTTGTAATTGGCTGCGGCGCACCAAGGCGGACGCAGCTAGTTTCGTTCGTCGACGACATTGTCCTGCGTGAAGCGTTTTTCTACATACATATGTATGTGTATGTGTATGGGTGAGTGTGTTGCGCTTCATATCATTGGGCGCGCATAAAATTTGCATAATTAAAAATTGTTTTCATGCAGCAAACGCCACCGTTGCCGCCGTTTTGCTCTAAATGAGTTATAACGCCGCCATGCAATGTCGTAAGTTAATTTCATTCGGTTCGACTTATTTATGGCCTGTCGCTGTGGATTGTAAATCAATGGAAGCATGTGCAGAATTCAATTACGTTTCCATTGTGCCGCCGCTACACGGCAACTTTTGCAAAATATGAAAAAATCAAATAAACAATTTTAATTGTGGATATTTTATTGGGTTCCATTCAACTTTTATTGGCATTTTTTTTCAATTTATTTATAGCCATTTATGAAATTTTGCATTCCTATTCAATAAAACTTCATTCATTAATAAAAAAATGTTAATAGAGTAAACGGTGGTAATGTGGCACTGGATCGTTAACAACAATTTATTAACAACAATTTATTTTAATTTCAATATTAATTACTGCAATATTAAATTCAGTTTCGAATGTATTTTATGAAATTTTTGTATAAGGACAATATATTCTAAAAATCGTAATTTATTAACAACAATTTATTTTAATTTCAATATTAATTACTTTAATATTAAATTCAGTTTCAGTTGTCTTTTATGAAATTTTTGTATATGAAAAAATATATTCAAAAAATCGAAGAGGCAACTTCGTTGTACTTCAACTGCAACACGTTTTTATGAATTTCATTATTATTAATTTTTCTTTTTGTTTTCGCAAAATACTTGAAGGTTGTAATTTTGCAAAGTGCTGTGCTCGTACATTTCGCTTTCGAGAACGCAGCAGTCAGTGGCGCATCCTGTTCGAAATTGATAGGACAGCGCACAGTAACAGCAACAGCGAGGAGCCAGAAGCCGACAGTCGACAGCCGAAAGCTGGAAATATTATGCTCAGCGCCAATTACGAAAAGTGCACATAACCATTAGCAAAAATTTAGTACTGACCGGCGAATGCGAGGCCGCTGCTGCTGCGCCGCCCGGCCCTTGTTGCACGCACGCACTGGGCAACTGCTGCACGATGAGCGCTAATTTTGGGTGTTGCTGCACCGCTGCAGCACCCGAGCAATTTCGCTAATCTTTACTTGGAGACTCATTATGCGTTTTTGCAATATTTATGCGCGCAATTTGGCAACCGAATTGACGCTGCAACGGAACAATTGCGCCGGCCGTCGCTTGCAGTCGGCAGTAATGGCTGCAGCGGGAATGCTGCCAACAATAGTTGGCTGCAAGTGCACGAGCGCCGATGCGAGTTGGTCGTATGAAATATTTTGGCCAACTGAATTTATGAACATTGCAAGCGGGCAGTTGACAAAAGTTGGCAGTCGGCGGGTGCTTGAAAACGCTTGAAAATTTCACAAAAGTTCATAAATAAGAGACAATTTTAGTGTTAATAAATTTTGTTGGAAAATGATTAAAATTAGTGGAAATGTGAACAGAGATGTATAAGTAAACTTTATTCCTTCATATTATGAATACTTTGACTATTGCAACTTAATCAAAGGACTTAACAAAAGCTTTGAATTCATATGAAACTTTAACTATTTGACTCAAACTTGTATGATTATATAAATTTGTTTGCTGTATGGTTCGTGGTTTTCCAAACATTTTCGCATAAGACCGTTTAAGCGTTTTCGTCAGTGGAAGCGGAAAACTGATGCAGTTGTATGCTAAATTATTGCTTTGCCGTGGGGTGTCCTTTTAAATCCGACACATTAACGTCACAGCCTAAAATCCAACTCACAAATCACACCAGTCAACCCTTTCGGCAAAGTGTTGTCATGGATGTGGCGTTTGGGGCGCAAAGCGTCCATGAATCCTGTTTAATTGCACACACAGTGAAGGGCGCTTGCACTAAAGCACTTTTCGCAATGTTAACAGAGGTGCACTGCAGACACTGAGTGAAGGATACGAATCTAAAGACTGCCCACAATACTGGAATATATCTAAAAATTTTTGATTCAAACTTGTTTGATTTTATATTCTGTTAGGATTTTATTAATCAAGGCAAAAGTTATGTGTATTCTGTTTAGTTCAATATTATATATTTTGTATTTTTTTAAATTAAGCAAGCAAAATTAAGCAAGAATGATCAATTGCGATCACACAACCAACAAGTGGGTAAATAAATGTTGATCAAAATTGTTAATCCGCAAAAAGATAAAACCATCTAAATATAGTTAAACTTTCCATCACTTAACTGATAACCGCCTTTCCGTACTCCTCCTTTTCAAATTTCATTGTACGTCTCTGTCGATATTTTACGAGACGTAGCCATGGCCATCGTACAAATTAAACATTCATATGGACTTTGTGAGCTTAAAATTTCAACATGTTCCCCTTTTTATACGCACTGCAACATAACAACCCACACGCACACACAGTCAGTCATCGCTCTGGGTTGGTATCCTTTTATGCGCAAACACACACAGAGCACACATCCTTTTGTAATCCTTTTGACCATTTTATAATGTGTATATAGCGGTTTAGTACGCCCCGGGGACCCATCGCCGTGCGTAGCCAACAAACAATTTTATCATTTTTAATCATCAACGTGGATGATATTTGGATATTTTGCTCTCGCTAACTTTTGCTCGTCGACATACTCGGATTAAAAAGGCATATTAAGTTATTATCGACGGTGGGTCGATGCCGGCGGACGCTGGCCACACAGTCACGCTGTTCTATGGCAGTGAGGGGCGGGTTGTGTGAGTTGGTTGATTGTTGGTTTTAACCACTTTTCTGCCATGTTTGCTGGTGTCGGTGTGGCAATGGATCCATTTTGAATTTGAACAATTCTCCCAAATTCAACCCTCTGCAATTTATGAGGCAAGTTTTCGGGCTTAAAGCTTTAAAGTAATTCGGAATATTTGAGAAGTTTGAAAATTTCTTTGATTCTATAATTTAAATTATTTTTCCGACTTTAGTGGATGGAATACAAATACAAACATAACATTTATGAAGCAATATATGTGCTAAGGACTGTTTTAGTCTGGGATTTTCGAATCGGCCCATGCTGAACCGACAACGACACTCTAACTTTATTGGTTCGAAAGTTATTAAAAAAAAGCGGAAACTGCATTCTAATGAACCACAAAAATTCAAATTTATTTGAGGACATATCAGTATTTTAAATAATGAAAAGATACAAAATCAATGAAGCGAGAATAATGAAATTTTGACACGTGATCAAGGAGATTTGGGATTTTAACATACTTACTTTTCAAGAAAATTCTATATAAATTTTCAAGGATAAAAAGGACTAAAATTTTCAAAGGACCTTTTTCATATTCTTTTTTTACAAATAGATAAAAAGTCAATTTTATTTAAATTCTTGAGCCTTTCCTCTTTCATTTGATATACATATCGCTATATTCTAACGAGACTAAGTATTTTTTATATTTTTTTTGTATTTTTTATCCCCTTTAAAATTTCTCCTTTTAAAATGACAAAGGATGTAGAAATAAAAAACTGAGTACGCAGTATTACTATGTTTGGTCTCTAGTTTCACGCCCACATGGATTTTTTCCGGTTTGAAAAATGCTGTCGCACGGTGTTATAAAATTGGTGGCCGGTATTGGCATCGAAGAATTGGTTGGTTGGTGAAGTCGCTTACCAATCAAAAGACACCTATGCTGCTGAATTATTCTTCAATTCTTCATTCATTCGATTCTTCAATTTTGATTTGCCTGAAGATGCAAATCATAAATCTTAGAAGTCAACGGTTGACCCGCGAGATCTCTACTCAAATTAAAATATTTCTTCGAATATTTTGGTGGTTGAAAAAAAAATTCCATCCGATTCACAAAAAATCCACGTCGACAATTTAACAAAAAACTCGCCATTGCCAAAATGATTCTTTTCTTCGAATGTCAAGTTTTAAATCACTGTCTGCAATACTTTCGATATCGGTGTGCAATATCTGCGAATTTTTCTCTTAAGTTAAGCTCAGTTTTTGTTTCGTTCCGTGGCGTAGAAGAAAAATCAACAAAAGGCGGTCAACAAATTCTTTTGTCAACTACTGAAAAATTCATGAAATTCAAACTATTTTGACTTTCAAATGTCAAGCAACGCAACGCGAACAATGGTGGCTGCTCTGGTCCGCTTTGCTTTGGTCCTTGGCGGGAGCAACAAAACCACTTTGGCATTTTTCGTGCACTGCAAATTGTTTCTCGCAACAGCAAAAGAAACAGCCAACACAAAAGAATCTACCCGCTGCCGGGTCGTTGGTGTTGGCCGCTCATGGTTAATGCATGATTTAATGTAATTTTGCTTTTCGCACGCGTTCCGACTGCTGTGTCGCCGGTCTCCGTTTGCGGCTGCCGACGATACCAAAGCCAATGTCGATGGCGATGGCGATGACGATGACGATGCCGTCGACGACAATGCGCGTCCGCCCCTCGGCATTGTTTTTTGGCAACGCATCAACACGCCATTCCGCGCCATTGCAACATCATTTGGCCATTTCGCAAATTTCCATTAATGGTCATGTCCTTGGCGGCAAATTGAAATCATTGGTTTTGCACTGAACTTGTCGCATAATTCCTTTGCCGCCGGTGTTTCCTTTTTTTGTATGCCTTTGAATGTTTTGGCGGAATATTTTCGTTTGATGTTGTGACGATGTAGTTGTGATTAATTTTAGTTAAACGAAAATTTGTTTTAATGGCAATCGTAAGTATGGAACTCAAGAAGAATAGTTCAAGTGAGCAACAACAAGTTTTTCTTCAGCTTTAATTTAATTTAATTTCTGTTAGATCTTGTAGTCATAATTCGATATGCTGAGGGTGAATCAAGAAATTCACATGTGAAAAAATTTCCTTAACCGTAGACCTACGTTGGGGTCGTTTTTTTTTTTTGACCAAATTTGTTTTTGTAATTTTAGTATTCTTTAAATTTGTTATTATTTTAAACTGTTTTTTCATGACTTTCTTACTTGGACTATTATCTATCGAAATCAAACCGTTTCATATTTTAAAAACTAAGTTGGCTTGATTTTTTTGCAATTTGTTAAATTTTTGTCAATCTGGGTTGTTTTCGACCCGTTATATGTCGAAGCGTTTTGTATTAGAATTTCATAGTGATTTCATATTTTTGGAATCGCGCATACGCCGGAAAAAATTAATGCAATGTACAATTTTATTTTCATTTTTTTATTAAAAGGTAGCAGTGCAAGAACAAAATTTTTTTTTGCGTGCTCAAAATGGCGGCGGTGGTGGGAGTCCAACGTTGGGCCCAAATTCTAGTAGAAGTTGTGCCGGCGCACAGTGATTCGACTCCATACAACCGCGGGACAAAATTAGAAGGAGTGGTCCGTTCTTCATAAAATTTGGTAAACTAGTTAATCATGGTCGGCTGAATTGAAATCTCAATTTGGTTTTTCTTAAACTGTTGTAGTTTGGCAATGCCTGAGGCTTAATTTTGCAAATTTCGTCATTTTTGGAAAGCTATAGCACCAAATTTGTTGGCTAGATTTTTCAGATTTTACATTTTATCGGTAACGTCAACATTGATTATTCCAAAGAGTAACATAAATTGTATCGGGACCCTCTGGTTTTGCAATAAAAACGATAATAATAGATGTATGTTTTGCATTTTTGCAGATTTTATCATTTTTCTTGCTAATTGCATACTTTTAGGCATAAATAAAATAAATGTTTTCGAAAACTACGTGCTTAGACCACTTTTCAAATAGAATTATTTTCTGAGATCGGAAGATATCGGAGGATATAATTACATTATCCGACAAAGAAAGAATGCTTCTTAAAATAATAAAAAATCCAGGAACATACTTTCACATACTTTTTAGATATTTTCGTCTAAGTTTTGCCAATTTTCAGATTTTTAACTTAGAAAAATATTTTGAATTAAAAGTGAAGTAAAAGCCTACGCTTTGCAAATTTTGGGAAAACATTAAAAGCGAAAATGGCCACATCATATCTTACTCTATATTGAAAGTTTAAGATACTTCGTGCAAACCAATTATTTTTAAAATTTGTTGTACTCAATAGACTAAAAAACAGAAAATATGAGTTTCAATTTTTTTGTGAAAAAAGTTTCAACTTTGAGCCGCTTTTGCACAGACACTAATTGATTTTTTGCACAAATTTGGGGTTTTCTTAGTTGGAGTTTTTTCTTTCAAATGACATCAAAATCGTTAAATTCTGAGACCATAAATTTTTTTTATTTTGTCTATGGGACGAATCACTGTGCGGCGCCCCAAAAATCATTAAAAAAAAATACTGCTATTAGTTATTATGAGAAAATATATGTACCTTCTACAGTAACTAACAAAAAAAAATATTTTCTCGAAAATACAAAAATACGCTCCAACCGAAAAAATACCTTGTTTTTCTTAATTTCCCGAAAATGGCGCCGCGGATTTCGCCAATAACAATTAAATTTTTAGTTACTTTAGAAGTTCTATGTTTCAAAAAGTTGCTGCCCAAATTTCAGATCACTGGGACTAAAACTTGCCGAGATATTCTACTCCCATAATCAAAAACCAGTGTTTCGAAATAATTCGGTTTAAACTTTGCGTTACCGATATCATGCGGAACGAATTGACCATCAATAAAGCGCTGCTGCAGGCGAACAGGTCATCAGAATTCAAAACCAAAAAACCTTGAGGGGGATATTCTTAAGACCCCCTGGAGTCTATTTCACAAAAAAAAATTTTTGAAAATGTTGTAAATTTACACGTATTGACGCCCTTAAGTTTCTCATGCTTAGCAACTTATTGTACTTAATGCTAACAGGAAGCGATCGCTACATATCCTTTCGCGTTCCGCTTCAACTCTCTAAAAGATTACACGCAAGTTTCTCAACTCTTAAGCTTCTGAGATTAGATTTGAAATCTGGTTGGCCTAAAATATTTTACAAGTTTACAAGTTACAAATATAGGTACAAAAAAATTCCCTTTATTACTCGGTCAAAATTTTAAATCGAGAAAATATCATTTATTCCTGTTGGGCTGCATCGAAAAAATCTATTTTGGATTTTGTGTTCAAAACTAACTAAATCCAACTTATCTGCGCATAATTGGTCCCACTTCCCGTTGTCATAACGTCAACTTTTATGATTCGAACACATCTCATGTTATCTGTCTCGCTGTCTGTCGCTGTGTTTGTTTCTGACTCACACACACAGTTAACCCCGAAATGCATAAATTCTGTGCTAAAACTGACAAAAAATCACAACCAAGCAGAAACTTTAACCGCAAACTGTAAGACACCGCCCCGTCGTCTGTGCCGGCTGCCGTCGAGCGGCGCAGCGCAGCGTGTGTTGCCGCAGCAGTAACAGCGTGCGACGCACGGCCCGTATGCGAAAAGTTGCTTAATTTAATGTTATTTGCATTTTAGCAAATAAAGAATTTTGTGTCTTAATCTTTGGACTTGGTCCCAGCGCTTTGAATGCGACACGGCGCAACGTTGCGTTGCTGGTCGCTGTTGCTGCCTCTGGGTTTTGGTTTTTGGCTTTTGTTCAATATGGATTGTTGTTGTTGTACACTATGGCCATTTCAAATATTTATGTGCACACTGTGCGTTTTCTGAATGCAAGTTTCAGACGAAACGTGCAGCGGCCCGACAGCGAATGCACACCGCAACGAGGATGCTGCACACACACGCGCGCGCACATATTTCAATTTGTGTTTGTGTATATGCGAGCGAATGGAAAAGCATTTAAATTTATTTCTTCATTTGCATATTTTAAGGAGTACGCGGCGAAATTTATTCGCTTCGCTCAATATTCATTGTTGCCGATACTGTGGCAACATTACAGGGCAGCAGCACTTAAAGCGCTGACTGCGGGCCCTTGATGAAACTTTATGGGGAGCGCTGCGCGTTAAGCGGCGATAGTAGTGCAGCAGTAGGACACGGCTAGCAGACACTTTTGGTAACTCGCTGCTGCTTCTTATTCCACATAAACATTTTCTGTGACATTGCAATTGTGCACAATCAGCAAAATTGCAACGTTGCGCGCTGCTGGCTGCGCTCGTAAATTCAACTCTTTTCGTCGTAACTTTGAAGATGTTTTAATTAAATTAAAATGTCGCGTTGTGCCGCCGCTGTTTGAGGCAGCACGTAGAGTCACACTGCGCCGACTGTTGTTCGCTTCCTGCCAACAACAAAAACATTCAAAGCACTAAACGAAACAACAATAAACACCGGCACAGGGACAGCGCCAACGTTTTATTGTCGTTTTATCTGATCGCCAAGAGAACTGAGCCGCCGTGTGGCCTTGCCGCGCATACAACTTTGTCTTAATGGATTTCGCTGATTTTGCTAGTTGCACAAAAGGGGAAGTGGAGAATGTTTGGAGATTATCGAACAACTGAGCACAGATAAACCAACAATAATAGCTGAAATAGTCGCTTTTTGTTTGGGTTTGGCTTTGCATGAGTGGGCATTCGAAAAATCGATCAAAACCGAGTTTGAACATTAAAGTTTTCTATTTTAAATTTTTATAAATTCATACTTTTGAAATTTCTTAATTTCATTAAATTAAACTTTAAAGTTTTCTATTTTCAATTTTTATAAATTCATACTTTTGAAATTTTTTTTAATTTTATTAAATTAAATTTTAAAGTTTTCTATTTTCAATTTTTTATATATTTGTATTTTGAAATTTCTGAAATTCAATTGTAATAAACAATATTTAACTAAAAGCAAGTAAGAGTGCTTCAGTCTGTAACATTAATCGCAAAATTTTTCATATGAATGTGGCCCAAAATGAGTCACTACACATAAAAAACTCTCTAATATGAGAAACCTGTCTAAAAGTGGGTGTACTCCGCTTGCCTTTTATGTGTTTTTCCTTTACCAATGTAAGCATCAGCAATAAGTCAAACTTTAACCAAAAATAACATGAAATTACAAAATAGGTTAATGAGGTCAAAAATTGTGCCATATTAATTTCTAATCACAAATATTCATAACTCAACAGTTTAGTTTGCTTAACCCTTTCGGTTATTCTATGCCATATGGCATAGCCTCTTTTCAGTGCCTGTTTCAGGTCAAAAACTTGTGGATACTATTTTTCAATTTTTGTATTTTTCTCTGAAGGTTTTTATACCAAATAATGAAAAAAATATTTTGATTAGTGCACCCAGTAAATTGTAAGGGTTCAGAAAGTGCGCAGTCCTATCGAGCTGCGTATTTTACAAAAAGAGGTCACTTCGTACTTTTAATTATTCTATTACAAAAATCAATTTATTTTATAGGTTTATGTAAGTAATCTAGAAGGTATTAATTGCTTTAGTAAGTGTAAAAAAAGTTAGATCCCAAATATAGTTCACTAAGGCTGTACGATTTTTTTTTATTTCTTACTATGCCATATTTCATGATGGCCAAAAACCACTTTTTCGAACAATATTTTAAAAAGTGACTTTTGATTATTCATTATGTAGGCTTAAAAAGTACAGTGGACGTCCAATATAACGAATCTCATGTTGTACCCCCAATTTGTTAAATCGAAAAATTCGTTAAATCGATCGAAATTCTTTTTTGTTTCAAACCATCCTTCCTAAGAAATAAGTCTAACATATTCAGTTTTTAAACAAATATCTTGTTTTATCCCAGCATTTTCAAAATATAAATATGGCTATGTGTGTACAGTAAAAAGTCTTCGATGCGCGATTGCCACTTTACCGCAAGTAAACTTTTCTTAATGGCGATTTCTCTTGATTGATTATTGAAATTTTAATTTTTTAAAAGAAAAAAGCCGACCGAACTCACAACAAATCCTGTGAAAATGATCAGCAATGCATACAAATAGAGTTTGAAAATGTTGGTAACTTCACGTAAATTTGAAAGTTTTAACGTAACAAAAACAAAAACAGTTGAGGCACTTGAAAGCAAACATTCATTGTTATTGTAAAGGATGTGAATGCTCAAATAAAAACAATTCGAAGGGTGAAAAAAAACCAAAAATATTCGTTATATCGAATAGCAAATTTCACTTTCGTTCGTAATATAGAACCATCAATGAAAAAAATTTGGCCGTACGTTAAATCGCAAATTCGTTAAATGGGAAGTTTGTTATACTGGACGTCCACTGTAATAAAATGGAAAAGAATGATTTTTAAAGTTAAAAACAAAAAAGAAGTTCCGAAAGGGTTAATAGCCAAATTTTCTTTATTCAGCAACTCACAATGACATGCAACCCTGCTTCAAAGTGAGCGGATCATGTTTGTATGGGTGTCAGTCCTTATATGCAAAAGCAGCAGTGCCTGCAAACAATTTCATTCCAATATCTGTACTCGTTCAAGAGCTATCGTGCCACGCACGGATGAAGGGAGTGATGGACATTGCCAGATCGATTTTCTAGCTCATTCTGATAATGTTCTTTATACATATATACTGTGTTTTATTGACCTCTAAGCATTAGAAACTGCTGGTGAAATACTATATATACCAGGGGCGGATTTAGAAAACTATTTTGGGGGGTGGGGTGGGGGGGGTTTCAAAAAGTAATTCTTTAATATTCATAAATGTTCATGTATATTCCTTTTAATTTGTATGTAGTTTTAAAGTCGATCCTAATATTTCGGGGCGATTCAACCCCCAAAAGCACCCCCTGAATCCGCCACTGATATATACCCAACCTTAGTGCTGAGCGAATGAAAATTCGAAAATATTTTCGAGTAAAAGTTAAACAGTAATTTCGCTTCACTGAGAAGCGTCAACGTTTGCCCAAACTTTTAGCCGCATTTTATGTGTCGTGTTTACTTGGCATAAATCAATGGCAAGTTAAGCTGAAAGTGCGCAAAATACAAAAGTTGACATCACACATACACATACACCACACATCCACACACACACTCACACAAAGGCACTCACACAGAGAGCGACATTAAATATGTGGCATGCAACCAAGTTTATTTTCAACTTTGCACATTACAGTTTAACCAACAACACACCCAAATAACAAACCACCCCGCAGCGCTCTTTCAGCTCAACCCTCACCAGCGGCAGCGACATGTTTGTTGAATTCTTGGCGTGCTGGCGTCTTTTTTGGGTTCATTGCAGGTTGCAGAAGGCGCCCAGAAGGTGAAAAACGGGGGGCGGGGCAGCATTGGCGACGTGTAGTTGTGTTAACGTGTTTTTAATTACTTTTGTTATTTGTTATGGTTGTTGATGTGGTTGTTGTTGTTATTGTGGCTGTCGCTGCCATTGCGGTTGCTGCTATTGCTATGTTGCTGTTGTTGCATACGGTTTATTTACGAAGCGTTAGATTCGTCCAACTGCAATACACGTGGTTGCCACCTTTGTTGCCAGTAAATAGTTATGGCAGAAATGAACAAAAGATTGGCATGAAAAGTGTGCTGACGCTTCACTCCTTTAAAGAAATGCATTGGCCACAGTGATGCAACTTTAATTGCATTGTCTGCGTGATTCACTTGGCCGCTGCACCTCCCTCCACAACATAAATTTCGCATTTGCAGTTTCTGCCTCATGAATTTCATTCCGATTCCATTATTTCCACCACATTGACCCGTTCGCGCCATCTAGCGGACGATAGTTGGAGTTGTGATGCGTCGTGGATGGAGCCATTGGAGCTCAATGCGCGCATGTGTGTGTGTGTCTGTCTGCATTGAAGTTGGACCTACGGACAAACCGGTTTAGCTCGAAGCCATAACAAAAAAACGAAAAAACAAAAATTGGCAGGTGGCGTTTCAACAAGCAGGGCCCGAATTCTCGCACTAAATATGGAAATAGTCATTCAATATTGTTTTATTCACCTCTGCTACCTACAAGTCCATTGAAAACATCAACAAATCCGGCAACATTCAATGATAACAACGCACCCAAGTACATCACAACTACGGAGCAATAACAATCACAATCATCATCTCATAAATTGTGAGACGAACCCAAACACAATTAAACCAACTGCCAATTTCATTGACATTTAATGCCGATTTAAAGAAGCACAACACTCATCGCACGCCGCTTGACGAGCTGTTGTTGCTGCCAACTTGTGTGTTATTGTTGCTGTTGTCAAGCGTCATCGTCGCATAGCAAGCGTCATCACCGACACCGTCAATGCCGATAACAACAACAACAAACAACTTGAACAAAGGCAAACTCAACGCCGAACCATCGTCGTTCCCACTGCCGCCGTCATCATCATCGTTGTTCTAATGGCGTTTTTCCTGTTCCGTCTGCCATTCGGCTTCCTGTACTGCGTTCACTGCACGTTCTCGCCCACTTCTCGTCGCATCGCTTCACTCGGCGGTGGCGGCGCGAGAAAAAAAATCAAACACTGTACAAATATTTACTTCTGCGCGCACTGATAGCCGCCAACTACGATACTCGCCGCTTCGGTCATGCTGGAACGCACTCTGCCGCATCTCCCCGCGTCGTCGTGCCGAACGGAAGTCAGCACGTCGCCCGGCATGGAACGAAATTGGATAGAATAGATTTTCATCACAAGCAATGCGGAAAATTAAACAAACGACAGCCCGGGCACACGTTGTATTTGTAATATCGATTTTTTTTCGCCGTTCTTGTTTGTGTTACTTCACACCACCGTTCACAGCACTTCGCATCCGATATCCTTCATGTTGCAGGATATTCTTCGCGGCTGTGTAGACATTCTACAGCTCATGGCGTCCAACTGTGGTATATGGAAGCGTTGCGTTATGCGGAGTGAATTTCAGCGGATACACTGAAAAAAACAAATATTAAACGAATATAAGAGGCTTGAAGTTTGGTAGCATAGCGAAAGGTCTTTTTAGAAGTAGCACAAGCTCAATGCAGCCAAAGCAGCTCGGGCAGCCGCCGTGGCTCAGTTGGTTAGTGCGTTGGACCGCGAGTCGAAGGCAGCAAACCGCAGGTTCAAATACTGCCCGTAATAACACCTAAAAAAAATAACGGGAAAATTCGTTTTCTCTTTCGGTGGCTGTCCTCTCAGCTGGAAATGGCAAACCTCTGAGAGCAAAAATTGCCTATGATAAAGCTCCCAACCTGCCGTTCGGAACCGGCATAAAAACTGTAGGTCCCTTCTACCCGCGTACAAATTCACACGCACAACACGGGTGGTTGCGGGAAGCTAGGCCTTAGTCTCGCGTAAGCGGGCTGTCGTGCCAGTCAATTATTATTAATTATAAATTAATTACAAGCTCAATGGTTGTTCAATGATTGTCCAATGATTGTTGTGGAACGTCTTTCAATGCTTTCTTTTCTCAAAAATTTCATTGATTTCCCTGCTTATGCTAATTTTCTTTTCTTGGTTAAGTTCAGAATGGAAAATGGATGGTCGTTTCCATGAAAGCGCAGCCCAGCACATTTGAGGCAATAGGACCCACTGCATTCCTCATTCCTCATATACTCATTGTGTATCTGCAGTAATAGCCAGACGACTGTCATAAGCCTTGAAATCAAATCAACCAAATAAATAACACCGTGCGACAAAAATTAAAAAAACTGTTTACACCGGAAAAAATCCATATGGGCGTGAAACTAGAGACCAAACATAGTAATACTGCGTAATCAGTTTTTCATTTCTACATCCTTTGTGCTTTTAAAAGGACTTCAAAATTTTGAAGGGGATAAAAAATAAAAAATATACAAAAAATTTTACCATTTTTAGAATATGGCGATATGTATATTAAATGAAAGAAGAAAGGCTCAAGAATTTAAATAAAATTGATTTTTTATCTATTTTTAAATAAAGAATATGAAAAAGGTCCTTTGAAAATGTTATTCCTTTATATCCTTAACCCTTTCGGTACAGCTTTTTACTGGGGAAAGTTAAAATTTTAAATTTTACGTAAGAAATTTTGAAATTTGTATACTCGGACCCTGTATTTTGGAGTGTTTTTCTATGAGAGCAACCACATCGTTGTGGCTGTAATAATTACTTAAACATAAAACTTTTTATGCATAACGAAAATTTGAATATTTCTTCATATACTTCATCCAAAATTTTTTTAAAAAAGTATCTAAATTGAAAGAAAACGTCAAATTAAAAAAGTTATCTAATTTTGTCTGCTTCTTCTTCCTTCACTATCTCAAGATATAACATTAAAAAACGTGTATACTTCTCTTCTCTCAACTTAATTATTCAGTTTATTAATTTCGTATTTTTTCTAAAACTTCAAACTATTCTAAGGAACAACAAAAATATAGTATCGACAAGTTTTTTTACCTAAAACAGGCACTGAAAAGAGACTATGCCATATGGCATAGAATAACCGAAAGGGTTATAGATAGGGGTTATAGATAGATAAGGGATAGATAGATAAGGGTTATATAGAGTTATCTCGAAAAGTAACTATGTTAAAATCCGAAATCTCCTTGATCACGTGTCAAAATTTCATTATTCTCGCTTCATTGATTCTGTATCTTTTTATTATTTAAAATACTGATACTCAAATAAATTAGAATTTTTGTACTTCATTAGAATTGCAGCTTCCGCCTTTTTTATAAAAACTTTCGAACCAATAGAGTTAGAGTAATGACATTTTTAAACGTGATCAAGGAAATTTTAGGTTTTAACATAGTTACTTTTAAAGAAAATTCTATGTTAATTTTCAAGGATATAAAGGATTAAAGTTTTCAAAGGACCTTTTTCATATCCGTTTTTTACAAATAGACCAACAGTCAATTTTTCTTAAAATCTACTATTCTACTATACTACTACTATAAAGAGGTCAAGTATTTTTAATATTTTTTTTCATTTTTATTCCCTTCAAAATTTTTAAGTACTTTTAAATGTACAAAGGATGTAGAAATGAAAAACTGAGTACGCAGTATTACTATATTTGGTCTCTAGTTTTACGCACATATGGATTTTTCCCGGTGTGAAAAATGCTGTCGCACGGTGTAATATAGCAGACAAGAAGACCACTCTCTCAGTGTAAGACTTGCTTCAATTATTTGTATAGACCTCATACAAATACCTTATGTGGAGTGGAATTCAAATTTAAAACTCTTTTGCCTCCACCACAATGGCCGCTTACGATGCCACCCTTAATCTCTGCCGCACACCCTCGATGAGCCCTTAGAACGTGGAGCGTGGAGTGGGAGCACCGCAGCCACGTTGTGCCCATTGTGATCATGAATCACGCGGCGGCACATAATTCTGTCGGCAGATAAAGCAATTACCGCCATTGCGGATAAGTGCGCAATGACAGTCGACAGTCGGTGGTCCGTTGGTCGGTGCACTGTATCGTTCGGTCGGCTTAGTGCATTGGGTGTTTTTGCTAGATTAAAGTGTAAATCCGGCAGCGAGGCGGATGATGCCAGAAAACCACCACCGATGACGGCATGCGAGCACAACAGCAACAACGTCAGCGATGCTCCGCATTCTTTGCTGGCAACCATTATGGCAAGCCACCCCAAATAAAATGTGGACGCTGCTGGTGTGTGCGACGCATATCTGTTGTCTGTTATCGGCGGACGGATGCGCAGAGCGACTAGTATGGCAACGTTATCGTCGACATGGTCGTGGTTTGATACAAACATAGCATAAATCACCGAAACTGACAGTGACTATCATTTTTTCATGTAGGCTGTCGCATTTGTATGACGAATACGATGGCGGCAAGTGATGTGCGGTGTTCGAGGAGAAATTTGGCAAAGTTTTAATGACTACTTTGAATAACTTTAAAACTATTGAGTAGACTTTGAGACTACTTTATCAGACCGAGAATACCAGAAGCCATAAAAATCAACTGATTTTATAGCTCTTTCATAACCATTGAAATAAATTTTTCTTCTTTTTATACCTTTAAAAACCAAATTTTTGTACGGGATGTTGTCTTAAAGCGTGAATACCGCAATACAGTAAACAAACTTAAAAGCAAATAATTGCAAAGATAGCTAAATTAATAGAAAGGACTATTTACACAAAAAGAAGAAAAATACTTGAGTTTTATAGAAATCATATCGCACACCCACTTCAAAAGTGACACAACTCAAAATGTTTAATTTTCGTTTTTATGTGTTAATACTGTAGTAGTAGTAAGTATCTACCAATAAGCAATAGCTCAGTATATTTTGTTGTTGTTAACTGTTGCCAAAATACAGTTAGGTCTCTCTTCATGTCGAGAAGTTTGATGCCATTTGATCGCTGCAGCTCAATGCAAAGGAGTCCTAATTCAAATTGTGACACTTTTGACGAAATAAATTTTTGTTGGTGTTAATTTTAAGTAAAGTTGTGGCAATTTTAGTATATATTTTCAAATAAACAAATTAATTTCGAATTTTCAAAATTTTTCTTTCAACTTTTCAACTGTCATTTATAATTATGAAATTCAGCAAAAGTGACATATCTTAAAATAATTCGGTAATTATTGAATTAAAATCTCATCAAAAAAGTCACAACTCAAAATTTTGGATTTTCTAGTGTAAAATAAAAAAAATTTTGTAACTTATCCTAAAGCATAATCTATAGGGATTTTCTACTAAACGGTCTATACGTTATAGTAAAAAAATTTGTATTCAGCTCAAAAACAGTTTTTTGCGTTTTCTGAAAAATTAAAAATTTTGAGTTGTGTCACTTTTGTAGTGGGTGTGCGATATCTACTCATGTCTAAGACAATTGCGAATTTTCAAATAATTCACAATATTTTTAACACTGCCTGGACCACAGCATAATTTCTGTATTGAGCAAAAACTGAGCATCTTAACTCGAGCATCTAACTGGGATGTCATGAAGCGTGAATACCGCAAAAGAGTAAAAACAAACTTAAAACTAGTGTCCGACCGAAACCACTTTTTTGGGCCGAAACCGAAACCGAAACCGAATATTCGGTTTTTTTTTAATATTCGGCCGAAACCGAAACCGAATCCGAAACTTTCTAGTTGAAATAAAAATCACCATATCAAGCACTTTTTTCAACAAACGAATTTTACATTAAGTAAATAAAGAACAAACAAGCAAACACAGCATAAATAAATAAATACTTATTAATAAAAACAATTTATGCATTTTTTAAAAACGTAAACAAGAAGAAATCACCCTTTCGTACCTTACTCGATATTATTCAAAATTAAATAATTTAATATTATATGCTAAAAAAAGAAGTTTCTTTACATTGCTGGCATCTAAATTACTCCTCCTTTTACTATATATCTGCTACACAATAAAATGTAAAAAATATTCTAGAAAGTTTCGGTTTCGGCTATTCGGCCATTTTTTGGCTGAAACTGAAACCGAAACCGAAACCACTTATTTGGGCCGAAACCGAAACCGAAACCGAATATTCGGTCGGACACTACTTAAAACCAACTAATTGCAAAGATAGTTAAATTAATAGAAAGAACTATTTTGACAAAATGTTAAAAAATAAGTTTTATAGAATTCTACTCATTTCACTCAATTTCGAATTTTTTAAAATAATCGACAATATTTTTAACACTGCCTGGACCACAGCACAACTTCTCTATCGAGCAAAAATTGAGCATCTTAACTCGAGCATTTAACTGGGATGTCATGGAGCGTGAATACCGCAAAAGAGTAAAAACAAACATATCATCAAATAATTGCAAAGATAGGTAAATTAATAGAATGAACTATTTTGACAAAAAGTTAAAAAAAATCAGTTTTATAGAAATCTACTCATTTCACTCAATTTTGAATTTTTTAAAATAATCCACAATATTTTTAACACTGCCTGGACCACAGCACAACTTCTCTATCGAGCAAAAATTGAGGATCTGAACTCGAGCATCTAACTGGGATGTTGTCATGGAACGTGAATACCGCAATAGAGTAAAAACAAACTTAAAAGCAACTAATTTCAAAGAAAGTTAAATAAAAAGTTAAAAAACAAATAAGTTTTATAGGAATCAACTCATGTCTAAAAAAATTGCGACTTTTTTCAAATAATCGACAATATTTTTAACACTGCCTGGACCACAGCATAACTTTTATATCGAGCAAAAATTGAGCATCTTAACTCGAGCATCTAACTGGGATGTTGTCATGAAGCGTGAATACCGCAATAGAGTAAAAACAAACTTAAAGTCAACTAATTGCAAAGATAGTTAAATTAATAGAAAGAACTATTTTGACAAAAAGTTAAAAAAAAATAAGTTTTATAAGACAAAAAGTTAAAAAAAAATAAGTTTTATAAAAATCTACTCATGTCTAAGACAATTGCGAATTTTTTTAACTAATCCAAAATATTTTTAACACTACCTGGACCACAGCATAACTTTTCTATCGAGCAAAAACTTAGCATCCTTACTCTGTTTCGAAATATTGAAAAATCCCATTATAGGAATTATTTTTTAAATATCTTTCCAGTCTCAGCTTTCACGCTTCTTTTTTAATAAATCACAGCTTAAAGTAATTTGCCCTCGAAATGGGCATTACCAGCATTCAACGCTCATGCCACCCACCCATCCACCTTCGCGTCCATACGCTCCATTACCTCGGCCCGACTGAGCTCTGCCACTATTAGCGCAAAACCCAAAAATCGAAAATCAAATGAAGCACACACGCCGGTGAATTGTCCGTCGCTTGCGGCCAGAAACAGCGAAATCTCCAATTTTATGTTGTTGCATTTTATCGACGCAACGCACGCCAGAACCAGCGGCCAACAGCCCAGCAGCCCAGCCACCCTTCCAGGCGCACCCAGCCCACTGTGCGCTGTCAGTTGCCATTTGCTGTGGCGCTCATGGCGCTGTAGTTGTGTCTGGGTGTATATGTGTGTGCGTGTGTGTGTGTAACTGCACCCAGCTGTTTGTTAGTGTGCACGGATGCTGGAATATTTGTGCGCGTGTGTTGCGTATAATTCGGCAACATCTTTGTATAAATTTTTTATAGGTAATCCACTTAAGAAAATGACACTTAGAAGCGTCATTACAAGCGTTTTTACTGCAATAACGGCACATCTTGCACATAGTTTCGGCAATTCACTTTATCCCCCATCGGATGGTGGCGCGTTGCCTTCTACCTTTCGTCTGTTGCATTGTTGTCGCACTGTCACTGATTGTTGTTTTTGCTTGTTCGAGTGGCGGGCGCTGATGGCGCCGGGTAATGGTTCGGCGTTAATGCTGCCAAGTTGATTATGTGGCTGAGCGGTGGCCGCCGAAGTGAAGTGAATCAAGCGCGCTGCACATGTCGAGCGTGAAATTGTCTGCACCTGTGTTTGCGTACAACAAATTTTAAATTATTCCATATCATCTAATTACATAAATAAAAATTGCAATTGACATCGAAATTGATTTTCGGAACGTAGTCTTATTGCCGGGTGTGCATTGCTGCGCTATTCGCAGCGCCATAAAATGCAAATGTCCCGACGTGCTGCGTTCGATTGAAACGTGCCACAACATGCAAATTGCTGCATTACCAGCGCCTCGCTTCTCCCACCCACACCAAAGTCCTCTACAATAACTAGGATTCGCCAGCAGCCGTTCCCTGTGCCGATCACATTCATCGAAGTTCAATGCCTCACTTGACATTTCGCATATTCAAATTGCCATTAAAATGATGCGTGCCAAATTGCCCTCTACGGGTTATGCAATCAGCAGCAACACCAACACCAACACCAACGCCAACAACACACAACAAAGCATCCATTTGCGTTTATGATGTTGACGATGATGCTGACGATATGCGGAGTTGGGTTCGAAATGTGTTGGCTCGTGTTGCATGTGGGAATCATTTGGTCGGCCGTTCACGTGCCCAAAAGTTCATATGCATCGTTAATGGAGAGATTTTCCAATGGAAATATTTACTACACGATGTGGTGGGTGGGGGTGGTGTCGTGTTTCGTAGTCAGTCGATTATTTCCGCTATGTTGTTGGTCTGGGCTTTCTTGGATAGACTTGAAATTAAAATTGTACAAGCTGACGATGAAAGTTTCGAAATAACCATAAGTCACCCGATGTTTCTGAAATTGTTCTTTGAGATCCAGTGATATAATTCATTTGAATTGATAATAAATTGAAAGCTTTTCCCTTTGTGTTTGGTAACAAGTTTCAACGATTTCCCTAATTTATCGCAGTATTACCAAAATAAATTCGATTCAGCATTGTCTTGTTTTGAGAAAAAAATGCATTTATTTATTATTATTAAACTGAAAAGTACCATTATATATCGCACATCCACAACAAAAGTGACACAACTCAAAATTTTTAATATAATTTTTCAGGAAACGCAAAAAACTGTTTTTGAGCTGAATAAAAATTTTTTTTAAATAACTTAAAGACCGTTTAGTAGAAAATCCCTTCAGATTATGCTTTAGGATAAGTTACAAAGATGTTTTTTTTATTTTACACTAGAAAATCCAAAATTTTGAGTTGTGACTTTTTTGATGATATTTTAATTCAAAAATTATCGAATTATTTTAAGTTATGTCACTTTTGCTGAATTTAATAATTATAAATGACAGTTAAAAAGTTGAAAGAAAAATTTTTAAAATGCGAAAGTAATTTTTTTTATTTGAAAATATATACTAAAATTGTCACAACTTTACTTAAAATTAACACCAACAAATATTTATTTCATCAAAAGTGTCCCAATTTGAATTAGGACTCCTTTGCATTGATCAAATAGCAGCGATCAAATAATACCATCAAACTTCTCGGCATGAAGAGAGATCTAACTGTATTTTGGCAACAGTTAACAACAACAAAATATAGTGAGCTTTTGCTTATTGGTAGATAGATGCATTGTGCACAGTATTCACACATAAATCCGAAAATTAAAAATGTTGAGTTGTGTCTGTACTGTATCAATATCCATCGATGAAGTTTCACTAAAAAAAGCTTAATGTTTTGAGTACTGTTAAAAATTTTGAGTTGTGCCACTTTTGAAGTGGGTGTGCGATATATTATTCAGTACAGTATCAATATCCATCGATGAAGTTTCACTAAAAAAAGCTTAATGTTTTGAGTACTGTTTGGTTGATGTGTATGAAAATATTCAATAGCTCTACTTAGATGCACACTCAATTAACAATTTGAATAATTATTTTACACAAAAACTTCGCTCTAAGATATCCAACTCTTCTCCGAAGTTCTATGCCAAGTTTACCTGTTTTTCATAGAAGACATTCATGGCGCATATCTGTTCAAAATTTTCGACAATTAAAACAAAAAACAGCAATAAGTAAGTTAAATATGAACCAAATTTTAATTTTCGTTTTTAACTAAGAAATATTTCACACAGCAATATTAACCCTTTCGGTTATTCCATGCATATGGCATAGTCTCTTTTCAGTGCCTGTTTTAGGTCAAAAAACTTGTGGATACTATATTTTTGTTGTTCCTTAGAATAGTTTGAAGTTTTCGGAAAAATACGAAATTAATAAACTGAATAATTAAGTTGAGAGAAGAGAAGTATACACGTTTTTTTAATGGTATATCTTGAGATAGTGAAGGAAGAAGAAGCAGAAAAAATTAGACTATTTTTTTAATTTTACGTTTTCTTTCAATTTAGATACTTTTTTAAAAAAATTTTGGCTGAAGTAAATGAAGAAATATTCAAATTTTCGTTATGCATAAAAAGTTTTATTACAGCCACAACGATGTGGTTGCTCTCATAGAAAATCACTCTAAAATACAGGGTCCGCGTATAAAAATTTAAAAATTTCTTATGGATTGTTGCTAATATAACCACATAGAAGCCTAAAAACTGAAATTAAAAATTTTAACTTTCCCCAGTAAAAAGCTGTACCGAAAGGGTTAAAAGATAATTTTATTATAAACAGCTAATACTCATTACACCGTGCGACAGTACTTTTGACCCATCAAAAAAATTATATAGGCCTGGAAATAGAGGTCATTCATAGTAACATGGAATGCTCAGTTTTTCAATTTCTGATCCGTTGTCCTCTTAAAAAGGATTTTAAAGTTCAAGGACATACAGAATTCAAAGATTGTTTTTAATATTTGTGGTTATGCAATGATGTAGATATGGGTACCAAATGAAAGAAAAAACTTGTCGCTTTATGACTTAATTTTCTATTTTGAACTTTCAATACCAAAATCAGTCAGTAAGTAATATGTAGTATAATACTTAAAATATAATTTTTCTATCTAATTTTGAAGATACAAAATTATTGCGTATTTCATACAAAATTCCTGCGTATAAATGTAAACTTTTTCTTTTAACTGTGAACCAATTGGAATAGAAGAATACTATTTTGAGGTATTATACTACATACCAAGATCCAAAACATACGTATAATCAGTGGCGGCTTAAGGTGCTCGGTGGCCCGGGGCGGCGACGGCTGAGGGGGGCCCCATAAAACGGTGCAGCATAAGTTTGCGTACAAAACTAATAAGGGGAATTTCCGGTTATGCTTTTGGCTTTTTTTTTGAAAATTTTGTATTCCATTGAACAGTAAACGGACTTTTATTTTTAAACGACGAGACAAATTATTTTTAAACGTATATGTGCTTGAAATTTTATAGAAAGCAAAAGAATCCCAGAGAAAAAAATGAAAAATGGATAAAACTTTCGTGAAATTAGGAAAACTTTTGGGGGAGCAAATTCGTCATTTCCAAATGCCATCTTAAATCTCGAAAAAAACAGAAAATCTTGCTTCGTTACTACGATCTGGCCATTTTTTTAAGCTACCCGAGGAGGAGGATTCGATTGTCGACAAAAAATGGGCCAATCGCGTGCACCTAAAAATAAAAGTTTTTTCTAGACTAACTTTGGCCGCTGAACACGAAACTGAAAACCCAAAAATTTTTGAAGAAGCGTTTTCGAAAAATCTTCGAAAAACGATTTTTTTCCTGTTGTTTCAGTTATGAGCACATATCTCCTAAAAGAATTATCCGATTAACACGAGCTGTCCGTCGTTCAGAAGATAATACCTTAGTGGCTTTTTAGTGATATATAGATTGTCCAAATCAGATGAGATTTGGGGAAGTTACTGACGGTGAAAGTTGTAACAATGTGAACTTTTCGACCAATTTAAAAAATCATAAATTTTCGAATATTTTTTTAAAGAAAAAATAAATTATCTTCTCTGGTTTTAAAATCTAAAATGAAATATATACTATTTTAGCAAATATTAAGCCTAACATCAATAGAATTGAAAGAACAATGATAAAGTTATGCTGCAGTGAGTGAAAACACCAACTTTACATTTATTACACCGTGCGAAACAATTTTTTTTTTTGCCGAGACCCATCCAAATTTTGATATAGACGCGAAACTAGAGATAATTTATAGTACTCTGGCATAGTCAGTATTCAATTCTCTGACCCAAAAGTCCTTTTTAAAGGACTTTAACATTTTAAGGAGATACACATTTCAATATTAAATATATGCGGTAGTTCAATGATGAAGATATGGGTATCAAATGAAAGAGGGAAATTGTCTCCATTTAACTAAATTTTCTATTTTGAACTTTCAGGACCAAAATATGTCAGGTATGGAAAACATACATGTTTTGGATTTCAGTCTGTAGATTCATACATCTAAATTTTATTCTATTTCAAGTTCTCAAGAAAGTTACCCCCTAGAAAACACTTTTATTTTTAGGTATATTTTTCGTGTCGAGTAGAAATCTTCAGAAATGTACAGAAATATTTTATAAAACCCAGTAGCAGTGACTTTATAAAAAAGTCCTGAAAAAACATATTTCCCCTACATAACAGCATGTAAGAAGCCCATATTTAGCTTACTTACAAGGAGCATAGAATTGCCTTCGAAAACCGGATTTCCGGGACATGTGTTTTTATCCAACCAATAATTATAATAATAATAATAATAACTGTAAATTTGTTTGACTTCTACAAAGTTTAATGAGGTTAAGTAATTGTGTAATTTACACAAGTTTACAAGCAAACTCTAAGATTGCGATATTTAATTTTTAACTTAGAATTTTGTATTTGCATATTTTGCACAAAATTTTAAGTTAAAAATAGCAATCTTCGAGGGAACTTTTTTGAAAATTTGAAAACAATTGTTATTGTTCTTGCTTTTATTGAACTGAATTTGTTATTGCCATTTCAAAGTCAATTGTCGATACTGTGTCTCTTTCAATTGATAAAAGTGACAAACGACTTAGTCTTTCATCAACCATTGTGGAGCGCAAATAGTTTTTTACAAGTTTCAGTTTTAAAAACTTGAAATTTTTATATAGTTACAAGCTTCTCTCGGGGGCCCCCTGCAGCCCGGGGCCCGGGGCGGTCCGCCCCTCCGCCCCCCCTCTTAAGCCGCTACTGCGTATAATCCCAAAAGGATTCGTTAGAAAACTTAAAGGATATCGAAAGATACATCTTTGAAAGCACTTTACGGACATATTTTAGTTTTGAAAGTAAAAAATAAGAAATATAGTCTAAAAGCGACAATGTTCTTCGTTCATTTGGTACACAAATATTTAAATAAATTTCTTGGAAATATGTATGTCCTTAAAATTATTAAGTCCTTTTAAGGGACATCGGATCAGAAAATGAAAAATTGAAAATGCCATGTTACTATGAATGACCTCTAGTTTCACGCCTATACAATCTTTTTGATGGGTCCTGACAAAAGTGGTTTTTTGTCGCACGGTGTTATAATAATTAATTTATTTTTAATTGAATTAATTTTCATTCCAATTTCTTAAACTATCCAATGGTTACTTGTTGATTTTTTGCAATTCTTTAAGTTTTTCCTATAAAAATTATTTCATGCGCTTTTCTCTTTCTGTAATTATACCGAATAATGGGAATTTACAGTTGCAATGTCTAGACATATTCTCCCTGAGGGCAATTTAGATACGAAAACTTTTTGCTTTTCATTCCAATTGGCCAAGCAGCGCATTGTTGTGCTACAGCAATAACAACAACAACAAATCGACTAGTTGTAATTGATTTAAGCTGCTTGCTTTTTTTGACCGCCATGAGCACAGCTCAGCAGCTGCGCAGTCGGCAGAATACGTGGAGGGTGGGCGGCAGTCGGGGCAAAGGTCATAAATCCTGCCTTGCTTCATTTTCGCTACATTAAACGTCAAAATATGAACCCATTTCGAGAACACATTAAGCCGCAGGGCGATTTCCAAAAGCAGTCATAACAACCACTCGTACCTTCGCGCAAACACGCGCTCACACACTCACACACACACACACACACACACACATACACTCTCACTCGCATGTACACCAACGCGTATTAATGTGAAATGCGAAGAAAATGAGGTTGGGGCCGGGTCCGTGGGCAGACAAAATTGCTGCCATAATGGCGAAAAGTACACACGTCGACTACGCCACGACATGGCAGCGCCGGGTGGCGGAGTGTTGGAATTATGGGAGCGCACACGAAGGAATTTTTTCCACCATATTAGTGCGTTGTACGTTGTTCGTTGCATGTTGTATGAAGTGTATTTTACAAGAACAACATTAACTTGGCCATAACAATAACTCGTTGTCGACGGCTGCTGCGTCCTGCCAGTGGACCAATGGCCGGAATGGGCCACAAACCGACGCGCTGTAGGAGCCGACGAACGCATGAATGGCACCGCCCACTGGTGCGTTTGATCGTACAGCGGCGGCGAGAGCGAGCGGTGCGCGATTCGTACAAAAAGTTCGCCGGTAGGTGGGGGAAATTGTTTTTGATACGCAAGAAAATTTTCGCCATTTTCCAACATTAATGGTTTTCTTGTTTTTCTGTGTATTTTCGTTGCCTTAAAGTTGGAAGGCGTTTCATTGGTGGACTTTGGTGTAATATTACTGAAATGTTGCAAAAAATAATACAAAAGATAACAAAATAATTTCCGAAATTGTATTTGTGAAAAATTTGCGAAAAATTAAAAAATGATTTAATTTAAATAAAAATTATAGGAATTGTGGCAATTAAATAAAAGAATTTGTTTTCCAATAATAAAAAATAAATAAATAAAATAATTGTAAGATATAATAAGATATATAATATAAGATATATCTAAGATATATAAGAATAAAAAAATTCTAAGAATAAGCAAAACGATTTGTGTCATATTTATTGTAGACTAAAAGAGTTTTTAAGCTTTAACATATTTTTATGATGCACTAAAATTTTATGCAGTTTACGGTTCTTAGCATTTGATGAGCTAACACTTTGTATTTTAGTTGAATATTTCTTTAAACTATTTACTAGTTGTATACTGTCCAATATGGAACTTGCCATTGAATTCAATCAGACGAATTTACTATAGGGCCACGCATAGACCTGGTTCCCCCGGACCTGGTAAGTATTTTTGAAAACTTTTTAAAAAAAGGTATAGTTATGATAGCCAGTCAAAAAAGTATATGTTTGGGACCATCCTTAAGGCTGGATGGACTATCTGCGATGACGACTAATGTGGTTGTTAGGAAGAAAGTCTTTGATTCAGGTCGATCTCTGGATAGTTAAACACTAACCGCATAAAAGGGAAGAAACCCATTAGCTGATTCGTTCCTATGAAGATTTCCACTAATTTTGAAAACAAAAACCAAACACTTTCATGGTAATCACCTATTTCAGTAGGAGGGAATCCAGTATATTGTTGAAATTAGTTTAAGTAGAAAACAAAAATCTGAGAATAATCCGTCCTTAGACAGAAAAACCATAAGCAATGGAAACTAGTTTGATTGCAAAACCCTTGTAATTCCATTCAATATAGCCCTATTAACAATCTTGAGCACTTGAGTTTGAAAATCTATGCAATAGCAAACATTTGCCATCAACTGTGAGCGGTCTTTTTCCTTTTTATTGTTGCTAAACACGAAATTCACAGCTATTGTGAATGCAGCCAGATGAAGGCCTCCATTCCGGGAGCTCCTTGAAGATAATTTTTCATCCCTATTCACAATCTTGTGCACTTGAGGTTGTAAATCTTTGCAATAGCAAACATTTGCCATCAACTGTGAGCGGTCTTTCTCTACTTAGTTTGCAATACTTGTTGCAAATTGCAAAATTCACAGCTATTGTGAATGCAGTCAGCTACAGCAGGAGCACTAGCAGCATTTTGCTAAGAAGGCGTCTATTTCGTGAGCTCCTTGAAGATAATTTATTAGCCCTATTCACAATCTTGTGCATTTGAGATTGGAAATCTATGCAATAGCAAACATTTAACATGAACTGTGAGCTGTCTTTTTCTATTTAGTTTGCAATACTTGTTGCAAATTGCAAAATTCACAGCTATTGTGAATGCAGCCAGCTGCAGCAGGAGCACTCGCAGAGTTTTTGCTAAGAAGGCCTCTATTTCGGGAGCTACTGGAAGATATTTTATTAACCCTATTCACAATTCTGTGCATTTGAGATTGCAAATCTGTGCAATAGCAAACATTTGCCATCAACTGTGAGCAGTCTTTCTCTACTTAGTTTGCAATACTTGTTGCAAAGCAAGAAATTTACAGCTTTGTATTTTGGGAGCTCCTTGGATATAATTTTGTATTTTATGGATGTCTTCCTCACTCCACTTTCTCTCTCTCTCTCTCTCTCGATTCTTTATTTCTTTCTTTTCCATGTTTAACATTTTCTTTTTCGCCTTTTCCCACTGCTGTCAGTTTAGCAATTCGGTATTGCATTTGCATAGTAAATATAAACTATGCGTTATAAGTGTTGCATATTTACAAGAGTGTAGCAAATGCAACTCAGTCTATTTTGTTAGTGTAGAGCAAAAATATACAACACTATTTTGCAAATGCTACGATAAATGACCGTTGGCCGAAGATTGTGAATATGACTGACATATATTTTAAAGTTTGCACTAAAGTTCTATTTTCACCACACGCACAACTACATGCAATATGTGGAAGTAAATATGCGTATGTTTGCAACATAATTTTGTTCTTTCGAAATTGAATGCCCATTACGATTTTTAATAAAATGGAAAAACAGCCAACAACGAACACGTACTCGGTCGGAACTCGTCGCCCTATGCATCCCCAGTGAGCCATTAATGTGTTCACTTGAATGCAGATACATGCACGCAAAACCATTTTAAAATTTTCTATGCTCGATGCGTCGCGTCGCGTCGCCCGCTTGTGCGTTCCACAATGGCAGTTCTATTGTTTTGTGAAGCTGCAATTATAGCCAACATTTTTAACTGCTTATTGCCTGCTGTACATTGCAGATAGTACAACAATCTCGCATACACTTCCTCTACTCCGCCAATAACAACATTATGCCAATGGCAAATGCTCAACGCCCCCCCCCCCCGCCCCACCCCACACTGCAATGTGACCGGAACAGCCAGTGGCGAAATGAATTCGATTTGAATGCCGATGCGACGGCGGCGGCTCCGACGAATACCAATGCCAATGCGAATCGGCATTGCGAATGTCAGTCGAAATGGAAATGCGAATGCGCTCGTACATTTCTCCAAAGCTGTCAAATAAAATTTAACGACTCTTCACATATCCCAAAATAACGGGCAGCGCGGCCATATGGGAGCGATTGGCGCGGGAAGTGCACTCGAAATCGGTTTTCCAGTTGTGCTGTTGCGTTGGAGCGTGGCAAATTACCAAAGGGAATTTAAAGCACTCGACCCGCCAGTATTGGTTTGAAAATGAAAATGCTACAGAAAATTATAGGAGTTGCATTGAGACCAAGCAAAAACAACAATCATTCAACAATATTTACAGAACCAAAACTCAGGCCTTGCGACTTCAGTTGTGGAATACCCCTTTTTAATGAGCTGCAGTCATGGACAGTGAGGCGACATCCTGCAGTGCGTCCTTTTTAATGAACTGTAAATATTGTAGACCACTCTTTGGGCTTGTAAAAAACTGTTGAAAAAAAATATGAGGCCCATCGCATTTCACACGACGCGACGCATTGTCTACGGAAGGGCGCTGGTGCTCAAACATTGTTCATACTCTGAGCATATGTGCAGTGTTTTTCACACTAAATCCGCACAAACATGCACAACGTGTCGCAACAAACTGTCACAAATGTCAGGCAAATTGTCGAGGCAAATAAAAAATACAATTTTTTAGAGCTAAACGCGTCAAAGGATACTGCAAGTTCCATGGCCTGTAGGTAATGTTGGCAAATTTCTTAACATAAACTGAATATTTTTTCATTTAATTCGGCTTTTTCCATTGACCAACACTCAAGAAATACTTTCTATGCAGGCAGTAACATTGTGCTATTTCTGGACTGGAATCTAAATGGACAGTAGTGGAAGAATCTTCTTGGTTTCTTATAGAAAAAGAAGGCAAGATTTGGACTACATTTATAAACCTCTGGCACGAGAGAATAATTTGACTGTGAACCAAAAACTGGATGAACCATCTACCTAATTTTTAGGTAGAATTTTTAATTAATCAATTAATTTTTAATTTTTTCCCCTCCAAAATTTTGTTTGTGCGCATTTAAAATTTAATTATTAATTTTTATAATAAGTGACCTCGTTCAGTGACCGAATTTCATTTAGTCAAACCGCATTGTTGACAGTAATTAAAATTTATAAAATCACTTATTAGTGGATTTCAATTAAATTTAACATAAAAAATAAATAAATTGAGTGTCATTGCTTCATAGCGAGTTGAATGCACTTTACAGTTTCTTGCTGCTTATTTGTTTTGCTAATCCGATTTTCAAAAATGCCCAGCAAACCAAATCACATCGAAACGATATAGAAACGGTATCGCTAAGGCGAGAATTTTTATCGTTTTCGAATATTGCTAAAGTGTCTGAATTTATATCGAAAATGATATCGAGAAAACTGAGAAAATTTCGAAAATCTCGATATCGTTGCAATATTGAAATGATCTTATCCGAGATATCGTAGCGATGTCGAAAATTTTGAAAATTGCTATATCTTTTCGACAGCGCTTTTTTTTCTTGTTGTCTATAGCATTTTGGATATTAGCTATAACTGAAATTTAATTTCTTTCTGAAAATTGAAATAAAACGCATATTTTACAGTACTGTCGCTTGGCCAGTCCATTATTCAAATCAAATAACGATTATAAGTACAACAAAACTCGATTTAAAATGCGTGCACGTAATGACAAATTTTTGTTTGACAATAAAATATTACATTTGATTTTCAAATTCTTCAAGGAAAAAATTCAAGCATTATCGAGATTATTTCGAGAATTTGTCGCTAATAATTTATATGGAGAAATTGTTTGTTGGTGGTTTGAAATTATTTCAATTATAAATATGAATGTATGACTCTGAAGATCTGGGATTTTTTTAATACTAAATATTTCTGACATACTGAAATATTTCTATAGTACTGAGTCCTTTGCCCATTGACGTATTAACCCATTGCTGCCGGTCACCAGTTCCGCCCATACGATTTTGATAAAATTTCATACACGACCATGAATTGACCCAAGATGATCAGAAACAAAATTTCAGCTTCTATCTCTGCACGTTGCTGACATATTCATTGGGTATTTTTTACCCATTAGGCAGCAATGGTATCTTTAGTCCATACTTTTTGAAGTGAACAGCTAAACACGTGAATAAAAGTTATATTGTTTACAGGTGAGTTAGGAGGCAGATTTTTGTGAGGTTCTAGGGCCACTACGTTTCGCACACGTTTTCCACCTTCGGAAATTCACAATTTTTGGAGTCTGGTAACTCTAGCTAGATGGCGGAATTTTAGGGTGACCTCCACTTGACTAAGGTAGTTCCATCTTTACCCCAATCATCCCTATCAATGATTTTGAGATATCTCTACCACGAACTTGTCTGTGATTTTTTGAAAAAGTCAGTTTTCATGGGTAAAATTTTACCCATTAGGCAGCAATGGGTTAATGAAAAACCTTGCGACACAATACATCAAATATGACATGAACATCACAAACCACAGCGATGATAAAATCTTTAAAATCGTTATCTGTCTTTAAAAATTTGACGATGTGACCGATAGTTAAAGCATACTTAGAGTTGAAGTCGGAGTGTGAATCCCTAAATCGTATTTTAATGAAAAGAGTATTCAATGTGACGTTCGGATAATTATGGTGAAAAAATGAGTATAGTTATCTTCTCTGGAAAGACCATAAGCAAGAAGTGTAGTGGGACCAATTGGAAAAGCCTTGCACAGAGTAGAGACATCTTGAAACCTGAGATAATGTCGGCTGAATTCCGGTAACGAGTTGTAAGGGCTAACAAAGAGATTATATTGCAAAGCCAAGATTTACGTATAACAGCTTTTTGTCTTTTTCGCAATAGTTTAGGATTTGTCACTGAAACCCTTAAGCTGTGTAACATTTACGTATATTTACTCCTCTTTGGTCCACGTCAAACTTTTCGCCAACAAATGCAAAACTGATTGAATCGAATCGAAGCCCCAAACTTTCAGCCACCTTATGCACATTCCCGCTCTTGCAGTGCTGCCGAGGTGTAAGTCTAATCCTTGGATATTTATGCGTATTTGATAGCGGTAATAGCCCATTAAGGGCGCACGTAACCAAATCTAAATGACGCACCGAACACGCCGAACAGGCACAAAAACATGTACTCGTAAATTTAATTAATGCCGCAGGCAGGCAACAAGGCTGCCTTAACCGAATGCCATGTGTTGTCGAGAGGGGGCGGGGTATGTACTCACACACACACACACACATAGTGTGCCATGCCAACCATTTTGGCGCATAGGTGTAGAGCTGGGAAAGTTATGTAATGACACAACAGGAAACAACACTCCAAAAGCAGTGGCGGCACGTGTGAGTGGTTGAGTGGGTGTGGGTGTGGATGTGTGCGGGGCCGAGAGCTAAATTGAAGTGGATTGGCAAAGCGGACGCTTCTAACGTGTTTTCCAATATTTGTGTAACTAAAATTAATGTTAATGGTTATCAGCACAACAACCGAAACAAACAACAATAACAACAATGCATCGTTGTTGCTTGCTGAGCGCAAATAAATTGCAAAAAAGCAAAATTGCAGATTAGGTAAACGAGTATTTAGTGATATGAACTGTTGTGGCCTGTGGCCTCTGTGTGGCTATGCGTGGCTATGCGTCGGCGCAGTTCGAGCTGTTATCAGCGCACACACTGGTCAGAATGTTTTTGGCTGCTTGCAAAGAAGCAGTTTTAAATTCAAGCTTAATAGTGAAATTCAGTGAATGCCCATTTCAATGTGCAATTTTAATGCTTAAATAATTATAAAACAATTCTGTTATGAAGCCGCCTCACTCCCACTTCCAACGCCAACAAATTGGATTTTCTACACATAGAAACAATTTGCAATAAACACTGATTTTATACATAATCGAAAAATACTGCCAACGTGGTCCATGCTGCATGCCGCTTCACCACATATCTATCTACTCCCCTCCATGCTTACACACTCTTCGAGTATGACCTTCGGAAAGCCACTCCAGTGCGCACAACAAACCGCTTTGGCATCGGGCAAAGGACAGAATTTGTGTAGGACCATAAAATCCCATCAAACGGGCCATATCTGTCGCCATTTGTTGTGAACGTACGTGCTGCAAGTGCAACCACTTGCGACCCCTCTAATCTCTCCTCTTCGCAATCACCTGAATATGAATTTTTCATATGTTCATCACAGTGATGACTGCAGTGACCAATAAATTGCCTAATGGCCATGCCGTCGACTACATTATCGCAAATGTGAATGCATTTAATTGCCGCAAATAGTCGCTTAATTGAATATGCTGAATTTGCGATAAGTCGATAAAAATATACGAGTATGCATGTCAATGCTTGGTCGGAATTTTAACCAAATGTGGGTAGAGGAATTTATGGAGAAAAAAGCGTGTATGGAGTGGAAAATATAAAAACAAAATATTTTGTATTTTGATTCGAAAAACGAATACCTGGCTAATTAAAATGTGTATTAGCAGAGTTTTTGGATTTTTTTATATCATTGTATTCATTATTCTCATTGTTCATTATATTCATTGTTTCAAGTTAACTTTGCTGACGGAACTTAAAATGTCTTGGGGTCTAATTTTTCAATTAATCAACAATTCTGAATTTCTTGGTAAAGCCATTTAATATTTTACAATAAATTGCTTTAAATTCGTTCAATTACGTTGCATTAAAAGTGGTTTTAAATTCTAAAACAAATCAAATAATATTGTAGAATATACTCAAAAATATTTTATTTTATTTTATTTTGTTTTAATTTATTTTATTTTATTTTATTTTAATTTATTTGATTTTATTTTATTTTGTTTTATTTTAGTTTAGTTTAGTTTAGTTTAGTTTATTTTATTTTATTTTATTTTATTTTATTTTATTTTATTTTATTTTATTTTATTTTATTTTATTTTATTTTATTTTATTTTATTTTATTTTATTTTATTTTAATTTATTTTATTTTATTTTATTTTATTTTATTTTATTTTATTTTATTTTATTTTATTTTAGTTTAGTTTATTTTATTTTATTTTATTTTATTTTATTTTATTTTATTTTATTTTATTTTATTTTATTTTATTTTATTTTATTTTATTTTATTTTAGTTTAGTTTAGTTTAGTTTAGTTTAGTTTATTTTATTTTATTTTATTTTATTTTATTTTATTTTATTTTATTTTATTTTAATTTATTTTATTTACTTAACTAATTGATTTTATGTAAAAAAAATTTATTCATGAAATATTCATTCATTATTTCTGGCTAACTTTGCTGACGGAACTTAAAATATCTTGAGGTCTAATTTTTCAATTATTCAACAATTCTGAGTTTCTTGTTAAAGCCATTTAATTTTTTACAATAAATTGTTTTAAATTCTTTTTAATTACGTTGCGTTATAAGTGATTTCAAAATCAAAAATAAATCAAATAATATTTCAGAATATACTCAAAAATGTTTTATTTTATTTACTTAACTGATTGATTTTAGTAAAAACAAATATAAAAATTACTCAATACTTGCAATTAATTCCATTTATTCATTTTTTATTCATTTATTATTTCAAGTTAACTTTGCAGACGGAACTTAAAATTTCTTTAGGTCGAATTTTTCAATTATTCAATTATTTTACTTTGCTGGGGGTCTCATTTTTCAATTATTCAAAAATTCTGAGTTTCTTGGTAAAGCCATTTAATTTTTTAAAATAAATTGCTTTAAATTCTTTTTAATTACGTTGCGTTATAAGTTTTTTTCAAAATTAAAAATAAATAAATAATACTTTTGAATTTACTTCAAAATGTTTTAACTTATTTACTTAACTAATTGATTTTATGTAAAAACAAATGTATAAATTTCTCAATACTGAACTTGCAATTAATTTCATTTATTTTTATTTATTCATTCATTATTTCTGGCTTACTTTGCTGGGGGTCAATTATTAAAAAATTCGGAGTTTCTTGCTAAAGCCAGTTAATTTTTTACAATAAATTGCTTTAAATTATTTTTAATTACGCGTTATATGTGGTATCAAAATCAAAAATAAATCAAATAATATTTTAGAATATACTCAAAAACGTTTTAATTTATTTACTTAACTAATTGATTTTGTGTAAAATCAAATGTATAAATTACTCAACTTGCAATTAATAAAATTTACATATCTTCAATTACGAAAATTTGGCAATTTTCTGAGGCTTGCGGCCAATCGTGAGTCACATCAGCCCAAATAAAATAAATCATATGTCCAGTAAGTGGGTCGGCAAAGTACAAAGTAACTTAATTAGTGAAACAAAGGCCCCTTCCACTGTTTCAGACAAGCAACAAAACAAAAACAGAAACAGAAAAACAACAGGAACAACAACAACAGCAATACCGCGCGCCGCTGATAACGTCAGCTGTAACATTTTTATTGGTCGATTTGAAATTCAAATCCTGTTTTGTCTTTTTTTCGGACGATCGCAAACAAACCACTACCAACAAACCACACAACGGCAACTCAACGAACAAGCAGGTAAGATGACGTACGAATACAATACAACAAACTTGCAATAAATTACACCGTCCAGTCGCAACAAAATGGGAAGCAACACAACACAACAAGCGTCCATGTCCATGCCGCTGCGTCGCATGGCTGGCCGTATGGAACTGGCGAGTGACCAACTCTTGTCTGACTGACTGTCCCTCTGTCCGGGCAGTCGTGCTGCAGACTGTCCGTCTTTGGATATCCGCGCTTGCGTACGCATCAATCGGACTTGCAGAGCCATAAATTCGAGTGTCAACTTCATCATTGTCACTTGTTGTTGGTGTCTTTGTTATGAGCAAATGAACGAACGAACCTCACAGACTCGCTAATGAACAGCGACAGTGAGAAAAGTTATTTACCTCCTCTACACAAGCATTCCGAAGATGTATTTCGTTAATTACCACTGCCAATCGTTGTTTTCGGTTGCTCACGGAGACCGTTGACAAACGGCGCTCCAACACAACCAGCAAATATATAAAACGTAACAACAATAACAACGACCCAGTTGGATATTCTAAAGTTAGCATTTGAATATCGACAACGAATCAAGACGTTAACGGCGACATTCCAAATTGCTTTACGAGCTCAGGAAAGCCAACGAGCACACCACCGACCGAAAGTGCAGAAGCCTCTGGAAAGCATCACCGAGCGTTGGCTGGTGGCTGTGAGCTCACTAATCTCCTCCCTCCGAATGTGCTACAACAATACTTTATACAGCTTGTTGTTAGTGTTTTCAGCATACCTGATTGCTCACTGCGAGTATGTTTGTGTGTGTGTGTGTTGCGGTCATAAATCACTTTAATCTTGATTTTAATGGCTGACTTCGAATTAAAAATGGGAGAATGCCCACGGCGAATGGCCAAGCAGTCGTTCGATTTGTGGTTGGCTTAAGAGTTATTGTTGTTGTTGTTGTTGTTAATATTTTAAATTGAGACCTCCCAGCGTGCAGTTTATTCGATTCGCGTACCGTGTGATGGCCGCTGGAAGTTGTTCGTTGCTTTAACGCCGCTTCAGCGCAGTTTAGGGGTTTGCGAGTCGTGTGATTTTTGCAAGAAATTAAAATATAATACAGTTTTTGGCATCATATAAAAGTATTTCAATAAGGGACGTTACGAAAATGAGAAATTAAGTGAATTTTGAATTTTTGTTTCGAAATTTTAGGCAGCAATTGTAGAACTCACTAATCATAGACTTATTAATTTTTAACCGTAGACCTACGTTGGGGTAGTTTTCGACCAAATTTTTTTTGTACTTCTAATACAGTACTTTTTGCTTAAAGCGAACTTCGAGGGACTGGGCAAAATGGTTCGTTTTAACCGAAAGTTCGCTTTAAAAGGGATTCGTAATAAGCGGAAACATATAGCGCCTACTTTTGAAATTGGTTCGTTTTAGGCGGAAAATCGTTTTAAACGGGTTCGTTATAAACGAAAAGTACTGTATTTTAAAATTGTTTAATTAGTTTAAGCTGTTTCTTCATGACTTTCTTACTTGGGTATTATCTATCGAAATCAAACTATTTTATATTTTAAAAACTTAATTGGCTTCGCATTTTTTGTAATTTGTGTGTGTGATTTTAATTTGGCTCGTTTTCGACCCGTTTTCTAACGTAGGTTAAGCACTTCACTTTACGTTTATTAACGTCGATTAACGTCTGGTGGCATCTAACAGCAGTGCCGAAAAAAATCGACCAGAATTCCGGCAATAGAAATCATTAAAGAGTTGTTTATAAAATAGCAACTATGATACTACCAATCATGAGAATAATAGTAACGATCTCACATTTGGTAAAAGTAGTGCCGATATTTATTTATTTATTTTATTTTATTTTTTTATATTATTTTATTTTATTTTGTTTTATTTTATTTTAATTTATTTTATATTACTTTATTTTATTTTGTTTTATTTTACTTTATTTTATTTTATTTTATTTTATTTTATTCTATTTTATTTTATTTTACTTTATTTTATTTTATTTTATTTTATTTTATTTTATTTTATTTTATTTTATTTTATTTACTTTATTTTACTTTATCTTATTTGATTTTATTTTATTTTATTTTGTTTTATTTTATTTTATTTTATTTTATTTTATTTTATTTTATTTTATTTTATTTTATTTTATTTTATTTTATTTTATTTATTTATTTTATTTTTTATTTTTTTATTTTATTATAGGGGAGACCGGGGCAAATACGCCCACGTTTTGGAAAATTTATTTTTCAACATGACAGTAATGATTCTCGAATAACAATATATGTCACGCGCTAGTGTCTTTCCTAAGGAACAAAACTCACATTATCATTTTTATAGATTCCTCTTTATTTTCAAGTTTCAACGAAAAATTTAAAGTAATATCGAATTGGCCATTCGGAAAACCCTCGGGGAAATACGCCCACTGCCCGGGGCAAATACGCCCACTTTATTAATTCAAGAATCTCGGACGAAAGTAATAGAAAACAGCATTTCAGAAACGAAATACTATAAACAGAGAGCGTTAATATTATTACGCTCTCACTGTGCCGACGCTTGCTTCCTCTTGATAATGAAAATATTGCAAATTCGAGCTTGCCCTATGCCATTCGATTGTATGAGCGTAAGACATCTTATACTTAATTGTCTTTGGTGGTAACCTATAGTCAATAATAAAATTATTTGAGGAAGAAGTTTTTTCCACGAATGATAAATAATATTAATAATTTTATATATTCCTAAAGTCCATCACCACTTTTTACAAAACTATCAATTGAAAAAAATATTTTAGAAAAAAATTGAACAAATATGCTTTATTAAAACTTCTAACTTGAATACTTTCTTCGATTTTGAGTTCTGCGAAAAGTGGCGAAGGATTTTTCAAATTCGGAAAAATACAGAAAAAGTTTCGTTAGGTTTTGGTCCGTAACTTCCATACCACCCTGTATATTAAGCAGGTCATTTATCTGGACCACGCTGTATATTAAGTGGATGTATTTCTGGACCACCCTGTATATTAATATAAAATTGTCATTTATAATCTTCAGGCAGTAAAACCTTGATAAATGCGTTAGGTGGGCGTATTTGCCCCGAAACGAACTGGGCGTATTTGCCCCAAACAACAAAATGTTTTTTTAAAAATTAAAAAAAATACAAAAAAACTTTTTACGACAAAACTACTTTGGCCTACAGTTTTTCTTACTTCAAATAACAGGAAAAACTTACCTGGCTGCATAAGGAACGAGAAACGAAGATTGTAGATATTTTTTCCCAAACTGCAAAACTTAGATGTTCAGACTATGGAACGACAAAACAATCTGCTTTTATTTATAACGTTTTAACCGCAATGTCAATCGCCTCGATTTTTTTGTGGTTATGTCTACGATTTAAGGCGCACTTACAAAAAAATTGGCGCGGAATTTGAATGAATACTTTAAAAGAAACAACGAGTGGGCGTATTTGCCCCGTGGGCGTATTTGCCCCGGTCTCCCCTATTTTTTATTTGATTTATTTTATTTTATTTTATTTTATTTTATTTTATTTTATTTTATTTTATTTTATTTTATTTTATTTTATTTTATTTTATTTTATTTTATTTTATTTTACGTTATATATTTAATTTAATTTTATTTTATTTTCTTTAATTTTAGATATTTTATTTTATTTTATTTTTATTTTTTTTTATTTTATTTTATTTTATTTTATTTTATTTTATTTTATTTATTTCTTTTTAGTTATATTTTTCCTGTGCAAATTTCTTTATATTGTTCTTGAAATTGTGTTTTCTTAAGTTTTCTGTTTGTTCTGCAACTTTCTTTAAGTTGTCTACGCTCAGAGATAAGCTGAACTGTAAACTACTTAGTTTTTATTTGGTGTGAGAATGTTATTCATGAAGTCAATAGTTGAATCAACAAAATGTGTTGTTTGTTTGTGCAACTTAGACAGGCGTGAGAAACCGCCCAAAAGTTGCTTAATATCCAGCAACCAGTTGCAATAGTTGCCGCATGTACTGCAAGCTGCTGCTAATCAGCTGCGATTAGGTGAGAGAATTCGAGTTTACCACATAACGCACGTACCATGTGTCATTAGGAGTTTTAATGATTGGCGCAAACAATTTCCAAGTGCAGTTATTGCAAAGTTCAGGTACAACGTGGAATGTGAAACTGGCATATGTCACGAAATACTTAGTTTGTAAGTATACTTAAATACAATACATACATACATACATACAATAAGTACATACACAAATTTTTTTCTCGAAGTAAATTTTGTAATTTTGAATTATAATTTTTTTTATATTTATTTATTATAGTAAAATTGTTTATTATGATTTTTTAAAACATTATGATAGTAAAATTTCCATTTGATAAGATTCAATCAAATTGTTATCAGTAGAGTCCATCTGTCCTTCACGCTATGCGCTGCAAATTTTCACTACACCCATAAACGCAACATGCTTCTTCTTACGCATTTTTCGCATCCTCTTTTTTTCTTTTCTTTTGCTTCTTTACTACTGTTGTACTGATTCTAATATCTCGCTCACATATTTTTTTAATATTATTAAATTCTCTACGTAAGCACTTTTGGCTTGTCTTGCCTTGCCTTATCGCATTAGCACCAGTCCTTCTTTTTGTTTGTCTTGTAATTTTACTTGTTGTGAAGTTGTAGTTGTTACGTTTTTGCACATTCATGCAATATTTAATTCCCCACTTCCGTTTTCGCGCAAATTGTGCGGAGATGTGGCAACGTGTTGCAGATTGCCTGCGTCAGTCGTTAATGCTACACAACATCTTCAAAGTTTTAAATTTAATTTTCAATAATTTTCGTATGTCGTCGTACGTGAGTATGGAAGGCGATGCTGGTGTAAATGACTTGAAACAAAGTCGAAAGATTTTAATTTAAGGTTTGGCAGGCAGTTGGGAACTGGCAATTTTCCAAATTTTTAGCAAATTTTTAAAAGGATTTTTTATAGATTTTGATTTGTAATTATAAAAAATTATGTTTTTTTATGCTATTTGGTTATTATTTCTTGAATGTTTGTGAAAATTCCATATTATGGGCAGAGATATATTTATTGCAAATTTTTTGAATTGAAACGTTTTCACATGATACTATAAACTGTACTAAAAATATTGTACTTTATACATACACATGTCTAATTGTAGCTCATTTGTCCAAGACGAAAGTTACTTCTCCTTCTATTTCTGTCTCTCATCAAGTTTCATCCTGAGACCTGAGTTCCGTGGGCTACTCGGCCTACTTGGCCTTTCGGATCGTCTTAAATTAATCTGTTAATTCATCTCTCCTCATCACGAGAATATCGCATACACTTTAATTAGCTTTATTTACTTAATCCTAAGCTGATATTTTTAATTTTAACCAAAACACAAACCAATTTTGTGTTCCAAACTAGCCAAACAAATTCACTCATTCACCCACATGTTGCCAAAAAAAAATTATTTTCAAAAAGCAATATTACATTTGTACAGTTAAATACAACAACATGAAAGACGTGTCTTTCACTCATTCATTGACATCCGGCGTAGTTGTAAGTGTGCCGGCCGCACTTGCATCACTTGAGCGCTGATTCTATCACTGCAAATTATGAATATGAATTTTAATTTCGACTTTATTTATTGACTTCCAGCAGTTCGTGTACTGGCGAACAGCAGCCAACACCAAAAGCAACAACAACACACACAGCAGCGCTCCAATCAGCCGCGCACGCAATTTCCATATGAATATTTTTTAATTTTGTCCCATTCGATGGCTGTCACTGTCGCACGTTGTTTTCGTTGCTGTAGTTGTTATTGTTGTTGGTGCTGCAGCCTAATTGTATTTATGCAAATTTGCACACAAAGCACCGCGCAACTTGTGAACTACTGAAGCGGCAGCGGAATAAATGCGGACGGCCGAGCGGGAGGCGCGAGTGGTCGGGCGCAGCGTTCAGTGGGTTCAGTGCTGTGCTGGCGGCAACGACGACGGTGGCGCTGCCAGTGGAGCTGCGCATATAATTTTCTTTTTTAATATTCTTGCGCACACATTAAGTTTATTTATTGGCAGCACATATTGGATGCTCAAACAGTACACGGCATGCAGCGGCATGTTCGCAACGCATATACCAATACATATTTACTGCACACTTAAATATGTATTTATGTATGTATGAAAAAGTATGTGTATATATGTAAATATACAAAAAAAATATGTAAAATGGTTCGTTACAGGGTTTGCTGTGGTATTCTTACTTTATTGTCTTTGCTTTGCAAAAAGTTCAGTTAGTCTAGTCTAGTCTAGTCTAGTCTAGTCTAGTCTAGTCTAGTCTAGTCTAGTCTAGTCTAGTCTAGTCTAGTCTAGTCTAGTCTAGTCTAGTCTAGTCTAGTCTAGTCTAGTCTAGTCTAGTCTAGTCTAGTCTAGTCTAGTCTAGTCTAGTCTAGTCTAGTCTAGTCTAGTCTAGTCTAGTCTAGTCTAGTCTAGTCTAGTCTAGTCTAGTCTAGTCTAGTCTAGTCTAGTCTAGTCTAGTCTAGTCTAGTCTAGTCTAGTCTAGTCTAGTCTAGTCTAGTCTAGTCTAGTCTAGTCTAGTCTAGTCTAGTCTAGTCTAGTCTAGTCTAGTCTAGTCTAGTCTAGTCTAGTCTAGTCTAGTCTAGTCTAGTCTAGTCTAGTCTAGTCTAGTCTAGTCAAATCTAGTCTAGTCTATCAGATAGTCTTACCAATTTCCCACCTCCCACAAATAGGGAATCTCTGGTCAAATACTGTAAAAGCAAAAGCAACATTCGTTATAATTCGTTGAATTCTTTTTCAAGAGCAAAAAGTTCCCAATGTAGGATTTGTTGAAATTTGTTTTTTATCCTTCATTCTCATTTTCCTACTAATGCCTGACGAGTTGTAGTTCTAAACTATGTACCAAAAAAAAATGCATATTGTATTTTATGAATTTCATTTAGTCCCAAAATATTAAAAATTCCTTCTATATCTAAAAAATATGTCCAGTAATTTTTGTAATTTCTCAATTACTTTCTTACCTTTTCTTATCTTTAGAACATCCACACCCTGTATATGCTCGGCATATAACTCTTCGTTACAGCCTTCGACTGCCACATGCGCCGTTTGTGCGCCGTTCCGTCTTTTCCCCCCGCCTCCTGCTACGCAACTTTTAATCTATTTCAACGTTTGCTTCAACGCAAGCGGTCCGAACTTTCTAAAGTCGTCTCGCGTCCTCGCGTTTCTCCCCGTTTAGTTTGCTTTTAATGCATTCTCACTTTTTCTCAAATATAATTTTTTTTCTTGTTTGAGTTGGTTATTGCCTTTGCCTACTTTTTTTCATTCGCTTCCGTTTTGCATCGCAACACACGCTCTGGCGGGCGCTTCCGTTCGAAAATGGCTGCTGGCCGGATGTTGGCAGCAGTGCTGACGATGCTGGCATGGGGCCGAAGTTGAAGGAGACGATTGCCAGCAAAGCAATCAAGTTACGTGCCTCGTGCTACACCCTCCCCTTCCCTCTTACACATCAACGCACATACTTGTATACTTATATCTAACATTCCAATCCCCACCGCTGCAGCCTGTACTGGCATTTCCAAGCCTGCCATTTGTTTTCTTAATGCGAAAGACCCTTTTTCCTCGACATCATTTTTTCCCAGCTGCTTGCTTCATACTCCGCTCAAGAACACACCAACAAATCGACTGCCTTGGGAGCCACTGCTGCTGCTGCTGCTGCTGCTTGCCTCGAATGCCATTCGAATAGTTTGCTTTGCTTAGGTTCATTTTCTCATTTCCCATTTTCCGCCAGCAGCTTCCTTAGCTGTTTCTTCCCTCCACTGCGCGCCCCGCCAGCAACAAGCCGACACTCTTGCCGGCCATTGTTGCCATTGTGTGCGCTCGTAAATGAGATTTATTGCGAAGACGCGCGCATTTCTTGGGGCACACGTAGTGCCCACCCCGCTCCCGCCACCCGCTCGCCGACGGCATGTTGCAGGAAGCAGTAGCAACGCTGTGTTGGGGAACGTTGCCAGGCGCCTTCCTGTGGCTGCTGTCGTCGATGGCCTTTTGCTGTTTTTCGCCTTCTCTCTGTTCACTGACAAAGTCGTTGCTGCTGCTGCTGCTGCTGCTATTCATTCAGGGTGGCCACCGCGGGGCAGGGGCGAAAGTTCAAGATAAACATTCCGGTCGTGTTATTTTTCCATTTCGCCGTCATAGTCGTTGCCGCAGCCGTTCTAAGGACACCAAGAATGTTCATACCACATTTTCCACATCTGGGTCTCACATCGCACGGCTGTCTGTCTGTCGGTCTGTCCTTCCACGACCGACGTGCAATGTTCTTATTCTTTCTCCTTCTTTCGCATTTTCCGTTTCGGTTCTTGTTTCTAAGAAAACATTTTGCCGCAGCTGTTACTATCTCGTCCCATACATACATACTCGCACGTATAATTTCTTTTGTGGCATCTTTTTTTTAATCCCCTCAAATGGCTCGTGGGGGCAAGAGATGACCCTAGCGGTGCAACTTTTCGATTTAAGAAACGCTTCAAATTTGAAACACTTGTTGTAATTTCTTACGCCGCAGATTTATGCACTGGGCCACATGTAGTCGTTGCGGCAAGTTCTTACACTCACTTTTTTAATATAAAATGTGGGCGATTTAGGAAATTTCACATTTGCATAAAAAATAAAAGCCATCTGTTTCAGTGCTAATCTGGATGAACGGCTATGCGAAGGCTGTGCGAATGCGAGGATAATTACGAGTAGAACATTAACCAACTGTAGACCGATTACATGTTGGAGATATATATTATATATTTATATATATTGGACTATTACCCTGCCGCATGAAGCGTTTTTGCTTGCGAATATAAATCGAGTTTTCGATATCATTGGAAGAACAGATTTTGCCAGAAAGATGGGACTATGAAGATTGTCCCAATTTCCCAGAGTGATCTGATGCAAAGACAAAAACGGTCCGAAATGTAGATAATAATTTGAAAACATTTAGAAGCGATTTGTGTTTAATAATAATAATAATTGACTGGCACGACAGCCCGCTTACGCGAGACTAAGGCCTAGCTTCCCACAACTACCCGTGTTGTGCGTGTGAATTTGTACGCGGGTTGAAGGGACCTACAGTTTTATGCCGGTTCCGAACGGCAGGTTGGGAGCTTTTTCATAAGCAATTTTTACTCTCAGAGGTTTGCCATTTCCAGCTGAGAGGACAGCCACCGAAAGAGAAAACGAGTTTTCCCGTTATTTTTTTTAGGTGTTATTACAGGCAGTATTTGAACCTGAGGTTGCTGCCTGCGACTCGCGGTCCAACGCACTAACCCACTGAGTCACGGCGGCTGCCGGATTTGTGTTTACAAATTAATTTTTTGCTCATATCTCCCAAGGACATTGAGAGCTAGCCTCATAAAGAGATAATCTCATTTATTTGAGAATATTTAGTGAAACTTCGTAATTCAATGGAATGTCGCAGAAGATTGTCCCATCTTCCCAAAGTGATCTGATGCAAAGACAAAAACGGTCCGAAATGTGGATAATAATTTTAGACCATTTAGAAGCATTTTGAGTTTTACAAGCCCAGTTTAATTTTTACACATATCTCTCAATGACATTGAAAGACAGTCTCATAGGAAGATATCTCATTTCTTTTGAGACTAAAGCTTAGTGAAGCTTTGTAGTTCAATGGGATGACGCTGTTCATCTTCTTAGATCACGCACTGACTAGACAAATTAATATCTATCTCTATCTCTCTAATTAAACGAAACTATGTGAACATAGGTAATACATAGCCAACATACTTAATTATTCCGATGTTGAGCTGATTCTTTCGACACATGAAAACTGTCTTCACGTCATAAAAGATAATAATGATTTTTTAAGTTCAACACCAACTACACTCAGAGTGCTCTAAAGTAATTCACAAAATTGCTGGCAATAAAAAATTATTTGCTAATGTTCTATGCATAATTAGATATTCTCAGAGAAATCTTCACATAAATTCATATTTTGCACATGTCATATTTTCACCTGTCGGTCGCTTGTTTTTGACTCCCATGGTGCATTAACATTTTTGGTATTTAAAAAATGTTTCATCTTTTCATAAACGAAGGTAAATTGTGTCCATTAGTATTTTTCGCTCTTTGCCAGCAATTAAGATCCCAAAGCGTTTCCAAGAAACCCATTACTGCTGTGGGTATTTTGGACTGCGAAACGACTCACCAAAACAGGTAAACACCATAAAAAATCGAACAAAGCACGCAAAAAAACGAAAATGCAAACTGGTGCGCATCATTAACGGTGACCTTCTGCTGCTTAAAAAAGCCAAAATAATATTTTTCGGTACTTTTAGTTTTTCGCGCCACTTTTTAGCGTAGTTTTCCTTCTTCTTTGTTTGCTTTGTGTTTTTTTATTCACTTTGATTGAAAAAAAATGTCAATCACCAAATTTCCCATAAGAGCAATGCAAAGAAAATCAAATGCAGGAAATTTTCAGGTACAAAAGTGTCACTGTCCTTGTCTCGCTCTCTCTCTCTCTCTCTCTCTCTCTGTCACACTCTTCTTGACAACTTTCCCTACTTTCTTCTGCTTAGCCAAAGGCGTCCACAATCCTGGCAAAAAATTCGTTATTCGGAACGTGGCAGATTCTTAATCTCGTTTACCAGCTCGTATATCCTTTTTACCGCTCCAGCAACAACAACAAAAACCATAGCAGCAGCAGCAAGCCAACAATATTGCCAAAGATTGAACTGAATCGCAGTGAAGCGAACACAACAGCCATTACAATAAACAAAATCGAGGTGTACCGAGCGACGTGGCTTCTCGTTAGCCGCGCCAATTCTCATCCTCCACACATGCGCCGCTGGCTGGTGGAAAGCTCCTTGCTTGTGACATTGGCTCTCGCTGTGCGTCCTTGTTTTCTACTGCTATGTGTGCTCTGCATAAAAAGCAGCAGAAACGTCGAAAAAACCAAAGCCAAAAGTTTCATTTTTCCACGTTTATTTCTGTTGCCGCCTCTTCTTCTTCTTATTCGCGCTTATCCCGATGGGATTCTGAAGCCATTAATGTGAATTGCTTTTTGGGGAAATTATGTGTAGCTCGTATAGCAGCTTTAATGTTTTGTAAATTCACATAAGGAAACCATTAACACCTGAAATATGATAGCAATTTTCATGCATTCGGCGAGTGTTTCGGCGCATGACAAGTGCGCGAAGCAGCGCCCGAATGCGAGTCCTGGCAATGAGGTTCTCGATATATGATAATGCAATTTTTTTGTTTCATTCGACTGGCGAGTGTAAATTCATTGGTTTTGTGTTAAGTTTTGATAGCAGGAATAAATTTTTTATCAAACTCTATTTTACGAGACATGGAACAAATTTCAATAGCCGAGTCCTTAAAATTAAATTTGATCAAAAGAACTAAAAGGAAATTTTTTTAAATGTTATTAAATTTCATGGATATTATTATTATGTTATTAATTTCATGGATTTCAGGAATAAATTTGTTATCAAACTATATTTTACGAGACATGGAACAAATTTCAATAGCCGAGTCCTTAAAATTAGATTTGATCAAAAGAAATTAAAAGCATTTTTTTTAAATGTTATTAAATTTCATTTAAATATTCAATGAGACCTTCAAGGTGCGTCGAAAAACTGCTCCTAAAAGCCAAACAGTTGCGATCCAACAATCACAAAGACCGACATAACAAAACATAACACGTGATGCAGTTATTCGGTGTAAAGTATAACTGTCGATTTCTTGTGCTCATCCGCTACTACTAATCAAGCTAAAAGGTACCAGGGGGAAGTGGCAAAAACTCCTTTTTGGGTTGAAAATATAATTTCAATTGGTATTGGGCTCAAAAGTTGTGCACGGATTCCCTCAAAATGAAATCCTGTGTGCATCTTTGTCAGCGACTAATGTTAGCCTATAAGACTTATTAGTAGTGTCCGACCGAATATTCGGTTTCGGCCCAAATAAGTGGTTTCGGTTTCGGTTTCAGTTTCGGCCAAAAAATGGCCGAATAGCCGAAACCGAAACTTTCTAGAATATTTTTTACATTTTATTGTGTAGCAGATATATAGTAAAAAGAGGAGTAATTTAGATGCCAGCAATGTAAACAAACTTCTTTTTTTAGCATATATTATAAAATTATTTAATTTTGAATATTATCGAGTAAGGTACGAAAGGGTGATTTCTTCTTGTTTACGTTTTTAAAAAATGAATAAATTGTTTTTATTAATAAGTATTTATTTATTTATGCTATGTTTGTTTGTTTGTTATTTATTTACTTAATGTAAAATTCGTTTGTTGAAAAAAGTGCTTGATATGGTGATTTTTATTTCAACTAGAAAGTTTCGGTTTCGGCCGAATATTTAAAAAAAACCGAATATTCGGTTTCGGTTTCGGCCCAAAAAATTGGTTTCGGTCGGACACTACTTATTAGTGACTATGAAAAATAGCATCTCTTAAGAAATAAAATTGTATTTTGGGCAGGTCATACATACAAATATACATATTTTAAAAGATATTTATTTTATTTATTTTAAGATATTTTAAAAGACTGAAGATGGATTGAATCGTGGCATCATAACGATTTACTAACTGCTACCAGTTCCTTGAGTTCTCAAAGTTATGTTTCATTACAGTTTTAAACATTGCAAATACTTAGAACAAGTAACTATTTTAAACCCAGAACCTTCTAGTTTTATCAAATTGCTTATTAATAAAAGTCAAATTTGACCCACTTTAAGAATTAACTCAGTCACAAAGCAATCGAGGCATTAATCAACAGCCAAGTATAAATAATTCCCGATCGCAATGAAGACAGCATAGAAACATTCTTATGAATAAAATTGAGGGCCAACCTACGACACCATTGCACAACCTGTCAGCTCGACCGCGCTGATTGCAAGCACTTTTAACCCTCGTTGCCAAGTCAGTGCCGTCGCTCGCCTCAGTCGGCTGCTTGAGCTGCCAATCTGCCTAACGACCAATAAGAAAGCGTTTCCCCTTTTCCCAAATAAAAACATTCAAAGTGCAGCTTAAGTTACTTTTTTGCCACATGCCATACACCCACACGCACACACACACACACACACACAACAGGAACAGCAGCAGCAGCAGCAACAACAGCGCAGCTTTTGTGAAACTTGAAAGTCTTGCGCTCTCTCGTCGAATGAACGAACGACAGCAACTCCTCCTCCTTTTGCGGTCCTACACACGCAAGCACACACACACACACACACACACACAAACACGCTCCACTCGTGCGCGCACATAATCCTTTGGCCCATTGCGGGGGCCATTGCCAGCGCCATTTCTATAACTATAACAATTCTCGTAATACTATCCCAGTCTAAACGATAATACGCCACTAAAATCAATACCGCATAGATGCTCACCTCCCACCGCCCTCACACCTCGCTAACTCAAGCATTGTGCCGTCTTTCAGTTGTGTGTTGCATCTTTTGCTCGTTTGCGTTGCTTCTCGGTAGGCGAAACGAAGAAGTTTCAGCTGAAATTGCGAGGAGCTGAGCTGAGGGCCAACACTACCGTCGTCGATTGGCGCACTGTGGAGCAGAAAGATGGGCGTTGATGCACATGCGCCCGATATGGCGCGGCGTCGATCTGGTGGCAAATCGCAAACGATGCAAAGTGCGCAGATAATAAAGATTTGAGAAAAACTTCAATGATTTCTTTGAGGTGCCGAGGTCGCAGTGTGATGCGTACATACGTCGAAAAGGTGTGTCGCAGCAATCGGTTGGTAGAAGAGATTAGCTCATTCAAAGGATATGCTTGTAGTTTTAATACAATTTTTTTATTATATTATAATTGAAAAGTATTAAATGAAATTGAAATGATATGTATTGAACATTCTGTGTTTTTGCTCTGCTATCTTCAGACTGCACTTCGCCTACTTGGAAGCCCCGTTTCCTACGAGTTGGAGAGGATCTGAACGTATGACATCAAGTCTTTGCTGAAATTTACTAAAAAAAAACTCCCGCATTCGTACGGATTATTATTGCACCGACTCATGACGCTAGGGAACACTATCTGGTACCGTTGGAATCTAACATGGTCTATACGTGGCTGACTTGGCCCGCGAAGAAATAGTTTGGCTATATAGTAATACTGCGTACTCAGTTGTTCATTTCTACATCCTTTGTCCTTTTAAAAGGACTTCAAAATTTTGAAGGGGATAAAAAAATATAAATAAATACTTATTATTATTATTGATGGGGATAATGCACTGCGACCTTGTAGATCTATTGTACCCCATTCTTGGACCTCAAAGACTGTCACTGAGTCCAGTATCCAAGAGGAATTTTAGTATGTTTCCTAAACCTCTGGATACCCAGTCTGCACCCGATATGATATGGTCTCCCAGGTGCTTCTTTCTCTTATGCATGAGTACAGGGCATTTTCCAAAGTACCCAGACCTTGTTGTAACGGCCAAGTTCATTCAGCTTCTCAAGGCACTCCAATGCCAGTTTCGAGGACACCTGGTAGGATCTAAGAGCCTTGATAGCCGCTTGGGTGTCAGAAAGGATGGCAATTTTCCGGTTCCGGTAATTTTTTACCAGATTGAAGTGAGCACACCTTTCAATGGCGTATATTTCCGCCTGGAAGATAGTGGTGTGCTTTCCTGTAGGTTCCGAGTATCGTATCCTCGGCCCATATACTCCTATCCCGGTGTCTTCCTCCGTTAAGGAGCCATCTGTGTACCAGGATATCATGTGCTGGTCTATCCGATATGTTTCCGATATAGCTACCCATTTCCTTTTGTTACTAAGTTCAGTTCTGAACCGTTTGACAAAGCTGAACTTCGGTGAGATTGTGTCCTTTGGTATTGCGATTTCCTGAGAGTATCAATCCTCTTACGACTCAGGAAACCCTCAGCCCCGATATTAACATCAGTCATCCGTAGGAGAGCCCTCTTCGCCTGGGTCTGTATGTATAAGTGAAGAGGTGTAAGTTCAAGAAGAACCTCCAAGGATGCTGTTGGACACGTTCTCATTGCCTGTTATGCAAACGCATGCCAGTCTTTGTAGCTTACTAAGCGCCTTGATAGTGGTCGCCTGGCTGGTGTTGCTTACCCAGACAGCCGAACCATACGTTATCAGGGGTCTTACAATCGCCGTGTAAATCCATCTCAGTATAGTCGGAGTGCAACCCCAACTTTTACCTGATATGGACTTACAGGTCATGAAACCCCTCATGGCCTTCCTTATCGTTGCCTCTAAGTGTCCTTTACAGAGAAGTTTCTGATCTAGTATAACGCCTAGATATTTCATCCAAACTTATAGGTCTAAGAGCATCAAGTTTATATTTTCTTGTGAAGGGTACAACGGTGGTCTTCGCCGGATTTATATTCAGCCCCACCTTTGTGCACCATTTCTTGGTTAACCTTAGTCCTTAGGTTATCCTTTCCCGCAGGGTATCTTCAAACTTCCCCCTGCATAGGATTACAATATCATGCGCATAACCCTAGACCGTTAGGCCAGCGTTAGTTAGCTCCTGTAAAAGATCATCAACCACGAGGCTCCACAGTAGAGGTAAAAAAGAGTAGAGGGTAAAAAATACTTACCCTCGTTAGAATATGCCGATATGTATATCAAATGAAAGAGGAAAGGCTCAAGAATTTAAATAAAATTGCTTTTTTATCTATTTGTAAAAAAAGGATATGAAACAGGTCCTTTGAATATTTTAATCCTTTATATACTTGACAATTTATATAGAATTTTCTTGAAAAGTAAGTATGTGCAAACCTAATCACTCTAACTTTATTGGTTCGACAGTGATTAACAAAAAGAAGCTGCAATTCTAATGAAGTACAAAAATTATAATTTATTTGAGTAAGTATCAGTATTTTAAATAATAAAAAGATACAAAATCAATGAAGCGAGAATAATGAAATTTTAACACGTGATCAAGTAGATTTTGGGTTATATAAAACCCATTATATTGGGTAATTATAAAACAAATATAAAACAATAATAAAAAAACGATTTCCTTGACAGCTATTACCATAATGGCCTCAAGAGGAGTATCCAGCAATTCTGCCTTAAAAGCTCTGCGAACTTACCTTTGCATCAATCAAAAATATACGCAATGTTTCGAAATAGTATTAGATTTCTGCGTCAGTCTCCTCAAGAAAAGTATCAGCAAAGATAACAGTTGGGCTGAAAAGTTCGTATCGTTTTATAGAAAAACAAATTTTTTTGGCAAAATTCGATTTTATTATTCAACATAGTTGCCATCGAGGGCGATACACCGATTATAGCGATCTTCCAACTTTTCAAAACCATTTTTTTTTCTCTTGCTCTGAAACATCGACACGTTCTTGTTTTTGGTCGATTGTGAGCTCGCGTGGCACCCACTTTGCACATAGCTTTCGCATACCCAAATATTCATGAACGATATGTCCAACACGTTCCTTTGATATCTTTAGAGTGTCAGCTATACAAATCAACCTCAATTTACGATCTTCCAAAATCATTTTGTGGATTTTTTGATGTTTTCGTACGTAACAGACTCTTTTGGACGTCCACTGCGTTCATCGTCTTCGGTGCTCATATGGCCTGTACGGAATTTAGCAAACCACTTACAAATGGTTGCTTCGCCCAGCGCAGAGTCCGGATAACACTCATCAAGCCACTTTTTGGTATCAGCAGCACTTTTTTTCATCAAAAAATAGTGTTTCATTAAAACACGAAATTCCTTTTTATCCATTTTTTTCAAAATAACAAATTTGCTTCACTTAAAATGTTGTATCTCACAAACTAATAATCAGACAGCTGTCAAATTTATAGACGTTTCTTTTGAAGGTTGGTACTACCTAAAAATGATACGGATTTTATTCTAGTGGCGTCATCTCATAGAAACAATACTAACTTTTTAGCCCAACTGTTAGTTTCTAAACAAAAATTAATATTTTAAAACTCATTGCGAAATTCACGATGTAAGTAAAAGTAAAACCGGCGATTAATTCATATGGCTCTAGTTTTTAATAGACATCTTATAATATTTTTTTAGGATAGCCTAAGCTTTTGCCTACACATATTCAAACTTGTTGAAAAGAAAATAACTTAAGCTAGAAAGAAAATTGTATTTAGAATATTTTTATTTAGAAAATTGTTCTTCAATGATTTTTGTATTTTGGTTTAACTTCGATTAAGTTCAAAAAATTTAACCATATGAATTAGACGAAGATTCCCACATAGAAGAGCAGAATTGCACGGGGCCTATAATACCTACAATGGGCCTTCTGCAGTCTGAGTTCGACATTACCTACCTTTTGGTTGCCAAAAAACAGAACTGAAACATTGTAAACTTACTTTACATTACTTAGTATATAACTAGTTGAACCCCTATAATCCAGTGGCAGGGGCGTACACAGGATTAAAATTTGGTGAGGTAGGGGTTCTGCGTACAACATTTGAGCCCAATTCCATTTGAAACCATATTTTTTACCAGTAATTTTTGTATTTGAAAGGGTTTGAACCCCCAAACCCCTGCCCCCTGTGTGCGCCACTGGCTGGTGGTCAATTATAAAAAAAATCAAAATTCAAAATTATTTTATTTGCTTTCAGATCGAATAATATATTTGATAGCTTTCTATTTTCACTTCTAATTTAATTTAAAAACTGCACATTCAGCATTTTGTGCAAAAATGAAGACTTTCAGAAATGAATGAGGCGCACTATTATTATTTTTATTTTTTTGCATCAAACTAAAACAAATAAAGAGTTTAAAAGCGGCAGCCGGCTGCTGCACGCCAACAATTGCGATTGAGAACGGATTTCGAGCAACTGGAGCACGTTTTAAAAAGCGCCAATGCCAAACGCTCACCGCCCAACTGAGTCTACCCCGATGGGAGTTTTATGCGAAAAAGTTTCGCTTGTTATTTTTAATGGGCGGCAATAATCGTTAAATGTCGCATACGTACAGTGTACACGTTGCCGCTGGATTCAGCTATGCTGGCTCTTCTGTGTCTCGTTGTTGTTATTCTTGTTGTTGTAGTCGCATTTGGCTTCAATTTTCATGCAGCGTTGGCAGAGCCAACTCAGCTGAAGCAGAAGCAGAAGCTGAACTCAACTGTGGCCGGAACCCTTTGCATGGCTTCTTCGACGCCACACTTCTCTCGCGTGCAACTAAAAGTTTCTGTAGCAACTTTCGACAAAACTGAAATTCAACAAAAAACAAAGAAGAAAAATACAAAAATAACTGTTTAGACTTTTTGTCGACTTTTCGCTTATTTGGCTGGTGCTACGTTCATCCCGGCGGAATTGCTGAATGGCTTGTTGGGAAAAGTGCTGACATTACCAGAATCCAGTAGTATACTTTCTCGTACAGCATCGAGTGTGCCGCGTAGAACACGTTCAACTGTTGGCTTGAAATGTTAATTTCATAAGCCGAGTGATACAAAACAAAACTTCAACTTTTGCTTCATTTATTCGCATTTCATGCAAATTTTCTACTTTACTCCGCCTCCAATACGTATTTGTATACGCATTCTTGTTGTTGTTGTTGTTGCTATGCTGTCAAATGTATGCAAATGTCAATTGCCATTCAACGTGCGCGCCACAGCGATAGGAGCCGAAGCCAGTGTCCGGAGCCAGCCGCCGGAAGCTGGCGGACGAGCGCCGAGCGCCGAGCATGCCGGGAGGACATCTACCTGTTTGCATGCGCTTCGTATGGTGCATTTGAAATTATTTCAGAATTCTAATCAAGATTTTCGTGCCACAGAAAGTGCCAGTTTGCTAAGGACGAAACCGTCAGATACGAAGCGAGGGAGAAGGAGAATGAGTGTATGAGAGAGAGAAAGAGCTGGAAAGAGGGAGGATACTAACGAAATTGAAGGCCGCACAGTGGGCTGCTCTTTGCAAGTGAGAAGCAAAAGTAAATGCGCAATTTTTAGCTTCATCTGAAGAATTATTTTATAGAATTTGATATATTTTTACATCAATACGTGAGACATTTTTATGCTATAAGCAATACAAATGCGGTGACAGTATGATAAATATTGTCTAATAAATATTGTATTTGTGTGATATGCTGCCAAATGTGGTCCAAACATTTTTTAAGACTATACACTGCACAAGCGTGACCACTGTGCACCCGCCCATTGAAAATTTCGTAGCCGCAACGTTGCCATAGAGAAGGCAGCGCGCAAATGTTGTGTTGATACTTTTTGGTGGCATTTTAATGTCACAGCAAATGTGCAATTTAAAAACGCATTAAAACCAAAATGAATTCTTTTTAAGTTCGCCACACACACACACACACACAGCTTCAGCAACGCCTAACGTGCCCCAAATTGAATGCACAGGTGGGCGCTAACCGCAACTAAGCACACGCTGTACTCGACTACATATATGTACGAATATGTATGTACATATGTAAGTTTGTAGCTATGTGCATAGATCTGTATAGCGTCCAACCTACCAAGGTTTTCTTCACTTTCCAATAATGCAAAGTTGCTATTTTGCTTTACACACAAAATAAAAAATCAAATTGCTTTACTTTTTGTTTTCCATATTGCCTGCAGTGTATGTCTGTTTGTATATTTGTATATGCAAAATTACAAGAGCCACTTCTGTGTACGTGTGCAACGCGCGCTTTTAATTAATTTTGACATTTTTATGAATTTATGTAGCCGCCACATAAAGTTTGCAATTTTCTGTAATGTCGACGGCAACAACATTTTGCTACATCAGTTAATATGCCTTCAACATCGACAACAACAACAACTCCCGAACCAATCAGTACCAACAACTGCATCAGCGGTCGCACGTCGGCGCGCACAAACAAACAAAATAAATAATTGTTAATTTACATTTATGCGATGATTTAAACATTAATAAAAACCAATTAAAGACATTAAACAAAACGAGTGCGACACGATGCTGAGGCGAACGGCAGCTCCTCCGCTCTGTCATTGCGACTGCACTCGCTGTTGTTGGTGAAGTGGCGAATGCGCTTCAAACGCGGCAATTGCATTATCATTGAATTGCTTCTTCTTCTTCTATCAGTTCACTACGTTCAGACGACGGTGGAGATTAATTTCAATGTAAAAAATTTTACTCGTATTTAATGATAAAGAGAGAAAACACCAAAAATACTGGAACTCAAAGTTTTTCAAAATGCACAAAAAGTTTCCGATATACTTAAATGGGTTAACCTCTTCAATCCTATTGGAACATTATTTAATAATTATTAATTAATTATTATTTATTATTATTAAGTATATCCCAAAAAAGTCTGAGACTTGATATCTTGAATTTTTAGGTCAAAAAAGCGACTGGAACTATGTATTCCGCTAAGGAATCTATAAATCTATACTACTCTGATAGCGCAAACTGAAGTCCTGATGATTTTAATTACAAAAATTATACATATAAAATTTAGAATTATATTCGAAATGGGTAGGTTAATGAGGTTTCGACAATACATTTTGATTATTGCTTCGTAGAAACCCAAAAGTTGACAACTTTACAACTCCGATCGTATGGGAGACGCCCTCTGGTGGTGAATTTCGGAACCTTAAATAATTTTGTATTTTTTACACTCAATAATGTTACCGATTGCTAAATAAATCATTCAAATCGGTTTAGTAGTTTCCGGGATACGATGTTTTCCCGCGTACTTAACTACTACATTTACAAGTGGGAAGCCAATCCCATAGAAAATGGCCAAATTTGTATGGCAGCGCCCTTTAGACTTGGAGATAGCGTGTAGGTATGTTTGGAAGAAACAATTGGAAGCGAAAATAAATGAGTGTTGGTCTTACATTTGACACATCTGTAGTCAACCTGGGCGCAGTTGGAGCCTATTTTATAAAAATGGTCATTTTGTATGGGAGCCCAATTAAGTGTTGAAGATAAAGCATAAATATGTTTGAAAGAAATGTTCTGTAGGAAAAATTATGGGAGTCAGTCATAGATTTTAACCTTCTAAGAGCAACTTCTGAGCAGCTGTCGCATTTCCCAGCTTTTATGTGAATTTTGACCTCGATGCAAAGCTATTTAACCTCACTCTAGCCCCACAATTTTTTGGCTCATGTACTTTTTCACCAAACCAAAAAAAAATTAAACGTTCTTCAGCATCGAGAATACATTATTAGGAATCCCTATACAACACTAAACCATGTCAAGTATACATACACAAACATAGCTAAAATTCGAACCGAAAATTAGATTCGAACTTTGTGTATCCCGTTGGCACAAATTAAAATTCTAAAATATATTTTACCACCATTTTTTAATTTCAGAAAGGAACCGATTAACACTTTCGTGTCCGATCACGTATTTTTACGTTTTGTGCCTAACAGAGAGCTAAGATAAATAAATAAAAAAAATAGCGGCCCCAACGCAACGGCATACGTAAACAAAACAGCAATAGGTTTTAGTTTAACTTCACAGAGAGCGGACACGAAAGTGTTAACATAAGATTCAAATGATGAATGAATGGCAGTTCGGAGAAGCAAAGTTTATTACACGGTACAACAGTAAGAAAAAACCGTAGTTTCTCAACTGTTCCTTCTATTTTCGGAGTCGCTGATCATGAATATGTAATTATTTTTTTCGGGTCACCTTTAGTTTGGGTTTTACAGGGTCTTGAAGTTACAAGCTAAGCGTAAGTAAAAAAATTTGTACTTACATATATGGTCGAACTCATCCTAGTCTAACAATATTGGTATCAAAAGAAAGGAAATTATGTCTCCTACTCAAATAAAATAATTTTTTGAAATTATCCTTGCGCAAGGATATAAAAAATGTTCTTTTAAAAATGTATGCTTTATTATCCTGGAAGTTTTTCTACAAAAAATTTGAAAAAATATATTATAAAACCCTTACCAAGCACCAACACATTGTGAAATTTCATCTTAATCAGTTGTCAATACTTTCCAAGTAGCAAGGATTAACAGCCCGTTTGATTGGACCAAAACCTGCCTTTCGAATGCTGCCAAAACCGATTCAAGAGCACAATAGTTCATCAATTGCAGCTAAGAGACACATATCGAATGCAATTATCAGAATTGTGACACTCAATAATAATACAATTCAATTCAAGAACGCATAAAGGAATAACTTTCTAAAATCTGTAACAGACTGAGGAACCATCGTCAAGGACTTTTTTTTACAATTTCTGCATAAAAGAGAAAACATTTTCCACACATTTTGGAACATTTTTTAAAACTAAAACCTGTTCAAAACAACCACGTTTTCTTAATAGAATTTATTAAAGCACGAACAATTGAACTCTCGGTGCATTGGTTTTGTACTCAGACTGAATGCAAATCGACCGAATTCAACTTTATTGCTTCATTTAATTCATTTGAATTGCTGTTACCAGCTTTATGGCTATTTAAATTTCATTAAAGTTGCCTGCTTGGCAGCCAATTTTGTTTGTTACCACCAATGTTCATAGCACTTGCAATCGGGAATAGGCCAGACAGAGTTCACATCACCGCAAAGCAAACACCAACACCAATACAAAAACAACCGAGTCCGCAGTATGCTAAGACGGTGAAATATTAAGCAGTGAGCGCACATCGTGACTGCCATTAAAATTATTTATTCCTTTTAATTATCAACGCAGCGTGAGTCCGCTCCCCGCTTGCGGCCAGCTCAGGGCCCGGCGGCGTGGATCGGTTCGCTGGCCAACTGACTGGTGTGTTGGTACTTCTCGTTAAGAAATTAATAAAATCACAAGCAGCGCGCTGGTGCCTGCGGCGTTGTCTCCTCCCCTCGCGCGTCTCAATGCAATTACATTATTTATGTGCATGTTAAGTTCCATGGGCCCTTCCTATCCCTTTTCTGGACTGGTATGTGTGTGTGTGTGAGAGACCCAACTCATTTTTTGTCGAATTTTTGTTTAGTTTTGTTTTAAACCGCCCGTCGCCATCTTAGTTGCTCATCTGCGCTGGCGATCCGACCAGCCGTAATGTAATCGTCATTCTGCCGTGTCGGTCTCCCCCTCGCGCCAGCAGCTGTTGCCTGTCCGATGACTTACTTTGTTTCGCTGCTTTGTCGTTTTTTCTGTTTGAATTATTTCTTCATTTTTTTCATACGCGCCGTGTAATAAATTTGATAAATTTTTTAATTTTTTTACCTGTTTTCGGCCATTCTTGCGTGCATTCATGCGTTCGCCTGCGTTTTTTTTCTGAATTCTGTCGAAGTGAGTTGTCATTGGACGTAATTAAACAGAAATATTGAAGAAGACAAGACGCGCTTCAACTGCAAGATATGGTTTTTTATTTTCAAAAAAATGCAGTGCTCACAAATAAATGGCCGTGGCTTGTAGCTAATTTTTTTTGTTTAATTCCGACTAAATTTGAACGTTATTTAAACGCTGAAAGGCCGACTTTCAGAATTTCTGAAATTCCTCGATATTAGATTCTCAATGTAAAACTATTGAGGATCAAATATTTATAGCGCAAAACTTCTAAATTTCCTGGAATGTAATTAACCCATTATTGAAAGCCCATAAAATGACTTGCTTTAAGAATTTGTTAAGTGGTTTGAATATGGTAAAAGAAACAGACATACTTATTAAATTTCTAAGACAACATTTGGAGAATTTTCGGGCGTCAAAATTTTACAAAGCCAAACTTCTAAATTTCTTCTCCTTTACCTGTAATGCCAATCCATATAAAATACTTTGCAATATAATGGTATTGGAAGTTTATCAGAAAGCTAACATAGACTCAGACCTACAGAACATTTACAAACCATAATTTGTCATTTGCACGAAAAGGTTCTAATTAGTGTTCCGCTGCAGCAAATCCTTCGACATAAGTAAGTGGTAACCAGTAAGAATTTGAAAGTGACTGTCTGTATCTACCTACATACATACACAGTGCGAGCACATGCGTTTTGAAGCTTCAACCTTCCTCTACTAACTGTCAAAATTGCATGACATTTGGTTGACATTTAATATTTATTAAAAATCATTTTGCAAAACACGTTTTCGTTTGATGTTGAAATGTTGACTAAAAATTAATGAGAGTCAGTCATTCTAGAGACATCATTGCAGCCGCACAAAATGATCTAAACTTCCTGAAAACAATTGTTACGGGTGCTGAAACATGGTGTTTCCAATACGATCCAGAAACCAAGCGTCAAAGTGCGGAATGGAAATCAAAAAACTCACCACAAGCCAAAAAACACGAAAAGTTCCATAAAAAATCAAAACAATGCTCATCACATTCTTCGATAGCAAAGAAATTATCCACAAAGAATTTGTTCCAACTAGTCAAACAGTTACTGCCGCATATTACCTCGAAGTTTTGAAGCGTTTGATGGCCAGAATCCGTCGTATTCGACCAGAATACCGCGATCCAAAAAGTTGGTCTCTGTTGCACAGGGGCGTAGCCAGAACTTGGTCATGGGGGGTTTTAAAATTTTTTTTGCCAGTTTACTAATACGTGCAAAGTGCACTTTTCAAATATGGTGGCTTACGTGACTTAATGCATTGGAAACTAAATTTTTCCGATTTTTAGTAAAAATTTCATGAAATTTGGTGCACTGGAAGCGAAGTTATTGCATCTGAAGTGAAAATATGTTTGTGTCATCCTACAAAAATGAGCATCGAACAAAGATTCAATATTAACTTTTGTTTTAAAAATGTTTAAACTTTAACCAAAGCATTTGATGAACCAAGTTTATGGTGATGATTGTTTATACCGTGGTGGAGTTCATAAGTGGTAAACGCGATTTAAAAACGATTGTCAGGACATAAATGATGGCCAACATGTTAGCCAACTGAAATGTGCGATCACCGTAGATTCCATCAAAACTGGGCGGTAATTCATAAAAGATTAGCCAAAATCTTCATTGAAATTCTTGAAATTGGATTTAACCTTCGCTTTACTTATACCCACCCGGGTGATCTTTTTAACCCTTTAACTGTTTATGTCGAGTATACTCGACAGAGCGAAACGAAAAATTTTCGCATAATGTCGAGTATACTCGTCGTGAAGAAAAAAAAATCGCATTCGTATTAATATTCAACGAATCAACTGTTTTCCCTGAGAAAGGGCAAATAAAGATCTTATAAAAAATGTACATTTTAGAATATTCGTTAGTCAGGCAACCCTATTTATTTTAATACACAATAGCTTGTCTTAAGCTAAAATAACAAATTCTGGGGAAGTACGATTACAAAACGGGTTTTTGCAAATAAAAACGTATTTCGTATGCGTTTCTCAGTTGATTGTGCGTTATAATAGTTAAAAACTATCATTGCCCTAATTTTTAGTTTTGTATTTTAGATTTCTTGAAATTCATTTGGGGTTTTATTGCTTTTGTTTTCATTTCTATAGGGTGGTCCACATAAGATTTTCAATTTGAACTACGCTTTATTTCGAGAATGACAGTCCAAATGTCATTTAATTTGTGTTCGTAATTTAGTTAAAAGTTTGACATTTACGAAATGGGATGCTGTACGCTTGAACAAAATTGGGAAATGTTGAGAACTTACTTCCAAAGTGGAGAGTCGTCAACCCACACTGTAAGAAAATCGAATAATCAGCCGAAATTCTGAAGTCAATTGGCCGCCTCGGAGCTGCGATTTAAGTCCGTTGAACTTTTTTTGTGGTGAGCTGTAAAGGACAAGTCTTACGCTAACCATCCAGAAACGATTGAAGCTTTGAAACATGAAATCGAAGTTGCCATTCAGGAAATTCTACCCGGAACAATCGAAAAAGTATTTGAAAATTGGGTTGACCGAATGGCGTACGGTAGGGCCAGTCGTGGCAGTCATATGAACGACATCGTTTTTCATTCTTAAATAACAAAGTCCAAGCTTTGTAATGAAACAGGAATTGTCAAAAAATATTCGTTCGTTTTTTGTTATAATGGATTCAAATTGACGCAACGCAACGTTTGATTTTTAGTCATAATTGCATACATTTACGGGCAGAAACATTTTACTCTGCTTATGTCGAGTATACTCGTCTTCGCTGGAAAATAATTATGCAGGCAGAAAAAGTTTTTCGAAACAAAATTAAACAGTTAAAGGGTTAATATTCATGTTTAATATCTGCACAAATTTAAAGGTAATTTTCAATAACATGAAAAAATATTTTTTTTATAAATTTTGTTCATGTTTCACATTATGTGCTCAATGAACCCTCTGGAAAGAAATCTTCTAATATTTTCCATAGTCAAAAAATGAATCATTAAAGTTAGGCCTTTTTTCGAAAAACGAACTATCGCCAGAGAAAGATACTAAATAGTGAAGTATAAAAAAAAAGTTATATTTGTCATCCGAGTGAACGACATTGGTAAACGACGTATACAAAAATCTTTGGCATCTCAATAGCATAAATTTATCGCATTTGAACTGAACATTTGGCTATCGAAGGATGCCATCTCATCTATCGACACTTGTTTTGACTGTTTTTTTGTTTACTAAAAGTCAAACTTTAACCATCAACCACTCCTCGTTTTCATCTGATGCGGCACCGCGCGACTTTTACCTTTTCAAAAAATGCATATGCCGATGAAAAAAAGCGTTTTGAGAACGTAGAAACCATTCAAACGGCGTCCTGAAGGATATTCCGGTCGACGAACGAAACTACTCTTTAGACATGTTTTTAGATCATGCAAATCGCTGTATTGAGCCTAAACGGGACTATTAAAAAACAAATTAGTTTCGCCAAAAAAATTTTTTGTTATTATTCTTTTAAATGTTTAAAAATTAAGACTTTTTTGCTGATGTGGGAACGTATTTACGATACATAATGATTGATAATGTTGACAAACTATAGGTTATGGGGGGGGCGGTTCTGACACCCTAAACCCCCCCTTGGCTACGCCCCTGCTGTTGCACGATAATGCACCGAGTCACATTGTTCGTCAATTGTTGGCTCGGAATCAGGTCTGTGTGTTGAATCATACGCCGTATTCACCTGATTTGGCACCGTGCGACTTCTCTGTGTTTCCGAAACTGAAATTGAAGTTGAAAGGATGCTTTTTTGATGACATTCAGACCATACAACGGGCTTCGACGAGGGCACTGGAGGAAATTCCGAAAAATGAGCTGCAACACGCGTTTGAATCACTATTAAATCGATGTAACAAGTGTATTGAATCAGGAGGAGAATATTTCGAATAAATATATGGAAAAATTAGCAGATATCGTGTTTTAATTATGTTTTCTAGAGGCAGTCTTAATACATAATTGTAGCTTTGTATATATCTCTAATTTCTATAGGTTATATGCTAAGAAAACCTTCATATAGCATCAAAGGAGCAGAAGTTGTGGTCGACCGAAAAATACCTGAAGGAGGTCGATTCTACGCTGTCAACATTGCAAGGCACGGCGCAAAAAACAGCCCCAAATCGAGTCAGATGGAAACGTGTTTCTGCGGCCATATGCTCCCAAGCCGAGTGAATAAGGAGAAAACAAACTTTTTCTTATTGTAATAAAAGTTATAGGAGCTAATTTTGAGTGTTAGAAGCAATGTTTGTTTAGGGTTCAAACGCCCCAAATACAAAAATGGCTGGTACAAAATAAGATTTCAAATAGTTTTTTTTTACAATATATTGAAGTTTTTTTTAGCATTTTGTTTCTTATATGACGCGTAGAAAAAAACACATCCTCCATTACGGACACTTATTTAATCTCCGGATTAGCTCGACCGATTTAAAAAACAATTTTTTTATTTTTTTATTAACTTATTTTTTACAAGAAGCCACCACAATATTGAAGAAAATTTTTAATTTAAAGTACTTTTTCTGGGAAAGAAAGGTGAAAAACGCAGTCAATTTTTGACACTTTTTTTCAGAAAGCTCCTATCCTTTTATTTTTTGCGTTTTTTTTTTATTTTTTTGGTGAATTCCTGTGACCGAAAGCTTAATAATTACGAATCCGGAGATTAAGTTTCCGTAATGGAGAATGTGCTTTTTTCTACGCGACTTCAGCTCCACCTATATAAGAGACAATATGCTAAAAAAAATTTGTTTTTGTGTTCCTTAAACCTTCAATATATTGTAAAAAAAATTTCAAAAGATTGATAATAAAGGAGCTGAAAAATAAATAATTTTGTAAACCGTTAAAAATTCCCCTTTCTAACGTGCCATGATACCTTAAACCCCCCTTAAAATAATCCTCTGTACGCTACTGATAGAAAGCATTTTCCTAGGTGAAGGCAACGACCTTGAAGTCAGCTTGGTGGAAGCACAGAAAACTCATCAATGAGTTGATGAGTTTTGATTGATAAGTTGATGAGTTCTGATTGATGAGGTATCTGTGGTGGAAGCAATGAAGAAGCTCCACTTTTTTGTCAAATTGATTTACTTTTTCAAAGCACACAAAAGTTTTGTCATCTTATTGATGCACAAAAACCAGTTTGAAACAGCAATGAGGAAAGATTTTCTGTATTTCTGAGTTAAGAATGCCTACAGACCTTCCTGGGTACTTTAATCTTCTAGTGCAAACGACATTTGTGTCCGTTTTTTATGCTTTTTCGTCTCTCTCGCAAAAAGAAAATCCGTGTTGGCGCCACACTCGCACGCACTGCCACCATAAGACAAAAGCTAATGGCACAGCTGTTTATCAGCTGTCATAAATAGCATCTCTGCGCCTTCATATGACAGCTTCCCTACACCCACTTTTACGCCCTGCATTCCTTATCAGCACAGACAGCGGCGCACAAAAGCAATTTGCAGTAATTCAGTTCGGGCGCTAATAAAATAAATCAGAATAGAAAGAAAGAGAGAGAATGAGAGAAAAAGAACCAAAAAAATATCTAAACAAAATGCTTAACATGTTTTCTTTTCAAATTTAAATGGCCAAAAGCACCGCAGCAGCAACCGCCAGCCGAGGCACGTTTTCTCTAATAACAGTGCAATTTTATTGTATTTGTGAGGTAAACAAGTCCCTACTCCGACTTGAAGGCATCTACACCCAGTTGGGTAATAACAGTTAAAATGAAAAATTTCGTTGGCCCTTTGTGCATGTTTTGCATTAAAGTTGGCCCCCCCAACAACAACAACAACAACAACGACGGTCGGTCGCAATTACCCTTGTGGCACACTGACGTAGCGGTTAGGCAGGTGGCGAAATATGACAACATTAGAAGAAGTTATCGAATTAATTAGGGGAAGAAAAACGACACAAGATCGCCATGAATAACTGAGGAATTTACTAAAGTAATGTAAGCCCCAAACCAAACTGTGCGAAAACGAGAGAAGATTCATGAAAAGGCGCCAACGCTGAATTTCTTATATGAGATGTAAAATTGTTTTTTGGTTGTTGGGTTGTGGTGAGGGAAAAGTAAATAAATATGTAATCTATAAATGAAATAAATAATTTGTCAATAACTCTTCAAGTTAGGTTGGGTTATGACAACAGGACACGCACAGACTTTATGAGGATTCTAGTGGACTTTGGGCTTGGAGTATGTAGTGGTGGAGTTTTGTTCTTGTAGTAAGACAGTACCCTGTCGGACCTGAGACAACTAGTTCCCAAAATTCATTGGTCTTTCAACTGGTTTTTTGTAGTCAATTGGACAACTAGTTGCCCAAGTGACTGTCAGCGGATGCAGAAGTCAGTCAGTTCGCGTCTAATCGTTCACGTTCTGTGTGCGCGTTCATAGGCGAGAAGAGCACATAAAAATGAGAAAAACGAAACAGAGGTGAGAGAAGCAAAAAAATACTGTTAACCCTCTAGTACCCAAGTTTTTAATCTTGTTGAAAAAATTACCAGTGATAGTTTTGTGGTGGAGAAGCAATGTTTGTTCGGGGAAAAAAAAATGCATGTCAATAGGAGGCGTGATAGAGGGTGTAGAAAGTAGCAGGCCTACAGGCCTGCTTGGGAAACAAAGCAAAAAAAATTTCATATGAACATTTTTTTTTTTAATTAATTTAAATTTTTAAATTTTTTTAAATACAGGTATGTAAACATAAAACACGGGTAACAGTTTCAGTTCTGCGTGCAATAGACAATAAATAAAAAGGGGTAGGGCTAAGGCGAGCGATAATGTGTCGTGGGGTAGTTTATATACTGCTTTTGGGGGGTGTAGAAACTGGGAAAACTAAAAAAATCGGTATAGGTATATATATATGGCGGTTCTTATTATTTTGTAATGCCTTGTTATCTTTTCACACCGATGTCGACAAATCTATTCCATGAAAAAAAGGACTAGGGGAGACTAGTTCTCTCATCTACCCCCGCGGACTACGCCTTAGTATAAATTTTTGCAGTGATATGGTCTTTTTTTACATTGCGGTGTATCAAAATGTCGGTTCAAATTGAAAAATAATGCTTAAATAGCGAAAAAATATCATCAATGACCGTTAATTATTTACGCTTATCGTCCCAAGCAGGCCTACTGACACTCTCGGGCTTGGGTTAGGTAGGGGGAATGTAACAACTTTTTTCATAATTTTTTTTTTATTTTCTCAAAGAACACATTAACAGCTACTCATAAATATTTTTTTTAGTTTTATTGAGGCTCACAATTTATTTAAAACAATTTTTGTTTCTCACACAATTTCAAAAATAATTATTTGCTTACTTTCTCACAAAACTTCAACTTTGTCTTACAATTACTGCCGTCGTGCATGTGCCAGCGTTATCTGACAACATTTATTGTATAAAATGGAGATTCCCCTTTCCATACGTGTAAAGTCAGCTAAAAAAATCATAAGGTGTAATTTACAGAATTTTTTTAAGCTTAGGATGTCTACAGGCCTTCTTGGGAACTGGAGGGTTAAGGCCGATCTTGCGATTGTTCTGCTACAACAACAACGTAGAAATGTTTGCATTTTTCGAACTTTCTGCTTCTATGACACAAAGTTTGCTCGATTCGCACGTTTTGTCTTGAAAGATTTAAGTTAGCATTTTGCGTGGTTGCGTAATGCAACGAATTGCAGCGGCAGCTGAAAGGTGTGTATTAATATATTTATTTATTTATTTATGTAATTATTTATTAATTAATTAATTAATTTATTTATTGCAGGCGAAGTCAGGATGTTGTATTGCATCAGGCTCAAACAGTTTCGGCAGAAGTGTGTCAAAAAGTGGAAGTTTATCTTGGGTCATCTTTAAATGCACCAACAATTTTGTTTATTCGCGATGATTTTTTGTTTTTATTTTTAAATATTTTTAAAATAAAATAATTATTTAAAAAATTTAAAATTTAAAACACTTTAAAATATTTTGAAAATAAAATAATTATTTCAAAAATGCACTGTTTTATTTTCCCCATAAAAATCGAGTGGTTAGAAAACTAATCCAGAATAAACTAGTTTGCAAACTAGTCGCTTTGCAACTGGTTTGAAAACTGGTTTACTTCGGACTAACCTTGGACTAGTTGCAAATGGATGCAGACGGGGACAATTGACCGTCGCCTAGGACACCGCCATGTTAGAAGGGTGAGTTTGCTCCAAGAAAACGAGTCGATTCTGAGGTCATATATGACTGTCAAGCGACCAGTTGAAAAACTAGACTTGGACCAGTCCGATTTCCCACAGGGTAGTGATATGCGCTTTGTAGGTAGGCTTCCCAACTAGTAAAATGGTTTAGGGAGGACATAATTTGGCTTGAGGAGGACTTTATATGATAACTACTTTGTTTCAGGAGGACATCACATTCCTTCAATATTTCACCATGTTATTAGCAAATACAAATGTAAAAAGAGAAAACCTAAAAGCATATGTAAATTTTAACTTTTTAATCATTTTAAAAATAAAACAAAACGTATTATGTGCGCGTGACAATTGCCTTTTACTATGTTTTGGTTTGAGTTCTTAAGATTAACGAAAAGGGAATTCTTTTTAGCAACACAAAATTTTTAAGTCAAATTTTTCCAATGCGGCCTTAATCATGTTGAACATTCCAACAGCTGACTCATCCGGATTTTCAACGAAGTCTATAATTTTATTTTGAATGCCCAAAGCAGCATCGAAATATTGGACACAATTTTGAAAAATTTTACTCATTAATTGATTACAAGAAAATAAAAACTTGAATAAAAAAAAATAAAAAAGAAATTGAAATTTAATTTGAGCTTGAGGAGGACTTTTTGGCCTTTGAGGAGGATGGAGGACATTTTCTGTTCAAGGAGGACTATTCAAGGAGCCTATTTGTAGGTGAATTTTTACTGTAGAGCTAAGCCTTCGCTGTAAACTAGGGAGCCGTGAAAGCATGAATATAAAAATTAAATTAAAAAATTAAATTTAAAATGTTTTATTTGGAACAATGCCAACGTATGCGCTCAACAAATACGCATACAAGCAAACAGCGCACAAAATGCTTTTCTGTGTCGTTGACTGAAGCGCACAGCAGTGCCCTCTCTGGTTGAGCAGCAAAACGGGAGGAGCCACGGTTGCGATATGCGATATGTGGTAAATGTCACAATGCTGCCAGTTAGATAAAATAATTCGATGCTCAAATGTACACTAATTTCTTGTTAACTTTTAAACAATTTTATATGAATTCAAATCGATTCAGAAGGATTGTCAGGAGAAGATAACAAACTTCTGATGGTAAAATTATTCTTTGGCATATTTTTTTATTACAAAATGCAAATGAGATGTGATACGTCTTGATTTTATTAAGAATAAAAATTATAAATGTAAATACGCTTTTCAGAATTGCTTCTTATTGCTGACATTTCCCTCCATAACACTCAGAGAAATTAATTGCTGAGAAATAAACATTTCACTCAAAACTAAACAGGAAATCGTTCATTTATTATTAAAGAAGCGCTCGCTACATCCTTTCACTGTCTGCCTTATCTTCATCTAACTGCATTACCCACACCACATTCGTTTCCCCTACTCCCTCATAGATGGCATCAACAATGCTTTCAACACTCCTCAATGCAGTAACCAAGCGCTGCTTCATTATTCAGTGCACCATCCACCGAAACGTTGATTATAGCAAACCGAACACAGTTGACGAAGGTCAATGTGGAACACAGTGGCCAAGAACTGCAGACGAATGTAGGGATATGTCAAAATGCAAAATAAAGCTTCGCTTAGTGTTTGTGCTGCCATCTGTGTGTTGGATTAGTAGTGAAACATTAGCAGTGGAAGTAATGCTTGTAAAAAGTGCAAATATTAAATTCAAGAGAGTTGGCAATATAGCAATTTATTAAAAAAAAAATTGTTCACTATGTGAAACATCAACTAAATTTTTCGTTTTTTTTTTCATAAGTTATGCTTCTACTGATATTTTATTCGGAAATCGTTGCAATTGCATCAATCACTGCACTGTAAAAAAGGCCAACAAATCAAAGTGTTGTTGTAGAAGTTGCAGAATGCAAATTACCGCCTGTCCTCAGACAGAAGCAGCAAAACGTGAAAACGCCGTTGAGTTGATAGAGTCGTCCATTTGACGCCTGGCGATGCGCTCTCGGCACTAAATCATTTTTAGCGACGAGTGGACAGCTACACAGTGGACTCTGGCAATTCTTTAATGGCGCCAGAGTCTTCCCTGGCTTACTTGCTTTGCCTTGTTCTCAGCCAAATCACGATTCATATGGCGCAAAGGAGAGATTGTCGCTGATGGCATTGCGCGCCCGTCGGCAATTAATTTTTGCACTTGCAGTTCCTTCCACATATTTGCAGTTAAATACAAGAAGCAACCAGCTTTCGTGATCGATTGTGTACATGCATTTTTAGGTGCTTTTGTACATATATATGACAGTACACATATACATACATATATAAAAATATGTGTTAATATACAGAAACCTGCATTATGTCCAACTTTCTTAACCCTTTATGCGTCATATTATTATTATTTTAGTATCATTCATTCATTTGTTTGTTTTACGGGACGATGCACAGTGTCGCGAGTCCATAGTAGCGAGGGACAAAACTAGAAGGAATAGTCGTACGACAATAAAATTTTGTACATATGATTTTGTTATAAAGAGAAGTTAATATGCCAAAAATTACTTCAATCGCCCCACGGACACGCCCACCTCCCATACAAACGAAATACTAAGTTGACAATATCTCGGAAACTATAAAAGATATATTGATGAAACAGCAACTCATATCATCAATATAAAGGTATATACCAATGGTTGCGATCAACGTATCAAGCGTATTTGTACGCTTGTCATACAAAAAGGAAATACAGTGCAAGCTCGATTTTCGCGACTAATTAACCCTTTCCGACATGAAAATAAACCCGTTCTGTATGAATTGTATGGGCTGTAGTCCAATATATTGGACATTATGACTGAAAGGGTTAAAAACCTGACATGTCGCGAAAACCGAATTTTCGCGATAACAGAACCCAAAATTTTGTTGAAAAATTTTTTTAAAATTACTAATTTAACTGATATATTTACATTTTAAACATTTTTAAAGAAGTTGGAGATTTTTAGTTGCTTTTTTGGCAAATAATTTTTTAAAATAGCAGCTGAATCACGTAGGTCATATAGTGTTGTTGTCGGCTTAAAAATCCAAAAAGGTTAATATACCAAAAGGCGGGGATTTCCTTTTTTTGGTTATAGACATTTTAATGAAATTTAAAAAAACAGATAAAAGTCGCGAAAATAGATCCTTGTTTTTCGTAAACTGTCGGGATTATAGAACATGCAATGTTAAAAATTAAGCCGTCGCGATAACCGGGCCGTCGCGATAATGGGTAGTCGCGAATACCGAGCTTCCACTGTATTGAAAAAACTACAAATATCTGTGCATACTTATGAGTAAGTAATTTCAAACCCAATTAAAAAATAATAACAACTCTTATTTAATTCAGTATAGCATATATTTCCCTTAAAAATTACAGTTTGTTAATTTGTACTGCTAGGCTAATCGGATTTCGATCATGAATTATGGAAATGTAGAGGGTTTACATCTATTTTTTTTACTCCTTTTTTCAACTTCCTATATATATATATTTTGCAGTATATCAGAATTTCGGATTTCATGTTGAACTTTAATTTTCCTATTTACTGCTATAATTGGTTCTGAAGACAGTAACAGAAGAAGACAGTTTTGCTTCTTTTCGAAAGTTGCCTTGATTCGATGGCAAGCCATCCAGTATTACCGAAGCCTTCCATCGAATCTACCTTTTTTTTTGTAATTTTTCAAAATCAAGTGGTGTTTGCATATTATTACAAACAAAAATGTATAGCAGCGGTCGCTATGTTTTCCTGCCAACCATGCTGCAAAAAGGACCCCATTTTTGAATGCATACGGCACTGAAAATGCAAAATTGCATAAAAACGTGCAAGTTTGTGCAGCTAAAGTCCATGGTTTCTATTAATACATACTTTCAGCTATATCACACTGTAAAATCTCGAAGTTGTAAGTACTTTTTTTTTAAGTGTATCTAAAGTTTGATTCCACTGCACTTTCATTCCTACGAATTGACTTTTTTCAAGTAACGGTACAAGGAATATAGAAAGCAAAACAAAAGAGGGAAAGCTTCCACAGAGTAGAAAAAATTGTATATTTATAGAATATATTTACTTAACATAAGGTTTCATGGGAAATTTTTCAATAAGAGGCCTTGAACTTACATTCAACAAATTGCAATAATTTCTACCCACGTCACAAACCTGCACAAAGTGCAAGTTCGGTGGCGTACCATCGGTATACAAATTGATAAATTTAAAATTCGTTTTCACATTTTAGTAAATTGAGGTATTTACTTCAGTACTACAAACTTATTTTTCTACATTTACGACATTCATTTTTTCTATTTTTGTCCCTACTCGTTTCTTCCTATATAGTAAAAACGCAAAATCATCTAACAATCGTTTTTTAATCAGTCATACACTACACACTGCGTTAAATTACATAAAAATCGACTTTGATGTGATCATTGCAATTGTTTTGCTTTATGAAGCACTTAACTTAAATTTGCATATGGTGACACCTTGACGCGGCTTAATGGCTTAATTCGCTATTGGCGTCTCGATGAATATGTACGAGTATTTTCTATTCATATCTGCGTATGTTTTAAAAACGAGTTATAATTGTTTAAAAACAGCGTCAAACTTAGAACCAGTAGAGATGCCGCATTTGTCGGTCAATTGCTTCGAATCCGGTTTACTGATCATTTTTGCTGAAACGGGTTCCCGGCGTCCACGTCCTTGCCGCATACCGCTTTTCGCTCTCACAAGGCGTTGCCCTTACTTGACAGTAGGTCTATTCTCATAGTTTGCTTTGACTTCACTGTGAGCAAGTAATTAGCCAAGCTTCTAGGTCAAGGCGAACAAAATCGATGATATTTCCGCCATTTTAGTAGTCTTTCGATTTGTTTGGTCTTTATTTTTCATGACTAATTGTTGGACCTTTCATATTGCACTTTACTTTGAAGTATTTAAGAACCGACTCAATCAATCACCTCTCCACAATCTAAGTACATACACATGTAACATGGTCTACAAGTGTAACATTACATTGTAATAAAATCATAGAAAAATCTAAACCAAAGTTAAATGTATATATTGACTATAATTTCTTCAAGTTCTACTGACTGAACTAGAAAAGTTGAATGTGTGTGTGTGTGTGAGTGTTTGGCCGCACACAGAGTTGCCTTGGAGCCGATTCAAGTTCGTTTACATGCAAATTGGGCATTCAAAGGTGATCCATAACCCTCAGAATGTCAACAGTCAATGGTCGATTGGAACAGTTGAGTGGATTGGATTGGATAGGCGCAAAGGCGACGAATGCGAAGGCGACATCAATTGCTGACTTTTACCATACACTTGAGTTATATTTTCGTCTTAATGCTTGACTGAATGCCGCCAACCGACGAGCCGCTCAGCCATAACGGCAAATACCAACGACTTTTCGAGCGGTCGTTACAATTTCTGGCGGCATACACACACACACCCACACACAAACGTGCAGTAAATAAACTTACCCGCCAAAGGGAAAGCATTTACGAATAAGGTAAATTTGATTAATAAATCAATGAGATGGTGACTTGTGTAGTGGTGGAGGTGGTGGAGGGGGTGTAGAAAGCAAAGGCGGAGCAAACAGCGGCTTGTTGTTGGAATAAAGCCCTGAACTCGCCGCGGGGTAACAAAGCAAGTCGATAATAATAATAAAATATTGTTGATTAGCAAATGAAAAAGATGAGATGCGGAATTAAATATGAGGCTGAGTTGATTGGAATTTCAATGAAGTTGCTATTTAGCAAAAAAAAAAAACACGAAATAAGAAAAAATTTCGAAAAGATGACTTAAGGACTTTTTTCTACTTCAAGAATGTTCAAATTAATAAAAAAAAAACATGAAAGAAGAAAACAGAGTGTAAAAAAACCAGGTTAATGGAGATAAAGAAAAGTTGGAAAATATAATGGAAAACATTTAGGAATGAATAAAGAATTTTTAAAACAGAAACTGTAGAAAATGGACGGAGAAAAGGAATAATAATAGAAAATTAAGTTTAAATGGGCGAAACAATAAAATAAGAAATCAGTAAAGAGTTACAATAAAATTAAAGTAGAAGGACAATAAAAACATAGTGAAAAAATTAAAATATATATATCTAATAAAAAAAACTAAATTAAGGATTTAATGAAAAGTTGGATAATATATTGAAAAAGATTTAGGAATAAAACAGGATTTTCGAAACAGAAACTGTAGAAAAATGGACGGAGAAATGGAATAGTAATACAAAATTAAGTTTAAATGTTCAAACCAATAAAATAATAAATCAGTAAATAGTTACATATAATAAAATGAAAGTACAAGGACAGTAAAAAAATAGCGAAAAAATTAAAATATTTATATCTAATAAAAAAACTAAATTAAGGGTTTAATGAAAAGTTGAAAAACATATTGAAAATAATTAAGAAATGAAAAAAGAATTTTCGATTTTAGTTTAAATGTGCAAACCAATAAAATAAGAAATCAGTAAAGAGTTACAGTAAAATGAAAGTAGAAGAACAGTAATAAAATAGTGAAAAAAATTAAAATATTTATATCTAATAAAAAAAACTAAATTAAGAATTTAAAAATAATTTTCGATTTTAGTTTTAATGTGCAACCAATAAAATAAGAAATCAGTAAAGAGTTACAATAAATGAAAGTAGAAGGACAGTAAAAAAATTAAAATATTTATATCTAATAAAAAAACTAGATTAAGAATTTAATGAAAAGTTGAAAAACATATTGAAAAACATTTAGGAATGAAAAAAGAATTTTCGATTTTAATTTAAATGTGCAAACCAATAAAATAATAAATCAGTACTGAGTTACAATAAAATTAAAGTAGAAGGACAGTAAAAAAATAGTGAAAAAATTTAAATATTTATATCTAATAAAAAAACTAAATTAAGAATTTAAAAATAATTTTCGATTTTAGTTTAAATGTGCAAACCAATAAAATAATAAATCAGTACTGAGCTACAATAAAATGAAAAGAAAAGGACAGTAAAAAATAATGGAAAAATTAAAATAATTATATCTAATAAAAAAACTAGATTAAGGATTTAATAAAAAGTTGGAAAATATATTGAAAAACATTTAGGAATGAAAAAGAATTTTCGATTTTAGTTTAAATGTGCAAACCAATAAAATAATAAATCAGTACTGAGTTACAATAAAATAAAAGTAGAAGGACAGTAAAAAACTAGTGAAACAATTAAAATATTAATATCTAATAAAAAAACTAGATTAAGAATTTAATGAAAAGTTGGAAAATATATTGCAAATAATTTAGGAATGAAAAAATCATTTTCGATTTTATTTTAAATGTGCAAACCAATAAAATAATTAATCAGTAAACAGTTACAACATGTATATCTTATATATATATATCTAATATAATATATATAATATGTATATCTAATAATAAAAAACTAGATTAAGGATTTAATGAAAAGTTGGAAAATTTATTGAAGAACATTTAGGAATGAAAAACTAATTTTCGAAGCAGAAACTGTGCAAAAATGGAAGATGAAAGGAAATAAAAATAAAAAATGAAATTTAAACAATAAAATAATAAAATTATAAAAAGCAATAAAATAATAGATCAGTAAAGAGTTAAAATAAAATGAAAGTAATTAGTAGAACAGTAAGAAAAACGTGTGAAAATAAACTAAAAGAGAATAAACGAGTAACAGAGAGTTTAGATATTAATTTGGAAAAAAAGATGATAACAGAATTAATAATTAAGGATTTAAAAAATGTTGGAAAATATATTGAAAAATAATTACAAATGAAAAACGAATTTTCGAAGCAGAAACTGAGAAAAAATAGAAGGTGAAAAGAAATAAAAATTAAAAATTAATTTAAAACAATAAAATAATAAAATTATAAAAATAATAAAATAATATATCAGTAAAGAGTTACAATAAAATGAAAGTTAATAGTAGGACAGTAAGAAAAAACGAGTGAAAATATATTATAAAAGAATAAACGAGTAACAGAGAGTTTAGATACTTAATAAAATGGAAAGAAAGATGGTAACAAAAAAAATTTGTAAAGTAGTGAAGAACAATTAAGACTAATCAAACACAAAAATCGAAAATGAGGGAGAGGAAAGAAGGTAAAATAACTAAATAATGCTAGACAAAGTTGAAAAAATGTCTTGGATACGAGTAGAATGGAAAAAAATTGAAGAAGAAGAGCAAGAAAGTAAAATCGAACGAAACAAGTTCAGGAGTTCATACAAGTTTTTGAAGAGAATCAATGGTTCCCAAAAACATGAAAAAACTGAGCATAATTCAACGATAAACTAAATGAACCCTGAACTGAAAAATTAAACAAATGTTGAAGGAACAATTCATGTAACAAAAGTAAAACATCAACGCATAAATTGAAGGATCACAACTTTGCAATAAAAAAAAGTAACTTGAACTCTAGAACTTTCCTTGACTTGGCTTCATGACAAAGTGTGCGCAGTTTCAACAAAACTTTGACCACCAGCCGAATCGATTGAACTCGCAGCTTTCGGCGTTTGTCGCCTCCCAGCCGAAAATTTTTTATGGCCCATAAAGATGTCAGCATGGCTGCGCGGCAATTTTTAGCGCGCCCGATTAAGTCCATAAAAATGATTCAATTGGCAGTTGAATGCAAATAAAAGCATTCGAAATATTTGTAATAATGAAATGCAAGTTTTACGGGCATTTCAACTCATCCTGTCGCCACCTCAATTGGTGGCTTGGGTTGAAAATGGCTGGTTACTTATATTAAGTTATTGTTGTTGTTGGTGTTGGATGGTGTTGGTGACAGTGTCGATGGTGTTGTTGTTGCGTTCGAGTTGACGAAATTGAATTTTAAACGCCAGTTTGGGCTTGACTTGTTTTAAAACAAAGCAAATAACAACAATAACGAAAAGCAAAACAAAACAAATAAAGAAAATAACGCCAAAAAAACCATGCAAAAGAACAAAATAAAACTAATTTATGTTGTTTTTAATGCCGACGATAACTTTAGACGAGAAACAAGCCGAGTGCTTATTAAAACAAGAACAACAACACTCACTTGCTGAAACGAGCGGGAAAGAGAGAGCGTGAGTTGGTGATGGAGTCACACATAATTAAGAAAACATTTTCAGTACTCGGCTGAATAAAAGACTGAGTTGAATTTCATTGAAATTGAAAATGGGGAAATGACAATGGAAGTTGTGGTCCTCGAATGAGTGTGCGTGTGTGTGTGTGTGTTGTGTGTGTGTGTGTGAAGCTGTGGTTTTGCAGCCACGCGCAAATGTGGGCAGGCTGAGGAGGAGCCTTCTCGGCGCACAACAGAAAGCGTTGTGTAAATCTATAATTAAATTTTTAATTAAGTCAAGCTGAAGCTTCTTCGAGGAGGAGGACAATTTCTGTTGCCACCGACTTTGCGGTTAGATAAACCACGAAAACATCATCACTGCACATTTACAGAAAAGAGGGTATAGAATGTATGAGTAAAATAAAACTGACAAGAAGCAAAAATTCAGAGAACAAACAACAAACAAAACCCGCTGCACAGACATTTAAATATTTTAAAGTCTAGCGCTGCACAAACATAGTGGCTGTGGTTGTTGTTGTTGTTGCTGTTGCTGTTATTGTTGATGGTGGAAGTCGACTGACGCACATTGTGTCGCTGCCGGTATCCTTGGCGCGACGGCCAACACCGAAGGCAGAGACCAGTAGCAGCTCAGTCTACAAGATTGGGTGAGTTTCGCTTTCCTCTTTCCCTCTTAACTGTTGTCGCTCTGTCGCCTCTCAAGGAAGTAAATACTGCATGTATTAAGCTGAAAGGGTAACCTAAACCACACAAAACATTTTCAACAACAAGAACAACCACAGACGGACAAAGCCCGCAAGGCTTTGGATGCGGCGCGCATGAAACCCAACAAAAGTAGAAGCCAACAAAAAAACAACAAACGAACAAAAACTTGAACGAAAATAAGATGAACGTGATGGGCAATGTGAAATACTTAAAAGGCACAAAACGCAGCTCAGAAATCAGAGTAGCACAGCCCGACTGAAGCAAAAAAATGTGTAAAAGGTATCGAAGGGGCCTGGAAGACTTGGAATTGGGAGTTTGCCATAAATAATGACGGACAAAGTCATTCGTTTCAATTCTGCGGAAAAAAGCCGAACCAACAATGCAAAGCAAAGCACAGATACATTTACTAAAGGAAAAAACAGCAACAACATCATAGCAGCACACAAAATCCACTAACTGCAGTACGAGCAACAACACAAACACTAAAAGCAAAAACAAACAACGCACAGACAAAATTAAGCAGCAAAGGAAGCATGCAAAACCGCAGCCAACATTCCGGCCAACGCACCGCCGCTGTGGCTGCTGTCTCGCCTTTCTGGTCCCGTATCTCTGGCATCAAACTTAACAAATGTACGAGTATTAAGCGCATCGAAAAAAACTTACAAAAACCCTGAAGAAAAAAATACCCAAAAGCTGTGAGGCGTTAAAGGGATGCGATAAAAAAACAAGAAAAAACAACAAGAAAACTGATTGCGATTGCGTGAAAAAAGAGAAGAGGATGGGTCATAAAAAGGCCACAAAAAAGATAAATTGCAGCTCTTGCATCACGCACACATACACACACACCCATGCACAGGTAACCGACCCAACACACACACACACTTATAAAAACCAACAGTCAGAGTTACAAACCGAAATACGATACCTGCTGCGGCTGCGTGTATGGCTGATGCAGTTACAGATACTTGCGCGTAAAATTATGCAGATTATGGCTTTGCTGCTATTGTCAGTGCCCTCTGCTTCCCGCCCTTCACTTCCCTAAGCGCAACGGCGTCTCCGATTGGTGCTCAGTCACCGATGTGATCAGTGGCGGTGAGCCAGTCTGTTGTTGTGGTTGTTGTTGGCGGAGACAATGCATTTAAATGCATAGATGGCCAAGAATCGAGTAGACGCACAAATGTTGACTTTGAGCCATGTTATGAGTATTCGTCATCAATGCCAATGAAATTAAGTATGAAATGTCTATAAGACTATTGGAGACTTTGATAAAATTATGCTTAGATAAATTATGGTCATGAAAATGAAGCATTCAAAAGGATTTCAGATTAATTTCTTTCTCCCACAAAACCAAACTCTCTACTTGAAATCCAGTGTCGCTTACAACGACTACTCGCAGCGAGGCCCGAAATACTCAAACAGAAACTCCAATACCTGGTTTGGTTCAGAATTCAGAGTTCAGTTTTAATATCTGTAATTGAAATGACAATTTAAATAAAATTATAATTCAAGGGAAAATTCTTATTTATAGTACTTATTCGTACTCGCTGCTTGCCCGTTCAAAACCGAATGAATCGTTTAAAAATGCTTACAAAAATGTTGGACCTACGCTTCGTTCGGTTTTAAAGTTGTAACAAACGAGAGCAAAAATTCAAGGATGTATTTTTGGTTTTCATGTTTTAGTCCACCAGGTTTGTATTCGCAATATCCAGAAAACTGCATTTGCATTTGCTGCTTGTTTCTTTCGAACTAGAATTTCATATTCTCGTAATTAAGGTTTCATGTGGCATAAAATGAACTCACACAGACCCACATTTTAAACAGTCTTACACAACTTTTATAATATATTTTAGCTATCAAATTGTTGCCTTTGTTAATAAAAATATTTTAAAGTCCAGAAGTCTGGAAGTCTGCGTGGGGTAACAGAAATTTAAAGGCTTCATTGGGTACAAAAGTCGAAGAAGGCTCATAATTGCTGGTAGGTATTGGTACTTGATGGATCGTAAATGATTGCAAAACTTTGACATTACCAGAAAACACATCGTGCAAGATTCAGAGATTTATAATAATTATTATCCATATTTTTGGGAATAAAAAATTGCCCTAATTTAAGAAATTTCTATAATTATTGCTTTATAATAATTATTCCCAATAAGACATTTTTTACGTCGCCAATAACTATTATCATAAAATAAATATTTTTGAGTTGCATAATAACTCTTATCAGTAATTATTATTTTGGGATTTTTGTTTTTACATTGCTTCATAACTTTTATTTATTACTTTTTTTAATTTACGTTACCGAAAACTATTATTTTGAGAAATTTTTTTTTACATTGCTTCATAACTTTTATTTATGATTTTTTTTAATTTACGTTGGCGATAATTATTATTTTGAAAAAACCAATTTTTTGCATTGAATTACCACATTTTGGATATGAATTAATTTTTAATTGTTTTAAATTGACAAACGCAAATTAACTGCGGAGACCTAATTTCCACCAACAACTTACCAATTAAAAATCAATTCATACTCAAAATGTGGTTTCCTTACCGCAAAAAAAATTTTTTTTAATAAAAATTATGAAGCAACGTAAAAAAATGTTCTTTCAAATAATAGTTATCGTCAATGTAAGCAACAAAAAATCATAAATAAAAGTTATGAAGCAACGTAAAAAAAATTTTTAATAATATTTAGTTATCGGTAACGTAAATAAAAAAGGTCATAAATAAAAGTAATAAAGCAACGTAAACAACAAAAATCCCAAAATAATAATTATCGAGAACGAAAAAAAATGTGTTTCTCATAACAGTTATTACGCAACGTAAAAATTAATTGTCGTAAATAATAATTACAATCAACAAAAAAAATTTATGCTGCATTGTAAAAGTTACATTGCAATTATTTTCTTAGAAAACGTATAATAGTTAAGTCCCTGGGAAGATTACTTCGCACTGTTTAGCGACTAATTTTTACTCGCCACACATTGTGCAACTTGCTGCACGCATTAATTGTTGTGTATGTGGTTTTCAAATTTATTTCTGCCCAGTTTTGCACACATTTTGCCTTGGCGCATGCTTTTTCATAATTTGGGATTTTTTGTTGTTGTCATTTTGCATATTTTCAATATTTGCATAATTGACACTTTTCAGTTTTGTTATTTTTGTGGCGTTTTTATTTGCGAATTTGAACGCGAGCCAACAACAACGACGAGCTACAAAAGTGTGACAGCCGAAAGAGCTGAATTGGCGTGACCAGTTACGGTTGTCAAAAGCGCGAAATGGAGAAAAGCGGCACATCATATAGGCACATTTGGAACATGATTGGCATGCGTAGAGGAAGAAGAAGAAGCACTGGCAGCAGCAACAAAAACAAAAGCCCGCCGTATGAAATGAACTGCAGTGGAATGACTGAATGGGATGGAATGGTTAATGCTTGGTTGATGGCATTAACATTGCGTCCAGGCACAGCCTCATCCGAAGCAAAAAACTCGGAAAAAGTCATGAAAAACGTAGTGGGATGAGAAAAAGTGATTGCAGTTGTTGTAAATAAAAAACGAATGCTATTGAAAGATATGAAATTTAACGCTTGGTGAGAACAAAAATTAAGGTAGAATGTAATTAAAAGCAACGTTAATGCAAGCATGAATTTGGTTTTACGCGAAAGAATGCAACAACAAGGTGCAGCAATGATGCCAGATGAAAAGTACCAATTAATGAATGAATGAATTGCTTTCAAAACCAATGAAGTCTGCGAAAGTCTGGAATGTTGTGGCATAAGTTGCAAAGTGTTAATGTTTATAAACATAGATTGTTAAAAATTTACATACCTACATATTTACGCATAAAAAGAAGCAAACATAAACCAAAGAAACTTTCAAGATTCAATTGAAGTTGGATTGATTGATGAAGTTCAGGTTAAGTTCTTAAAGATTAAAATTAATTTTAGATTAAACTGAGTTTTTAATAAATAATTTAGAAAAATATTCTAGTAGATGAACTCTTCTTCTTGTTGTGTTCTTCTTTTTGTTTGCCATTAAATTAAAAGATGAAAGAAAAATTAAAAAAAAAAACGACTTACAACAATATACAAATTATTTCTGATTATGAGTTTTGTATTTAAAAAATTATTAAATAATTTTCTCATAATAAGTAAGTGTGCCAAGAGATTGAAATTAATTGTAGATTAAATTGAAATTTTAATAAATAATTTAGAAAAATATTTTAGTAGAAGAACTCTTCTTCTTGTTGTGTTCTTTTTGTTTGCCATTAAATTAAAAGATGAAAGAAAAATTAAAGAAAAACTACTTACAACAATATACAAATTATTTCTGATTATGAGTTCTGTATTTAAAAAAAATCAATGAATAATTTTCACATAATAAGTAAGTGTACTAAGAGATGGAAATTAACTTTAGATTAAATTGAATTTTTAATGAATAATTTAGAAAAATATTTTAGTACGAGAACTCTTCTTCTTGTTGTGTTCTTTTTGTTTGCCATTAAATTAAAAGATAAAAAAATATTAAAAAAAAAACTACTTACAACAATATACAAATTATTTATGATTATGAGTTCTGCATTTAAAACATCATTTAATAATTTTCTCATAATAAGTAAGTGTGCTAAGAGATGGAAATTAATTTTAGATTAAAAATTTTTAATAAATAATTTAGAAAAATATTTTAGTAGAAGAACTCTTCTTCTTGTTGGGTTCTTCTTTTGTTTGCCATTAAATTAAAAGATAAAAGAAAAATTTTAAAAAAACTACTTACAACAATATACAAATTATTTCTGATTATGAGTTTTGCATTTAAAACATCATTAAATAATTTTCTCATAATAAGTAAGTGTACTAAGAGATGGAAATTAATTTTAGGTTAAATTGAATTTTTAATAAATAATTTAGAAAAATATTTTAGTACGAGAACTCTTCTTCTTGTTGTGTTCTTCTTTTTGTTTGCCATCAAATTAAAAGATTTAAGAAAATTAAAAAAAAAGCTACTTACAACAATATACAAATTATTTATGATTATGAGTTCTGCATTTAAAACATCATTTAATAATTTTCTCATAATAAGTAAGTGTGCTAAGAGATGGAAATTAATTTTAGATTAAATTGAATTTTTAATAAATAATTTAGAAAAATATTTTAGTAGAAGAAGTCTTCTTCTCGTTGTGTTCTTCTTTTTGTTTGCCATTAAATTAAAAGATGAAAGAAAAATAAAAAAAAACTACTTACAACAATATAAAAATTTTTTCTGACTATGAGTCCTGTATTTAAAAAATTATTAAATACTTTTCTCATAATAAGTAAGTGCGCGAAAAAAATTATTTAAAACAAATATAATATTCTCATTATGAATTTTAAGTATTTACAAGAATATTACAATATGTAAAAATTTTCTATTTTGTATTTTTGTATTTGATATTTTTATATACTTAATTTTTCTAAAACCCTCGATTTCCACATTTCGGCACGTTGTCAAGTGCTCGGCGTTATGTTCACCGCCGCAGATTGCGTTCAACAGCTTGTCGCGACGACACGTTCTCTCGCCGTAAACGCTCCACGTGTAAGCGCCTCATTTGTTGTTATTGTTATTGCTGGCGTTACTCTGCTGGCGGTGTGATGTTTTGTTATTTCAGGCTGCTGCTGTTTAATGTTCTGCTTGCATAATAAATGTCAACATTTATGGGCGAAAAACTAACCGAAACACCAAAACTGAACATCGAATTGACGAAAGTGCCGACAGATCGGTAAATTTTCAAGCCGACAACAACAACAGAGATAGGCTGCCGTTCTTTTCTTACAAAAACTAAAACTAAAGTCGAATATCCTGCAGGATGATAAGATTAACGTGTCGAAGATGGCGGTGAGACAATCGCACACGCACACACACACACACGCGGCTACAGGAGTTGGCGGCGGCACTTGAGCGGCAAAATTTGACAGTTTTATCGCTGTTTACAGTAATAAAGGCAATTTTCATTGCATTGCAAAACAAAAACAGAGCATAAAACTTTCCTTCGTGCTGTCGCGCTCTGACTGCCACGCTGCACGAATTGTCATCTGTGCTGCCGCCCCGAACAACAACAGCGATGGCAACTGTAACAGCAGCACCAACAAACAAGAAACAACAACAGAAATAACAATTTATACAAATGTGCGTGTAGCTATTGGACTCGCAATCGTATCGATAGATTAATGCGCAGCAAGAACGCTGGCCAACTTATCGGCAACAGGCCGCCGTCACCGTCTCGTACGACCTCAGCAACTTCAATCGAAGCGTGTAAACGACGCGGCCCAAGTCTCACGCTGCATCTACCTACAGCTTTACCCACTCGTAGCTACTCGTAACGTGTATGGCCGCCTAAGAGGTCGCGCATTGTTGTCTTTGCCGTTGCTGTTGTTGATGTTGTTGTAGAATTGTGGAACAATGAGAAAGTGTCATCCTTTCTCATCACATTTTATGGGTTTTCCTTTAATCTGACATGCACGTCACGGCCACCACCACCACCACAACAACAACGCCTTCTGACTTTCTTGCAGCTTTGTGTTTGCAATGCCGCCGCACAACTTCCCAAGCGGCCATGCTTCTTGGCTTCGCTTGTTGCCGCGCAACCACCACATTGTCATTGTTGCGAGTTGCAACAGCGACAGCAACAATAATGCAATAAGGCATCGCCAAATGAGTTTCTTATTATTAAATGCTATTATTGTGTTAGTGGCAGTTTGAATTTGCTGCAAATGTCTGCGTTGACATCTGTTCAAGTGGTTTGGGAAATGGCAGTAAAAATCGACGAATGGTTTAATACAGTCGAGAAAATATGACACGCAGCAAAATATTCCAACGCAGTGAGATGAAGGGTGAAGCTCAAACGGTAAGGAATGAGAAAGGATGAAGGTTATGGAAAAATTAACAAAGTCTTAGTAAATCTAATCTCAAAACCTGGTCATCGATCGGAGAACTTATTGGGTCAAAATAATTATCAATAAATAATTTTGATGACAATTAATTAGTCATCAAAATGACCACTAAAATAATTAAAATAACTGATAATTATGATGACAACTAGTTGTAAATATAATAATCAGTTTTCATAATTCCTTCAAGTTGAACTACGAGTAGGATAACAAAGAGATTATAGAATTTTTTTCAAATATAGACTGCGTTCACATACTTACCTTACCTTCTTCATGCTCCGAACCTTAGTCGACTGATTTCATACAAAAAGCACAAATTTGTCCAATATGTGAAGTTTTAGTAGTTTTAACCAGATACCTAAAATAATTATTATCCATATTTTTGGAAATACAAAAATTGCACCTATTTAAGAAATTTCTAATAATATTGCTTTGTAATAATTACTCCCAATAAGAAAGTTTTTACGTGACGTGTAACTATTATCATGTAATCAATATTTTTGAGTTGAGTTGAGTTGAGTTTGAGTTAACTATTATAAGAAAGAAGTAATTTTTTCGTTGTCGATAATTATTATTTTGGGATTTTTTGTTTTTACGTTGCTTCATAACTTTTATTTATGATTTTTTAATTTATGTTACCGATAACTATTATTTTGAGAAATTTCTTTTATGTTGCTTCATAACTTTTATTCATGATTTTTTTAATTTACGTTGCCGATAATTATTATTTTCAAAAAACATTTTTTTCTACGTTGAATTACGACATTTTTGGTATGAATTGATTTTTAATTGTTTCAAATTGACAAACGCAAATTAACTGCAGAAAACCAATTTCCACCAACAACTAAACAATTAAAAATCAATTCATACTCAAAATGGTAAGGCTACGTACAAAAAAATTCTTTCATAAAGGTTATGAAGCAACGTAAAAAAAATGCTTTCAAGTAGTAGTTATCGGCAACGTAAATAACAAAAAAAAATCATAAATAAAAGTTATGAAGCAACGTAAAAGAAAATTTCTCAAAATAAAAAAGTCATAAATAAAAGTTATGAAGCAACGTAAAAAAAAATCACAAACTAATAATAAATGAGAACGAAAAAAAACACTTTTTTCGCATAACAGTTATTATGCAACGTAAAAATTTATTGTCGCAAATAATAATTATGGTTAGGTTAGGTTAGGTTGAAGTGGCTGCCTCTGTATGAGACACACTTAGGCCTCTTAACGGGCCCGTTGTGATACCACAGGATTCCACCCGTTTGAAATGCGTATGCAACACTGTTTTTTTCAACATGTGATATAACACACATTTCAAACGGATGGGGAAAGGGAGGGGAGGGGACCTACAGTTTAACGCCGAATCCGAACGGCGATGGGCAGTTTTTTCTTTCACACTTGGAGGTTTTGCCATTGCCTGCCAAGAGCGCACTTGTGCGATTCTTGTAATTCTCATTCCTTTCATGTGGATAGCGACAGAAGTAGATGAGTGTTTTTTCCAGCCCTAGCCAGGAATCGAACCCGGGGCGCTCGGTATGAGAAGCCAGCGCGCTACCCGCTGAGCTATCGAGGCCGACAAAAAAAAAATAATAATTATAATCAGCAAAAAAAATTCGGCATTGTAATAGTTACATTGCAATTATTTTCTTAAAAAACTTATAATAGTTGAGTCCCTGGTTTTAAGGTGGACTCGGACTTATTAAAAAACCAGAGACGACAATCAGGATGCCAAGAAGGCCTTCAATAAGATGGCAGTTATGTTGAACTTCCACACCAACAAAGAAAAATTACTTATTATTTAAAGTATTTACTTCGTATTGGGTACTCAAAAACGAATATTTTTGTGAATAAATAAAAAGGATTTTCTATAGGTATGCCTATGTAAAATTTTTTCTAGACACTATCTGGCATGAAGTTGGAAAGTTTTTTTAAAACTGTAAGTCTGGGACATTGCTCGACTTGAGATTTTGTACTCGATCTTATCCTCTTTGCTCCTGTCCGGCTATCTCAAGACAACGACTTACTTACTTAGGGGCCCCGTTTTATTCTGTGTTAGAGGAGATCCCCAAACATGACATCAAGTCGCTTCTGAACTACGTTAGGAACACGCGCGTTCTCACCGAACTAAGCAGCTCCACCTGGTATCGCTAGGAACCCAAAGGGGTCTATGCGTGGCCTACTTGGCCAGCCAGGTTACCTAACCTAACCTAACCTATCCTCTTCGGGATTTTCCTTTCAGCAGTAAATCGATAACCTTTTCAAATCAAACCAAATGTCAATGTTCTCTGCTCATCAGTGAACAAATTCACACACACAACACCGATTTTTTCGGAAAGCTATTCTCTATAAACTCGCTGCGGTGCCATCGAGCTGTTATTACTTACTTTCTTCATTTTCTCTAGTTTCTTTAAAAATTTGAGAAGCAAATGCAAAAGCAAATATTAATAATTTTTACTAGCTGCCAATTTGAGTCTGTTGCCACCGAATTCTGTCACAAGTGTCTTTAAGAGTAGCCCCAAGTACGGCAGCACAAACACCCCAACAACCCAACTCACCTCATTCCACTGCATCGCCCAAGTACGTGTGTATGTATGTATGTATGTATGTGTGTTATGTAAGTACGTATTCGTTTAGTCGTGTAACGACGCACACTGGGCATGCCCACAATCCAAAATGGCTCTGACAACAGCAGCGCCGTAACAACGACAAATTCTATACGCAATAATATTATGCAATATAAATCAGCGGACGGTGCGGGGTTGGTGCTATGGTGGCTCGAAGAAAACAAGGAAATGGCACACCTTCAGCTGAGGTGCGCGTCGCATTTGAATGTTGGTCGTTGTTGGTGGAGGTGAGTGGGTGAGGGTTGTCAGGCAGCATTGCAAAAATACGAACGCGCCAAAGCGAGTGGAAGATGTTAGGTGAGAGCGTGCTCATACAGCAGCCGACAACAACTTCAGCTTCCAATGATAACAGCAGCAGGAAGTTTGAAAACATAAAATAAACCAACACCGCCAGGACACAGTGGCACACATGTCACAATCACCAATCAAATATGTATGTTATTTGAATTTGAAATTCTATTGCTGAGCAGAAGAATAAGGACTCAGAGAAGAAGAAGACTAAGTCTGAGAACTTGGAAGAATAAGACTTCTGACTTTAAACAGAGTCAGAACTTTATTTGAAATAGAATTTGAAAATATGAAATGCAATTTTGTGCCACTGTGCAACGGTGTAATTTTCATCAGCATTGACAACAGCCTCGTACCTGCCACAAACAGACCGACCGACACCGCGACTCATCCGTTGTGCTCGCCGCTTGAGTGAGCGAGTGAAAGCAATTTCGGACAGCTTCTTGCTGCCGCTGCGCGGAAATTACTCTCATGGGTGTAATTTTATTAAATCAAATGAAATTTTGCAATGTTGGCAAACGCAATGCTACGATGCGGCCTACGTCCTTTGTCGCTGTCCACGGCCTTCACCGATGGCTGTTACTCCGCCCCGAACGTTGGTGCTGTTGTTTCGTAGGCAAAATTTTGTTGTTGCTGTTGTTGTTTTTGCTTTTGGCGCCATTTGAGGGCGTTTAGATTGGTTTTAAGTGGATTATTATGAAATATCGACAATGGACTTTGTTGTAAATTGCTTTTTGTTGAATTTAAACTTTCAGTTGGAAAAGTTGAACTCACGCCAAGTCGCCACATGCCTCCAAGGTGTTTGCTTAAAAGTTTGACTGTACCTTGTAACAAGTTTTGAAGTGAAAGCAAACTAGCTGGCGGAAGTACACAATTAAGTACACAACGATTAGCTGGAATTTCCAATTAAAATTGCAATCAAATATTTATGGAAAAATATTGTTGAAAAAAAATTGTTATTTAAAGAGTGAAGGAATTGAGGAAAGTACTTTAAAGTTGGAAATTAAAGAAATTATGTAAGTTGTTCGGTGTTTGGAATAGCCCCAAGAAAATAAGGCTTTATTTCTGTTTGGACTTGTAAAATGTAAAAATCTGCGACAATATGAAACAACGAAGGCCTCCAAAAAGGTGACATAAATGTTGAATGTTGCTTCATAGAGTCAAGTAATATTTGAGTAGAAAAATATGAAATGTTTGGTTTATTTCTGGTATTTTCTAAACGTTGTAGAGAACAGAATATTATGGTCAGCAATAAATAGAAAGAAAGATGCAGAACTGAAAAGGTGTTAAGAACTGGTTCAAAGGCAATTTTAGACTGAAAGGTTTGTAATTTTTTGTCGAGAGGGCAGCTATCGAAACAATTTTGTTTTTTATTTTGTGTCTATTTCATGTCTATGGCATTGTTAACTTGCGGTCTAACAAATCAACTGAGCAACTTTTCAATTTTTCATACATCATACACAAGAACGAGTTTCCACTCGAGGTCCTTTCAAACCAACTTTTCATCTCGTATCTCAACCTCCTAAACAATTTTGAAAACTGTTCCTCCTGGCTCAATCATTTCAATCTCGATTTCGGATTTTTATTTTTCTATATAAAAAAAATTCTTAAAAAATGCCAAAACGATTTTCTTTAGGAAAACTACAGCAAATTAATTTTCTCTATATAAAAATTAATTCGTAATAAAGGTCAAACGATTGTTGTACAAAAGGCAGTTTTAGACTGAAAGGTTTGGAATTTTTTGTCGAAAGGGCAGCTATCGAAATTTTTTTTTTTATATTTTTTGTATATTTCATATCTATGGCATTGTTAACTTGCGGTCTTATAAATTAGCTGAGCAACTTTTCAATTTTTCATACATCAAAAACAAGAATGAGTTTCCACTCGAGGTCCTTTCAAACCAACTTTTCCTCTCGTATCTAAACCTGCTAAAAAATTTTGAAAACTGTTCTTCCTGGCTTCCTGCCTCATTTCTATCTCGTAGTTTTCCTGACAAACGTTTACGGAATTTTATGTTTTATTTCATATTTCTATATCAAAAAATTCTCAAAAAAGGCCAAAACGATTGTACGAGTTTTCTTTAGGAAAACTATAGCAAATTAATTATAAAATAATAATATAATTATATATAAAAATTAATTCTTCAAAAAGATCAAACTATTGTACCAGGGACCGTAAAAATTACAAGCTAAATATAAAAATAAAAAAATACTTTGCGCTCACCGAATAAAAATTAGAACAAAGGCAGTATAGCGAACCCTCATGAAAAAAACTGAAAATTGGGCCATATAGAGCGTATTTTTGTGAATCTAACAAACTAAAACTTTTGTGGGGTAAACGCCCACAAAAGGCGTGGCTCGGGGTCAAAGTTTATAGTTTTTATCAAAAAAACTCAATTAATCTACAACTGATAAAGTCTCTTCACTTTCAAATAGCTGGTACAATTTGAAGGGATTCATGTGGTCCATATTGAAATAAAAATGAAAATTTTGGGTAGTTTAGAACTAAAAAGTTCAACGGTACTTTTCACACTTATATTCTTTGCTTACCGTTCAACGGTACTTTTCCAGGAGGTGCAGGGTGGTAGTAAACCACTTTTTTCTGTATTAAAGTACCTTTTGTGTGGACGGCCTTCCTGCTTGAAAAATAACCCTCTTGGGAGTAACTAGGGCATCAGATTCAGTAAGGAGCGTACAGTATTTTTATATTCAATTTCTATGATTGTAAAAGATCGCGCCTTAGCAATAACTTTCATAAACGCCATTTCAATATTGCAGGCAGATGCTTTTAACTCAATTTAAATTTAAATATAAAAGTGAAATCACAAAAATATCAAATGTTTGCTATTTCATTGTAAAGGGAATTTCACAGGCTACAACAATGTAACAAACTTATTGCACCTTTATTATGGATTTTTTCGAGAAAAAAATTTGTTTTTAAAAAATTATTATAAAATTTTTTTTTTTGCTTAAAACTTTTTATTAGTGCATTTTTTGTATCTAATGTTGTACTGTAGTAGAAAGGTATGAAAAAGGCCCTTCGTTTGATACCCATATCGTGTAAATCTGTTGGAGATTAATTGAGTTTTGTTGATTATAACATTGAACTTTGACTCCGATCTACGCCTTTTGTGGGCGTTTCCCCGGCAAAATTTTTAGTTTGTTAGATTCAGGAGCAAACCCTCTATATAAAAGCATACTTATTTATTTTTGTCCCGAGGGTTTGCTATACTGCATTTATGCCTAAAAATTATTTGTTTTTTTTAATCAGAAAATAAAAACTTTTTTTTGGGGAAAAATAAAAATTATGCGGTGAGTTTTAATTTTCATTTGTTTCCAACCAAGTTTTGAACTACAAAAAAATTTTTTTTTTGTATTGTACTACAGATCAATTATAATTTATCAGTGCACTAACCCCGGCGAAACATACTAAAAAATGCAGAGAATAACATTATTTTTTTTATTTTTTTCTTGCACACTTCACGCAGCCCTCGCACAAAGTTTTTTGTTGGTAGAATTAAAAAATCAAACATTTTTTTACCTTCATTCAAAAATTGCAATTTTGCACAAATTATGAAAAATGTTTGTTTGTGCACACGGCGCGAGGGCTTCCAACGGCATTATTTACAAGTTTTGCAATTTCGCTGCGGGAAAGAAGCAGACAAATAATTGTGCGCGTTTTTGTTCGCTGCTGCTCCATGCCCATTTTCGCCAGTGTTAATAATTTATGACGCCAAAGCGCCGAGGGGAGTGCAAAAAACCGAGGAATGCTGCAGCAACCTGTGCATTTGCAATGTGGCAATTTCAGCGAACGGCAACAACAATGTGCAATTTGCGCGGCGCAAGACCCTTTCTGCACGACGTCAGTGGCCACGGGGGGGCGCGGCGCAAGCATTGGCCCGGAACACAGACAGCGCAGACGAGCGCTGCAAAGTGGGCTCGCGCCGGTGAACGCGCCGACGAGCCAGAGCGGGGCATTGTTTGCATTTTTAAAACACCCTTTTTGCATTAATGGCTGCCAACAACAAAACGAAAACAACAACAAAAACAACGAAAGCCAGCAACAAAATGTCAACAACAATGGCAAAAGCCTCGAGGGAGATGTGCCTGGCAAGCGGCGGCCCGCAGGGGGCGAGCACATTCAGCCGGCCGTGGTGGGCGCAGAGGCGGCGCCTGCAACGGGGTGTTTTATGCCTTGTTTTATTTATGCAAAATTATGTTTCAATTAAATGAAACACGCAGTAATTGCAGCGCGTAATGGCAGCAACAGCCAACGACGAACAGCCATTTGCCACCACTGTTGCAAGTGCGTCTACGCAATTGCCGCCAACCGTTGCAGTCTGAACACGAGACATGGAATCTGCACTGGCAATGTGCGACAATGTCACAAGTGCCATCAGCGCTCATGGCACATGCGACAACACATTACCGAGCGGCCGCAAAGCGTTTCCAGGCATTGATCCTGCAGCCTGTGGCGTTGTACACGTATTTATCTAAAATTTATGGTGGATGCGCCAAATGCAAATTGGATTTTCGTCGCGTTTGTTGGGGTGCGGCAACGCATTGAACGCGGATTGGTTATGCTACAACCGGGCAACATCTGTGATTTCTCGGCTAATTATGGCGGCATATGTTTTCGGCCACGGAGAATAGTTCAATGCTAAAGTCGACAAGATATGCATCTCATTACCCTTTGTCAAACTTTGAATCTTGAATAGCAAAGCGCTTCACTAAAGCCTATTAAAAATTCCTTAATACGTTGGAGATGCATTTCCTGCTAAATTCAGTATTCAAGCCTGAAATAAGGAAAAAGCCACAACAGTGTGAAGTGTTGCTGCTGCGGCATTTGGAACGCCATTTCCAATAACGCCAACAACTAAACGTTCCTCGTCGCTCAACATTAATACGTGCCATGCATACCGATTGGCGGCGCCCCCTGCCCCGCCCACCACACGCATATTTCCTACATTGAGCCACAGTGCGGCGCGCAACCAATTTCCGCACTAAACGCCAATCTATGAAATGTTCGTTTCTGGCAATTCGGAACTTTCTTTATTGCGAATATCTGCAATTCCACAATTCACATTTTCTTTGCCAACTGGAACTCCAAGCACAACTTCTCAACCGTTTTCCGCCCACTGGCGACGTTCGCTTTTTCTTTCTTTGTAGCCGTTTCTTCAACTCCAGCCGCTGCGTTTCCGCTTCCGTCAAAGGCAGCCATTCAGCTATATTCGAAGCGCACATGTGAATGTGTGATAAATACCGTTATTTATATGTTTGGGCGGGTGTGTGTGTGCATGTGTGCGTTGACTGCTTATTATCATAATCTGTTTAGATTTTCTTCGTTGAATTAATTAAATTTAATTAAAGGCGTTTTGCAACATTTCGCCGGAACGTGCCGTGTCGCCGCAATGACTTCTCGCCCACACATACACACTATACACATATATGAACGCACACACACACATGTGCTGTATGACTGCCAGACTGTGCACGAAATTAATTCAGTCGTACGTGTCAGGGTGTCCTTCGGTCCTCTTCGCCCCCGCCTTGACTAAATGTGCGTGAGTGTGTGTGTGTGCGTGTGGCCCCAAAATCAAATTCATAAATTGTAATCAGCGCGCAGCGCCACATCACATTCCGCATTCCGAATCTGTCACAATCAGAAATTTATTTATGGCGCGCCAAAAAATTATATTGAAATTACATACACTGCAAAAAAATATAACGGAAATAATTGAAAAGTTCCTTGTTGAGTTGCGAAAAGCATTTAAATTTGTAGAATTAATTTTAAGAATTACTCAAGTAACAAACTAAGATGAAGTTTATATGTATTGTGATCAGTGGCGCACACATGGGCGGAGGGGGTTGGGTGTTCAAACCCCCAAAAACACAAATATTGCTGGTACAAAATATGGTCTCGTATGATATTCGGCTCAAAAGTTGTACGCAAATCCCCTCCAAAATTAAATCTTGTGTGCGCCACTGATTGTGATAGTTTGAAATCACTAAATTGCTTAAAAGAAAAGTAGATATGAGGGATCTCCCTGACACTTGTCTCCAGGCTTTCTTTATCCGCAAATACATAGCTGACAAGTGGCGCTCTAAAGGGAGTTTTGGGGGTTCAAATCCTCCTAGATATATATATTTTGCAAACATTTGGGTGGCAAATATGGTTTCAACTGGCATGAGGCTCAAAAGTTGTGTGTCCTGAAGCCTGAGGACTAATGCTTAGGTTCTAGCAACCGTTCGTGTTGATCGTCTGAAATTGATGGAAGCGTGTGTACAATTTCAGCCGATCAGGCTTTAGTTTTTGGTCGTATTCCAATGGGAAGTTGAAGTTTTTTTTATAGAAAAATTTACTCTGATAAGTTTGTCATTTGCTGCTAACAGCACAGTCGATCTTTCTATATTTTGTGTGTTGGCTTCGACGAGGATTCGAACTTGTGTCCCATGCACTAACAAACTGAGCCACAGCGGAATATACCTACTTTTCCCTCCACCTCAGCATTTAATTACAGGCTTGGCTTTACTTTCTCTCTCGTCCTTCTGTAGTTTTTCCAAATATATCCTTTGTACGTAGTAACTGTTTTGTAACATCAGAAAAGTTACAAACTATTTCATACTTCTGCTTCTGTAGAAACGGCTAGTTTATAATATTTTGCAGCATCAATTTAAGTTCGAAATAGTTTAAGAAAGATTGTCATAAAAATAAAGTAAAAAATAAAAATTAAAAAAAAAATTTAAATTAAAAATAAAAAAAAATAATATAAATAAAAATATTGAATAAGGCCATTCCAAGCTAATCGCTAGAAAAGGACTAAAGAGTTGCTTCATTCATATCCTTTGCTTAGTGGCTTAATTTTTAGTTAGATTAGTTGCATATATATTCTACTAAGTCCCTCCAATGGCAGTTAGAACTATTGTCTGCGCTCTAGTCTGCCCAGTGGCGCACACAGGGAGGGTTTTTGGGGTTTAAACCGCCCCCGAAATATCTTTAGGTTAGTACAGACATTTAATTTATAACCGTCGCATATATATTCAATCATCAATATTCAATCATCAATAACACTAGTCGACACAAAAAATGCACCTAAAAATAAAAGTATTTTCTAGACTAACTTTGGGCCGCTGAACACGAAACTGAAGATCAAACAATTTTTGTAAGAAGCGTTTTCGAAAAATCTTTGGAAAATCAGTTTTTTCGCTGTTGTTAAAGTTATGAGTACATATCTCGTAAACGAATCATTCGACTAACACAAACTATCCGTTTGTCAGAAGATACAACTTTAGGCTTTCCAGAGATATACAGATTGCTCAAATCGGATGAGATTTGGAGAAATTACTGACAGTGAAAGTTATAAAAAGTGAATTTTTGAACCATTTTCAAAAATCATAAATTTTCGAATGTTTTTTTTTAGATAAAATAAATTATCTCATTTGGCTTTAAAATCTATGATGAAAGAAATATTATTTGTGCAAATACTAAGCCTAACATCAATAGAACCGAAAGAAAAATGACAAAGTTATAATGCACTGATTCAAAACACCAACTTTACATTATTACACCATGCGAAAAAAAAATTTTGTTTGCCGAGGCTCATCCTAATGTTGATACAGACGTGAAACTAGAGGTCATTTATAGTAACCTGGCATAGTCATTTTTTAATTTCTGGCCCAAAAACCTTCTTAAAGGACTTTCAAATATTAATAAAATAAAATAAATAAATATTTATTTCATAAATTTTTAAAATATTTGCTGTTGTGCACTGGTAAAGATATGGGTATCATATGAAAGAGAAAAATAGTCTTCTTTTAACTAAATTTTCTATATAGAACTTTCAGGACCAAAATTTGTCACGTAGGGAAACATACTACTGTGTACAAAGAATACCCGGAATTCGATTTCCGCCGGGCAACTGTCAACAAGGAATATTACTTGAGCGTTATGCGTCGCTTGCGTGAAGCTATTCGCAAAAAGAGGCCGGATTTATGGAGAGACAACTCTTGGTTTTTGCATCACGATAATGCACCATCTCACACGGCATTGGTTCTTCGTGAGCATTTCGCCAACTCATATCGTTCCACAGCCACCGTATTCGCCTGATTTAGCTCCTTGTGACTTCTGGCTATTCTCCAAACTCAAAAGACCACTTCGAGGACACCGTTTTGAATCGATTTAAGAGATTCAACGTGAATCGTCGCGCGCATTGAAGGCCATACCGGAAGGTGACTATTTGGCATCCTTCGAAGATTGGAAAGTTTGTTGGCATAAGTGCATTGCATCGGGGGGGGGGGGGGGGGACGGGGGGGGGGGACTACTTTGAAGGCGATGAAATTGATTTGGAAGAATAAATAAAGATTTTTTGAATTATAAACAAATTCCGGGTATTCTTTGTACACAGTAGTACATGGTTTGGATCTCAGTCTGTAGATTCATACATCTCAATTTTATTCTATTTCAAAGTTCTCAACAAAGTTACACAAAACCCCTACCCCCCGAAAAAAAATCTTGTGTGCGCCACTGAGTCTGCCTTATATCAATCGGAATAGACTATAGATCTCACAGAAAAACAATGAGTTCATCATTGTGGGTCTTCGACACGCATCTCTTCGTAAGCGGTTGCATGAACCTATTGGTGGCCATTTTATTTTCGACTTAATGCATCTGTACCTGATTGAAATGTAGATGAAAACGAAGAAAAAAATTATGAAATTTAAGTGCTATGTAAAGTTTCCCAAAACGAGATTCTAATACAAAAATTAGACTTACGATAATTTAATAATAGACACGCTTAAAAAATTAAAAAATAAAAACTGAAACTTTTTTATGAATCTCTCTGAAACATATCTGTGAAACGACAATCAACAAACATCAACTGCAAACTGTCAAGTCATTTATTTGCTTCCGAATTGCTTCAAAATTTGAAATCAATCAAAATTTGATTCCTTCCCACCAACAAAAATTCACATAAATAACTGTTATGAAATGCTTTTTAAAAGTTTTTATTAGTATTCACTGTCGTTTTTATTGGGTTAATGTGATATTCCGTTGTTAATCAGTGGTATCAATTATTCAATTAGTTAATTAATTCATTTCTGCATGCAATTAGTTAATCAATTAGCGTTTAGTATTCAAAACAATGCGAATGCAAAACAGGCTCATTTCTTCCTGTTGCTCTCCTCTCGTTCTTTTTGCTCATTTAGCAATGCCCAACACGCCCACATTGTGATGACTCTTGTTGTTGCTCTGGTCAATACCACTCACTCACAATTTTATTTATTAGCCCTACACAAGACATCAATTGCCCTTCTCCCATTTGCCTCAACAGTTTTGCATGTTCGCTGTTTAATTAATCAGTTGAACGCATTCGGTTGGCCGATTTTCAGTGTTAACGTTTTAGTGTTCTTTTTTTTTGCGGAGAAGCAGCGTTGTGCTGTTCTGCGTCTGAACATAAAACTTGAATTGGTATTGTTGGCTCTGCTAACAGTTACGCCAGTGCCGATCTGACGGCATTGCTGACCAAATGGTCTTCGATTTCGTTTCGTTTCTGCGTTAAACCCAATTTATGTAAAAGTCTAATATCTTGCTCAGTGTTTTTTTTTTGGTTTGCTTGTTTGTTTTAGTTTTGATTATGTACAACTCATACAACAACAATTGCGCATTGTTTGTGTATGCTCAGTTTAGCGCCTAATCCTAGAAATTATTTACTGCTGCCGCCTTCGCAGTCAAACATACGTAAATACATACAAATGTAATTGCAAATGTCTGACCTTCTGAAAATACTCGATTATTCAGTTACGTATTTTGGTTTGCTGATGCACGATTAAAGTATAGTTTTTGTGTTTGTTTGTGTTCTTACGCATTGTTTCTTGGTTTTTGTATTTATTTGTTAAGTACTCGACTCGCCTCGACTAGTAAGAGCGCAATTTATCACTCGCTTGTACCATGTATGTATGTATGTATATAGGTATGTTTGGTTTTGTGTGTGTGTGTGTGTGTGGTGATGTATTGTATGCTTCTTGTATATAATGTAAAGTAATTTGAATCCTTCAAGCGATCTTGCTTTATACTTAGCTTTTGGTTTGTTGGATTTCAATTGTTTTCTCTCTGATTTAGTTATTTTTATGCTTTTGTATTGTTTGCTACGTATATTTGTTGTTGTTGTTGTTGTTGGATTTGATTTTTATCCATTGCGGTTTTATGCACTGAACAAATGCTGAATTTGTTTATTTTCGTTTCATTCATTTTGTTTAGTTTTAATTTTCATTGATTTGCTTTGTCATTGAATTTGGATGGGATCTTGTTGACATTTGTAAAAATTTTTATCTTCCTTGACAAAGTGTTACTTTTATGCTTCCGTTTCGTCATTTCTCTAACAGTTAGTTGGGGATTCAGGGGGGCGGGGGGGGATTGGGGTTGAAACAAATTAAAAGGCATTTTATAAATATTAAAAAATTACTTTTGAAACGCCTCCCCCCCCGAAATGTTTTTCTGAATCCGCCCCTGCTAACAGTTGCAGTGTTTGTGTGGTTAATGATTTAAAAATAATAATTTATATATGGTTTAATGTATTGAACGATTTTTAATAATTATTGGGGGGAAAATTTCAAGTAGGAAAATTTATAATTAAAAATTAAAAAATTGAAAAATTTGAAAAAAAATTTGAAAAACACAAATCGCTTAAGTTATAACAACGAGTCTAAAAAGACCTAAGTGAGCTTCCTGGCACTGCCACCCCCCAACAAATTTTCACCCCTGTAGATACATATTTATAAATCGTAGCATTGCTGTTTGAGGTTTAGACTGACTTTGGAATATTTTAGAAATTGTCTTCTAAAATAAATTTGAGGTTAAGACTGACTCTGGAACATTTTTGAAATAGTCTCCTATCAAATAAATGGCAGCCAAACACGTCGTCACGAGTCAGTTTAAAAAGATAGGTTAATATTTTCATTATATTTAAAATTTGAAATTTCTCAATAAATTTGAGGTTAAGACTGACGCTGGAACATTTAAGAAATAGTCGTCTATGAAATAGATGGCAGCAAAACTCGTCGTCACGAGTCAGTTTAAAAAGAAAGTTTAATATCTCCGTTACACTTAAAATTTGAAATTTCTTATTAAATTTGAGGTTAAGACTGACTCTGGAATATTTTAGGAATAGTCTTCTAAAATAAATTTGAGGTTAAGACTGACTATGGAACATTTAAAAATAGTCTCCTATCAAATAGATGGCAGCAAAACACACCGTCACGAGTCAGTTTAAAAAGAACTGTTAATATTTCCTCTATATTTAAAATTTTAAATTTCTCAATAAATTTTCACTAACTGGACAAAAAACTTGCCTGAAATAAATTTTAATGATTTCAAAACGCTGCAATAGGAAGACCAAAATAAAATAATTGTTTTTTTTGTATTTTTGGGAAATTTTTAATTATTCACGTTTTGCATTTTTAAATAAAATAAAAATGTAATACAATCATTTCAAACTTTTTACAGCTATTTATTCTCCGCATTTATGTATAACTAATAATATATATAATTAAAATATAAAATATTTTATCATTAAATCCAATTAACAAAGACCGAAAAAAAAAACATAAATTTACTTAATGTGAAGTAATCAATCGAAAATCATGTAGACAGTTTGCATAATTTTGGAAAAAAAAATCAACATAATCAGTTAAGCACTTGCAGCAAATTATTAAAACATTAAACATATTGTCGTACAAATAAAATACTTAAAGATCAAGAACACCGACTTAGAGATTAACAACGGAAGCAAGTCGCATACAACAAACATAAAGTGATAAAAATTCTCATTAACAGTGACAAAAAGGCGAAATGTTGGAACAACGAAAGAGTCGGAGCATAACTTTTGCCAAACTGAACACTTTATTAAACTGTCAAATAAAATTAGATCAAACTTAATTGAACATATAACAAAAATAGTGACTTGGATTTCGATAAATTACCAATCAAATGTAAACAAATATCACCTCAAAATAATTGCAGATGAGAGAAAGGAGAAAGTACCGAATGCAGTTTTGTGGCGAGTGAAGAAAGTTGGAGAGCTGAGAGCGTTGCAAATTCGTTGAGCTGTTTAAAAAGTGAAGACATTGCAAAAAATTGCCAAAAATATGAAAATTGCAATTCTAAGTGCTGGTAAAAAATGCAAGTCCGAGCGAGTGGGCGTCGAGCTCAAGTGGTGCATATTCAGGATTTGAGTTGTTTTTGTAGGGTGGCACTGTTGGGAGCAATTGAAAAAAACCACGTTTGACAGGCATGCAACCAATTAATTATGATTAATGCAATTACCACTGAAATATTTCATTAACATTTTTGCATTAACATTTGTTTTAATTCACTGGCAATGGTTTGGTGTATTAATTGATTAAGTGCAATAAAATGGTTATGATTTCAGTAATAGCAAATGAGTTCGTTTTTTTTGAAATAAATTGATTGAAAATTGATTGAAATTAATTTTCAAATAAAACCATTTCACGTAATTGCTTTTTGAAAATTGATTACTTAGGTAAATTGAAAAACCACTTTTTTATGGCAATTAGTCGATATACAAAATTGAAAGTTGTCAGTTGTTTCAATGTACAAAATGTTTAATATTTAAAATTTAAAATTTATTTAAATATAAAGTTAAATCACTAAAATATTGATTTGAAAATGGAAAATTTGATTGGAAAATTTTAAATTAAAAAATTCAACAGAGTCTATTTAATGCCGTATACTTAAATTGATTATATGATTTGATCAACCAATTTGTTTGTTAGCTTAAGACCTCAGATGTCAAAGCTATAATTTGTATATGGATAAAAAAAATAAATTATTCTTTTAAAACAATTTTAAAGGAAAAAAAATATTAATAAAAAATTTTGTAAGGCAATTATTCAATACATTTAAATAAACTATATTTAAAATAATCACTTGGTTGAATTTCGATTTGAATTGTTCATCATGTTGACTAATTATTGAAATTGATTTAAACATTTAAATTGACTTGATAAATATTGAATGCATTGAATATTGAAATGGTTTTAACATTAAATTAATTCAATTTAATGTTAATCAGTGTATTCAAATACCAATTATTGCTGCAAATAATTAATTGGTCGCATGTCTGATGGTGTCGGCATATATCTGGCATAGCATTTGATACGATTTTCGACGTGAGGATAAATAATAAAATCAAAGTTATGTGAGATGACTATTGGATGTCGGTGTTGTTCACTATTCAATAGTGCCGAGAATGATTGTGTGCGGGTTTTCGTAGATGCTGCAAAATGTTTATGGCAGTTTTGTTACAAAAAATTGTGCTTAAGAGCAACTAAAAGTCATATTGTGTAAACTATGAAGAGCGTAAAAGTAGTTAAAAAAAAAATTTATAATATGAAGATTGGTTTCGTAAAACTTTGATTCAAAGCGTCCGACCTAACGTATGGTTTTCATTAAATCCATCCAACATCGCCGACAACTTCACATCAGGATTACTGCTTCCATACTCCAAAGTGCAATAAGAAAACGAAATCAACTCACTGTTACATCAATTCAGAACTTGCACAATTCACTGTCTGCCCGTTTCGGGTCTGCGTACATACATTTCAATTATTCTCGATAGTTGACTTAAAATATTACGTTTAAGTATGCTTGTTGTTGTTGTTGTTGAAGTGGTTGGTGTTGAATGCCTTCAACATTTCTGTTTAATAATTTGATATTTTAATAATAGTAATAATAATAATAATAATATACACTTACAAGTGATCCTAACAACTAATACGTATATTGAGATTGTTTGCTATTTTGGCGCATTCTTCATTCATTGCCAATCTTAAAACTAACGCTGCACCTCACTGCACTTCCGCTTCCTTCTCAACTGCTTTCCCTTCTTCTTGCTCGCTTGGCTCCTAAAGTGTTAGACTAATTCTGCTGCTTCTTCATTTCTCTGGCTGCTTGTCATTGGTTTGCACCAACACAATTAAGCGACTGAATTTTTAGTTGTGGAGCGAAAAGTTCTTAATCATTAACTAATCATTTTCATTTAATCAATTAAATTACTTTAGTATCATTTTATTAAGTATAATTGTTAAATGTTTTGCTCCAAGTTAGGTGTATTTTTATTTGTTTTTTATGAATTCTCTTGCATTTGTTGCACATTTTTGCGTTCTTAACTATTAAATCTTAGTCACTGGCAAACTGGTAAATGTTTTTATTTTTCAATTTTAAATTTTCAATTTAATTTTTGTTGTTTGTTGTTGTATGTACGTATTTGAATTGGTTGATTATGCCTTCGGGTATGCTGCATACCGCATTTAATTATCCATAATTATACGCAATTACAATAATTAGATGTTTAGTGTTGTTTGTTTATTTGTTTGTTTTTTGCATTTTTATTTATATTTTACTTTAATGAGATTAATTGTGTAGACTTGCATTATTCACTTAAACATTACATTAAGTATGTGTGTGTATGTATATTTATGTGTGTGTATTTGTTAGGTGTTGGACTTAATTGCATGTAATTAAACACTAAAAATATGGCATTGGAGAGAAAAAAGTGTGGAAAATGTACACGCAAACTAGTTTCCAGGGGAAGTTAATAAAGGGCGGCAGGGAGGCCAATGAAGGAAAGTGATAGGTCAAACGGGCGCAGAAGTTTTCAGCTAAGAAATCAGTTGGCAATTGAAAAATTTTTAAACCATGAAATAGTAAAGAAAAATCATTAATAAAGCTGAAAAGAAGGCCAAACGTTATTTTTTTTACTATTGGTAAAAAGAAGTAACATTACACTAACACACTGGGCTACATGGCACTCAATTTGTTCGGATTTCTTTTTGACTTTTAGTTTAAATGTTTCAAATCGAACAATATTATTAAAAAGTAAACACAACATTAAAATACCAGCAGAAAGTGGTCGGAATTTTTAAATGTCAGAAAATAAAAAAATTAAAACAAACAAACAAATAATATTAAAACAATTTATATTAAAAAATAAAATTCCTTTTCAAATTCCCGCTCCCATAAATTTTGTATAATTTTAGTTGTAAAATCTTTCGGCCCTTCTCCAACACAATTCGCCTCAACTTTCCCTCAACTGCTTAATTCACATTTTGCCGCCTGTTTTGCACACATCACCACTGCTTTATTCTACTTCCTTGAAATTGTCCTTCTCCGTTCAGTTCCCAGCCTTAGCGCCCTTTTCGTATAGTTAAGGTTAAGGTTTTAGTTTAGTTAGGAAAAACTTAAGGTTCGTTAATTTGTTACGCTATTGCAGTCACAAGTATTACATACAGTGTTACATTATCCAGTTTTCACCATATCACTGGCTCGATTTATCAATTGTTCGACTAATTCTACACTCGATTTTTGTTCTCTCACAATCAGCGCCGAACGCCAACTCTGAACACTGTTTAGTTAGTTCTATCAAATATTTTTCTTACATGTTTCGTTTATGCATTATCGTGTTTTTTGTTGTTTCCTTCTGCTCTTTTTGCAAATATTGGCTGCATAAGTATGTATAATATTTTCATATATATATTTCATAGGTTTATATGTTATATATATATATTACGTAGCATGTAAATAGTTTTTGTTTTGTTTTTTTTTTTTGTATTATAAGGTAATTATATGTAATTATGTGTATATAGACTTATGCCACTAATTTACTATGTAAAATGTTTTACGTATTTAAGTTATCATCTTTCGTTTCGAGCGTTTGCACGTACTGCGCAAAACCCCACAACTCCTTCGCTCTCCATGATCGCCACGCTGCTCCTCAGCCATTACTGGTCAGCGCTGCAGCTGTCAAAGTGTCCAATGTCAGCCGTTCTCGGTACGCTCACTGCCACTGTCACTGCCACGGCCACGGCCACTGCCACTGCTGCATTTATGTGTTCACCTTACTGACAGCCTTTAGCAGATCGTGATTGCTCTTGTCCAGCGCGCTCATCATGCCCAGATTGCCGCCGATGCCGCCGCCAACGCCCACACCAACACCCACGCCCATGCCCAGGCCCAGCTTCAGGTCGTTCTGTCCCACCACCGAGTGATGCAAATGGCCCGGGTTGTGTGCGATGATCGAGTGATGATCCTGCTGCTGTTGCTGCTGGTGTTGTTGCTGCTGCTGTTGCTGCTGCTGCTGTTGTTGCGCTTGTTTGTTGGCATTTTGCTGGGCGGATTTCATGGACTCTTGCTGTTTCATCTTCTCTTGTTCCTCGCGATCGCGACGAGCCTTAACGAAAAAATAAACGAAGAATTTGAAATCAGATTAGATGAGTTACTTAGTTTGAATTCTTGAATTGAATGCTTAGATCTAGAGTCCGACCGATTAATAGGCATCGGCATTGGCTAGTATTGACCACAAAAATTGGTATCGATGCAACATCGTATTTTTAGTTGAAGAAGAAACTGAATTTTAATGCAATATTTATTAGTTTATTAATTAAGTCGAGTTAACGACAGTATTTTTGTTTATCCCAGTGGACACATGGAATATATGTGATATATTATTTTTTTTTAAATACATGTTAATGTATTTAAAAAAAATTCTAGAAGAAACTGAATTTTAATGCCATATTTATTAATTTATTAATTAAGTCGAGTTAACGTCAGTGTTTTTGTTTATCCCAGTGAACACATGGAATACACCGTGCGACAGTATTTTTCACACCGGGAAAAATTCATATGGGCGTCAAACTAGAGACCAAACATAGTAATACTGCGTACTCAGTTTTTGATTTCTTCATACTTTGTCCTTTTAAAACGACTTCAAAATTTTGAAGGGGATAAAGAATGAAAAAATATAAAAAATACTTAACCTCGTTAGAATATGGCGGTATGTATATCAAATGAAAGAAAAAAGGCTCAAGAATAAAATAAAATTGATTTTTTATCTATTTCTAAAAAAAAGGATATGAAAAAAGTCCTTTGAAAATTTTAATCCTTTATATCCTTGAAAATGTATGTAGAATTTTCTTGAAAAGTAAGTATGTTAAAAATCTCCTGGATCACGTGTCAAAATTTCATTACTCTAACTTTATTGGTTCGAAAGTTATTTTAAAAAAGGCGGAAGCTGCAATTCTAATGAAGTACAAAAATTCTAATTTATTTGAGAATCAGTATTTTAAATCATAAAAAGATACAAAATCAATAAAGTTGACACGTGACACGTGATCAAGGATGTTTTGGGTTTTAATAAGCTAACTTTTCAAGAAAATTCTATATAAATTTTCAAGGATATACCTAAGGGTTTCCAATTTTCAAAGGACCTTTTTCATATCCTGTTTTTACAAATAGATAAAAAATAAATGAGCCTTGAGCCTTTCCTCTTTTATTTGATATACATATCGCACACGCACTACAAAAGTGACACAACTTAAAATTTTTGATTTTTCAGGAAACGCAAAAAACTGTTTTTGAGCTAAATAAACATTTTTTTTAAATAACGTATAGATCGTTCAGTAGAAAATCCTTACAGATTATGCTTTAGGATAAGTTACAAGAATTTTTTTTTATTTTACACTAGAAAATCGAAAATTTGGAGTTGTGACTGTTTTGATGATATTTTAATTCAATAATTACGGAATTATTTTAAGTTATAAATTTTCACTTGTCACTTTTGCTGAGTTTTATAATTATAAATAACAGTTAAAAAGTCGAAAGAAAATTTTTTAAGATTCGAAATTAATTTTTTACTTTAAAAATATGTACTAAAATTGTCAGAACTTTGCTTAAAATTAAATGCAACAGAAATGTATTTCGACAAAAGTGTCACAATTTGAGTTGGGACTCTTTTGCATTGAGCTGCAGCGATCAAATATCATCAAACTTCTGACATGAAGAGAGACCTAACTGTATTTTTGCAACAGTTAACAACAACAAAACATACTGAGCTTTTGCTTCTTGGTAGATTGATGCATTGTGCACACATAAACCCGAAAATTAAAAATTTTGAGTTGTGTCACTTTTGTAGTGGGTGTGCGATATCGCCATATTCGAACGAGGTTAATTATTTTTTATATATTTTTTTATTTTTTATCCCCTTCAAAATTTGTAAGTCCTTTTTAAAGGACAAAGGATGTAGAGATGAAAAACTGAATACGCAGAATTACTATGTTTGGTCTCTAGTTTCACGGGCATATGGATTTTTTCCGGTGTGAAACATTTTTTATTTTTTGCCGCACGGTGATATATGCGATATATTATTTTTTTTTGTAAATAAATGTTAATTCTAGTGATTCTCATCTAGTGATTTTATTAATTTTTAATTTGTATTCTTTCGTTTTTGTGTTATTTATGTGAAATATGTTACAAACAAATATATATTTCATATAGCTCTTTTGTTTTTTTGTTCTTTTGTAAAATAAACTGTTTTTGGTTGAATGCAATCCTTTTATATTTTTTACGATTTAACGATTCTCGCCCTTCCGGCCGATTAATCGGCATTGGAAAAAAATGGGAATCGGTCGGACTCTACTTAAATTATATTTAATAAATTTCTTTTTAATTTATCTAATCAAATAATCGGGTATTGCAAGTCGCATTGTAATAGTTTGGTTTTGTTTAATTCATCAATTTAATTGAAGTGCATTAATCATATTGAAATAAATCTTTATCAATAACTTTACTCACTTGCTCATTGATCTCCTTGACGGCGCGCAGCTCTTTTTTCAACTTCATGCGACGATTCTGAAACCAAATCTTTATCTGCCGCTCGGTGAGGCATAGAGCGTGAGCGATTTCGATTCTTCGTCGCCGCGTCAAGTAGTGATTGAAGTGGAATTCCTTCTCCAGTTCGAGTGTTTGGAAGCGTGTGTAGGTTTGACGACCGCGACGACGAGGACAGCCGTTTGGACCTGCAACGAGACAACGAAAAACGAAAAAAATATTTACAATCTGATTAAAAAAAGGAATTTAAAATATTTTAAAGTGCTGAATGTGGTGTGGAATGTGATGTTTATGGCGAACTAAATGCGCCGACAAGCAGTTTTTGATGGAGTTGCGAATGGATTTTTTTTTAATTTTATTCCATTTAATTTATCTTTAATGTTTGCCTTAAATTCAATGAATTTACATATTTATATTTTTACGTATTTTTGGGTTTTTCCGAATAATCAGCATTAATGCAATTATAATAATTTGCATATAAAGGGACGACATAAATTAAGCAAAGGCGACGACGTTGCGCATGCGCCATGCAACATTTAATTATACGAACTTTCGAGTTAATTTATGCAGTAAATTGGACTTGATGAAATTTTGTTTTTTTTTTAAGAAGTGCTTCAATATCAAATGTTGAGATTTCAAGTACAACAGTCGTTGTTGTTGTAGTTGACATTGCGCACATGTCATAAGCCAAGAGAAAGTTTTTTGTAGACAATTGACCAAAACTCATATTTTATCAATTTTTATATTGACAACAGTTGTTGCTCTTGCAATACCGAAAAGGGTGAACTAGAAGAGCTGTTGCCGAGACTGCCGCCGGGCGAGGGCCGAGCGAAAGGCAGACAAGTTGGCCAAGACTGCCACTGGGGCGCCGCAGGATATTGTCGCGGCGCAGCAGCACCGAGAAATATTATTCTAATAGAATGTTGTTGTAGCTGCTTTTGGCAACACGCTTTGCACCTTTTTGGCCCACTTGCAGTGCGAGCAATGTGCAGGTTGTATGTGTGTTTGTGTGTCTGTGTGTGCTGCGGGCAAGTGGCCAAAGGGTAAAGGTAGCAGTTGTCTTGCTTCGGTTGTTCTTGTTGTTGTTGTTGTTCGCAGCATGCGCCTTCGCGCCGGCAACTGTTTTTCAGTTGCTGCTGTTGCCTTGTTTTCTTTTCACTCGCAGCAATTTTTCCTGATTGTAATGGATTGTAAATCTTTCTGCGCTATTTTTTCTACATCTCCACGCTGCGTCTTGTTTTTTCTTCCCAAAATTCAACGCTTTCGCTTCACAGTTGCCCTCTTTGTGTTGCGCTACTTTTTGCAATTTTTTTTTTGTTTTCAACTTGGACGTTTTTTCCGCAATTTTCCACGCTACCTGTGCCAATTTTTTACCGAGTCGGTGGCAGCGACGGCCGCAGCGCGCAGTCGGTGTTTATGTTTCGGAAATCAAAAATTCACTATCTGCAAATTGGGTTTTTATACTTTGAGTGCAAATATTTCGTCTGTTTACTGCTGCCCATTCGACAGGCGAGAACGTGCCTTGTTGCCACACAGACACACACACACACAAATGAAGTAAAAAACGGCGAAACGCATGAATGTTGCACGGAAATTTCTCTAATGCCATTTTATGCGCCGTGTTCGTTTTTTAGTTGTGCGTTCAATGTTTTGCTTTTGTTAAACGTTTTTGGTTGTTATCCTTCCAGGTAACCGACAATTTTTTATGGTTTCGCTTGAGTTTTGCACTGAACGGCAGACAAAATTTCGTGCGTAATGCATTTTAAAACATTTGTATTAAAAGGCCGTTTCACAAATTTTGGCATGCAATAAAATTGAAGGGCAAGAAGTAAGACTCAGGCAGCGGTTCGTTATCTGAAAGTTACAACTACTCCTTTATTTATAAAGTGTTGGGGTTTAAGCTGCAGCTATCTTTAAACAAAATATTGTATAATACAGTGGGCGTCCAGTATAACGAACTTTCCATTTAACGAATTTTCGATTTAACGTACGCCCAAATTTTTTCCATTGATGGTTCTATATCACGAACGAATATTTGATATTTGCTATTCGATATAACGAATATTTATGTTTTTTTTCACCCTTCGAATGGTTTTTATTTGATCATTCACATTCTTTACAATAACAATGAATGTTTGGTTTTGCCAAGTGAACGGTACTTCAATTGTTTTTGTTTTTGTTACGTTAAAACTTAAAAAATTTACGTCAAGTTACCAACATTTTCAAATTCTGTTTGTATGCATTGCTGATCATTTTCACAGGATTTGTTTTGCGTTCGGTCGGCTTTTTGCTTTTAAAAATTAAAATTTCAATAATCATTCAAGAAAAGTTTCTATACAGAAAATTCTACTTGCGGTAAAGAGGCAATCGCGCATTGAAGACTTTTTGACTGTACATACATAGCAATATTTGTATTTTCAAAATGCTGGAATAAAACAAGATATTTATTTAAAAACTGAATATATGAAACGTATTTCTTTAAGAAAAATGGTTTAAAACAACAACAAAATTCGATCGATTTAACTAATTTTTCGATTTATCAAATTGGGGGTACAACATAAGATTCGTTATATTGGACGTCCACTGTATTTTAAAATGATAAATTTTTTAATTTTATGATTTAAAGTCAGAGGCATGAGCTCACTAACATGGAGTCGAGTTGGTCTGGTAGTCAGAATAATTGACAAATTGCAGTGGAAGCACTCTCAGAATAACAGAAGAGATTGTAGTGCAGTCCAATCACTGGAACCAAGATTTTACCATTTCTGCAAATCTTTTTATTTTGGTATGAAAAAAATTTAATACTTCGATCCAACATATTCCTGATCCCAGTAGCAATAAAAAATAATGACCTTATTATCTTTTTTGCATAGGTAATGGTTTTTAAAATATTGTAATGCATCGAAAACACTTCTCAAGCGTACAGAAAAAGGTCTGTTAAGCAATAAAAGTTGACGGTTCTGCTGATCATTCAATGTAGTTAGTACGTTTTTTTGATTAATAGGGTTTGTACATTGAGCCCAAAGCGATATTCATGAAGAGACAATGGTCTAAAAATTGGTAGAGTGAAAACGCCACAACCGTCGCTCTCACTTTTCCCAACCTAAGCAAATTTTGCAACAGCTCAACCAGAATTAAATCATGATTTTCTTCTACAAATTTTGTGTTGAGTAAATTACTCAAGAATTTGAAAAAGGCGAACAAAAGTTGTTATTGCTTCAGCTGGAAATTTTCAACTTAGTCTCGAACCTAATGATTTTTTAAATGATCAATTTAATATTTAAAAAATTGTCTTCTTTAATGTAAAACAGTTGCTAATCCTGTTATGCATCAGACAACTTAAACGCTCAACCTTTCAATGTGATTAAAAAACAACGAACGAAATTAATTTTTCGATATTTTCGCAACACCGCCTAAATAGCTCCAACGTAAACTTATAATCTCCCCCATATAAATGCATATCGAATGATTTTTATCTCAATGTAATCTTTGTCACCAATTTGTGGTTGCCACAGCGCTGCCTTAATGAAATCTACAAGCAATTTAACGCACCTCCGCAAACAACACATTTTCCAAAATTACCAAAATGGGCGCAGTTGTGTGCATAGCCAACGAAATCAACAACATTATCTACAACAACAACGGCTAACCGCTACCGAATTAATGCAACCAGCGTGTGAGCGCTGAAAATTAATTTGCCTAAAATTGCTTTTATTGATTTTGCCCAAAAATAGCTTAGACAAGCTGAGCGAGCCAGCCAGCAAACGCTACGCACATAAATCACCCAATAAGATTTATGTTTGTTGCAAACGACAAAAACAACAACACAAACCAATAACAACACCGCACTGGTGCGAACGAGATGGCTCGGTGCAGTTGAGCGCAGACAAACCGGAGCATTTGAGTTGGCTGCGGCGCAGCAGCAATGGAATCCAATATGGCTGCCGCATTCGGTGCGGCTGACAGGTAGACACTGCCGGACGCAGAGCCATATGTGCACGTTGCCATAGCAACGGCAATGAAGACAGCCCAGACGGCGGCAATATGCGCGAGAGAGAGAGAAAGAGAGAGAGTCAAGTAGAATGGAGAGGAGAGGCGCTCTCAGTGTCAGATGGTGGCGCTCGGCTGCGCTCAGCCATGATGGCAGTGCATTTTGGTGGTAGGCTGTTGACGTGATGTTGTTGTTGTTATTATTGTTGTTCTTTTTGGGTGGTGAGTCAGTGCTGAGACGGCACCGGTTGGAGACTGCTGCCGAGTGTTGCCAGAATTATGGATTGTGCACATATTTCGGGATTTTTGTTTTTTCGAGTTTACATTTTAATTTAAATAAATGAAATGATAAATACAAAATAAATGAATTGGAGTTGAGTGTAATTATTAACCAATTGTAACTACCGAAATTTATTGGTGGGAATTATATTTGGAAAAAATTAATTATATTTTGAAAATAGTTATTATAATCGGAGAAATTTCAGGATCCTGTTCCTTCTTACTTCTCGCGTTGTAAGCTCATAAATTTAAAAACCTTGCAGGATAGAAGATCCATCCTATCTTTGTCATTTGTTTTTGATGTTGTTTGCGGGTTGGTTGACTGCCCTTCCCTCCTAGAGAGGATTAACTTCAACATCCCTTCTAATTATGCTTTAACTGCTCCTCTTTTGCGAGCTCTAATAGAATTTAATAAGATCTCAATGAATTTTTCGGTGGATTTCACTATTTCTAAAGCAATTTTTATGAACTATTTAAACTCAGTTTTTAATTAAGTTTATCGTTTGTTACGTAATATTTACATCGTTACTTATCCATTATGGTGTTCTTTATTAGTCAGTAAGGATACAATTATTCTTTGACTAATTATAAATAAATAAATGAAAATTAAATGAAATTGAAAATGTTCGTATTTAAGTTTCTTTTGCATGTAATTTTGATGCATTGGTTTCTTAAATTCATATAAATGACGCTCCTGTCTATGGACAGTTTTACGACCTCGTGATCTCCTCGCATTCAGGTAATGATATATGTAAGTAGAACGTTATAAAAAACCTAGTTTTTAAACTAAATTTTTTTCCAGTCAAGGCTCTGGCCACCAGTGCTGGCACTTAAAAAAATTTTTTTCCGACCAAACTTCCGACCTCAACCGACCAAATTAAAAATTTGCGTTATCTATGTATAAAGTAATTTTTAAATTGCAATTTTTTTTTTTTATACTTTTTTATACTAATGAAAAGATATTCACATCACAAAACGGACCGACATTCGTTTAACCCTTTCGACCCCAAAGTTGCCTGAGAGCAACTTCACCTATTTGTTGTTGTCTTATAGCAAAAGCTACAATTGATTTATGGGTTTAATTTAAGTAGGCACCAATAAATTAATATTTTTAGAAGTGAATTCAAAGCAAATTACAAAAATTTTACCGTTATCCCATAAATAACTTCCAATAATTTGCAGCGATATCAGGGAAAAGTTTGTGTTCTAATTGAAATCTACGAATTGGGCGCGTTTGATCAAAACCCTGTTTCTTTAATAATGGTTAAATAAAATCAAAAAGTGATAGTTTTGTATTTTTCCATAAATATTAAATCATTTTTCTGTATTTAAAAAATATTGATACAAAATTTATTTAACCCGTTTTAAGCTAAAATATTCACAAGTAAACTAGCTCTAGAACTCTAACAAAGAGGCGTGGCGACTTCAAATGTCGCACACTTCTTAGGCAAGTTTTTCATTATTTATGTTAAATAACAAAAAGTAATATCGATACAAGGGTAAAATCCGGGGTCGAAACTGTTAAGCTGACCAGCGGACCAAAGTAAAAAAATCTGAGCAATTTTGGTCCGATAAAAACAAAAGCGGCAACTCTGCTGGCAACACTAATGTTGCTCTCAGTTTGTAGTTGAACTTGCTGTGGTGAGTAGCATTTCAAATTCACCATCACAAAACGAGTCTCCACATGGCAGAGGTGAATGGCATCTTGATTACGTGGGAATCTATGCTAATAGCACCCAATAACGCACGTTTTTTTTTAATAAAACGTTTGAAGCCATTTCTATGAAAAATTATAAAATTTAAAAAACGTTTATTCTTTAAAAATGAATTTGCTTTTTATTTCGAGTAATAGAACAAAAAATATATACAATAGCTTTGTGCTACTGTTACTTTACGCTGACAATCAGTCATGGGTTGCAGTTCTCTCACATTTCGACCGGTTCCTGTGCGCTCCTTTCGTTGCAGTCAACAGCAATGGCGCAATTTTAACCGAAAATTCATTTCCAGGTATACAACACAACCAAAGCGAAATCAATATACCCACACACTCATCATCTTCCTGCCTGTTCCATATAACTCCACAAAATCATGCGTTCGTCCAAATGCTTCAGCAGGTCATTCCACACATTCGTGCCGCCACATGCTGTGCCCAGACAGACACACCATTGCCTGGAGCTGCCATCAGCCCCAGCGGCAGCACCAGCTAGCTGCTAGCTACCAGACAACGATAACGCAAACTGTCGAGACAACGACAACGACAGCCATTCTACATACTTGCAGCGATTGTGAGTTAGTATGATGGGTCAGATTATGGGGATTGCCGTTGGCGTTGGTGTTGGTGTTGCCACATCTCGTGCTCGCTCACTCGGCTTAGCGTGGCAAGAGTGCAAGTTGTGAAGGTGAACGAAGTGTCTGAGTGCGAGTGAGTGCCAAGGGTCAGGAGTCAGTGAAAAATCGATTCATCTTAAGCAACGTTCAAGTCTCTAAAACTGTGAAACTCTCCGCCTACATTTCACTGAACTCCGTTTGTAATATAATCTTTATAGTGTTTTCGTTATTGTTGTGATATTTATTATTGGAAAATCACTAGCAAAGAAATATGTGAATGAAAAAGTCGCTGGGGAAAAATGCGCAGCGCAGACATTAAGATTCACCACCGAATGGTGAATGGTGAATGGTGGCACACACAATGGAGAAGCGGAAGATGGAAGCTATAAATCGGTTTTTGTTGACTTTATTTCAATTGTATTCAGACTATCGAAATGATTGGCTGGATTTTCTCATTCTAAGCCATAATTCATTCGAAATTGGGAAATACTTCTCATAATTTCGATGATTTAATTTTAGTCAATAAAAATTTTTGTTTTGTGTTCAATCAGCTCCAAGCCTGTTTGTGTTGTTGTAGTTAATGATTTAATGGCTTTAACCCTCTGGTTCTTAACAAGAATTGAACATTGTGCACACACACAAAAATTATATAAAACGGAAGTTTTAGGTTATTTCAATTTGAGGTTCTTAAAAAAAAGCCATACGAATAGAAAAGAGATAGCATTTTAAATTTTAATTAAACACCATGTAATGTAATAATAGGGGTATTCACACCGAGCTCGTTACTTCGTTAGTTCGGTACTCGGTAGTTTTGTACGTGTATTTTGTGTTTGTAAAAGAATTGAACAAAAACAAAATACACATAGAAAACTACCGAGTACCGAACTAACGAAGTAACGAGCTCGGTGTGAATACCCCTAATGTTTTATACACAACTGTTAATTTCTCTCACATTTGTTCCAAAACCTGCTGCGCCTTCATTTATATGCAACAAATTTGAAATGCAATTTAATTGAAAGCTCGAACTGATTTGGCAGCTAGTAAACCTGATTATACCAAGATTTATGGCTTGGAATGTATAATTGCAATTTACTATTTATCTGTACGTGATTTTCATACGCAAGTGTAGACATTAAATGCAAACTAGTACTTTTTAATGAACGTTAAGTTGCAATGACAAGTCAGCGCCGTAATTGAGCAGAAAATAAAAATGCGGAATAAAAATGGCAATTAAAATGCGTTTACTGAAGACTTATGAAAAAGGTTTTAAAATTATTACAAATATGATTTACACTGGGTCCAAGAAAAAAAAGGCATCAAAATATTCCGAAGTAGTTTGAATGTTTTATAAGGACGATTGTTCAAATAAATTTTATTAAAGAAAGTTACTTTCTAATATGTCAGTATTGAAAATTAAGTATCAAACGCTGTTTATACACATTAAACAATGAAGGAAATATTGTTTATTACAAGTTTTTCACGAAAGTTGTTCATGAATCCAAAAAAAAAATTTACAATTTATGTAAGCATCCGAAAAATTTCTGGAAACTTTAAAAAAAAAAAAAACAAAAAGTATTAAAAGAAAGGTCAAAGATTTCAGAAATATTCTGAAAGGAGTTACGAAAATACTATGATAGGTAAAATTCGTAATATTCATTACAATTATTTCTAGCAGGAAGCACTTGAATAATAAATTGAATAATTCAATTGAATTAATATTAATTGCAATTAATTTAAAACAATTTTTGAAACGATTTTCTATTATTTTTGATTAAGATGATCTTTTAAATAAATCTTATTGCATCGAGTTACTTTCAAATATGTCAGTATTGAAAATTTAAGTATCAAAAGTTGTTTATACATATTAAACAATGAAGGAAATGTTGTTAATTACAAGTTTTTCACAAAAGTTGTTCATCCAAAAATCCAAAAAAAAATTTACAATTTATGAAAACATCCAAAAAACTTCTGGAAACTTAAAAAAAATAACAAAAGTATTCCAAAAAAGTCAAAGATTCCAGAAATTTTCTGAAAGGAGTTCCGAAAATGCTATAAAAAGTAAATTTTTCGGAAACAAGTCTATTGTAATATTAATTACAATTATTTATAGCAGATAGCACTTGAATAATAAATTATAATATTAATTGCAATTAATTTAAACAAATTTTTGAAACGATTTTCTATATATTTCAGTAGAAAGTTTAGACAAACCTATGGAACTATAAGTTAGCACTTAAATAATTCTTTATTGAAATTAATTTTAAATAAACAAATATAAGTTAATAATTAAGAAACTCAAATTAACAATTAATGAAACAAATTTTTGAAACGATTTTCTATATACCTATGTCAGTAGCAAGTTTAGATAAACCTATGAAACTATAAGTTATCAATTAAATAATTAATTATTGCAATGAATTTTAAATAAATAAATATAATAATATAATAATAAATAATTAAACTCCTATTAGCAATTAATTATAAAAAATATTGAAAAGATTTTCAAGTTTAGATAAACCTATGTAACTATAAGTTAGCACTTAAATAAATAATTATTGCAATAAATTTTAAATAAATAAATATAAATTAATTAATAATTAAACTCCTTTTAGCAATTAATTACAAAAAAATTTTGAAACGGTGTTCTATATATAGTATTTCAGTAGCAAGTATAGATAAACCTATATACCTAGAAGTTAGAACTTAAATAATTCTTTATTGCAGTTAATTTTAAAGAAGTAAATACAAATTAATTAATTAATAAACTTAGAACCATTTCTAGGCACCCACAAGTAAAAATTCCTCATAAAACTGTCCACAAATATAAAAATTTTCAGGCACGCTGCATTTATGAGACCCAACAAATTGTTTCTACTTAAGTCCACACACACATACACACACTTAGTCACGTACACTCACATATACCATTCATGAATACTTTTGAAGAATTATTCAAAATACGAAATGCGAGAAGCAAAACAAAATGCGACATTATGTATTTTTTATAACCATTATAAAAGTTTTTTATTAGCCATTTAATGACCGCTTTTGCATGCTCAACACCGAAAAAACTACACTCACAAATATACACACAGTAAAAAAGTTAATTACCGTATTTTATGGTCAGCTTATAATTGAGTTGTAAATGGCAACACCTTTTTCGTAACACGTCATTAATCATTCGTGTAACAAAACCAGCAAAACAACCAAAAACAAAAACAAATAGCCCAAAAACCCAACCAACAACTCAACTCGACTCGACCAAATGCGGAATGCGGAGCATGCGTGGACCCCACAAGCAACACTCGAAAATAGTTAAAGTCAACAGAATTTGGACAATTGTTGACTACAGTACCAATTACAGTAATTGAGTGTGCCTTGTTGTTGTTATTGTTGTTGTGACGGCACATAAATGTAAATAAAGTTTAGTTAGTGGAAGCGTTGCATTGAAATTGTTGACTAGACATGGCAGCCAAAAGTGGTCGTTGGTGTTTTCAGGCAGTAAAATAAAAAAAAACAATAGCATTGGTTGTGAATGTTATTGGTTTTAGTTTTGGATATTTTTCTATTATTTTAATGTTTTTCAAGACATTATTTATGTTTTAAAAATTTAAATTTCCTATTATTAAGGGAGTGTTCCTGGGTAGAAGTTTGAAAAAAATCGATTTTTTTTTTTGGCGTTTTATTGTACCTTATACTATATACTATCACCCCCAAAGTCGTTTTTCAATCCGCATACTCAGTACCCACTTTTTTGCATGTTAATTGAAGTAATCTCAGCTCTTTTTGCTCCGCTGATACATTGCGCATGATACTTTAAACGCGTTTTTCTCGAAACCACATTTTTTGTACTGGCCGATAATTTTTCTCAGCAACTATGAGAGGTATCGACTTGAAATTTTGGGAAAATGTTCTAGATAGTTTTCATTGGATGCTAAACCAAAGTTTTCATCAAAAAATTATTGTTAAATATATTTTCAAGCACTCTAAAGGTAAAAAAAGGTGGCAAAACTGGACAATTTTTTTTCATATGGCCGCCAATTTGTTTCTAATCAACATTTTGACTAAAACTGTGGTTTAGCATCCGCGGAATTTATTGCAGATTAATAATTGCATACCCATTTCTGTTTCAGATTACTGGTTCCCGAAATTTATTATCGGCCAGCAGTGAAAACAAGGTCACATTGACCACTGAAAATTTGTACTTAGAAAATAAAATTGTTTGACACAAATATGAGTTTCTGTTCTCCAAATAATAAGGAACAACAAGCAAAAAACCAGAATATTGCATGTTGCCTTGTAGCTCCAAAATAATTTTTTGAAAAACAGCCTAAAATCGGCATTCTACCCGGGAACACTCCCTTAAGTGAACTTTAAACGGAAAATGCAACCACAAAGTGACGGTTAAGAAATCCAAATCGCTGAATTAGTCACTGCCATATGCCGCGTGCCGCGAAAGAGCAGCTGACCAACAGCCATGCACAACAAACAGCCGCCTCGGGCCAGACACAAGGCAGACGTCTGCCGGCAAAAGCAGCCAAGAGGCAAAAAACAGCAGCCCACAGCAGCAGCCGCGCTTTCAAAGCCGTCTGTCTGGCTTTTTGTAAATATTTGTCATTATAAATATTTAATAAAACTACAACAAATACGGTGAAAATAAAAATCATAATCACAACAACAATCGCAACAAACATTCATTGTGCTGCATTGCCTATCTATGCGACCATATGTTGACGTCGTCAATGTTAGTATTGTTGTTGTTGTTGTTCTGATTTGTTTGCCCGCACGCACGCACGTATCGTTTTTAGTGTAAATAATAATAGCCAACAAAAGCAAAAGGGAAGCAATGAAAATAAAAACAAAAGGTAAAGAAAGAAACATAAAAAATAAGCGAGACGGAAAATAAAAAGAATTGACACACAAGCGCCAAAAGTGGGTAACCGCCGAATGCAAATAACAATAACATTAACAATTAAACGCAATAATATTAATAACAATAAACTTAATTGTACAATAAAAAACAAAGAAGCGAAAGCAAAACAAAAATCAAGTAACAAGTTAATGAAAAAAAAACAATGAAAACCCAACAGCAAAATTGCACAATAGTACAACAAAAATAAACTATCAACCGGCGGCAACAAAGTCGGCGTGAACAAAATACGTAAAAATCGACGGCACTGGTGGAAGCGGTGCAGGTGATGGAGGTGGTGGCTGTGGCTTGGCGTTTGCATTTTTTGCTTTTGTTGTAGCATGAGAACGCCGCAATGACAACAATACCAACCATAATAACACAACTACAATAAAAACAACAACAACAATAACCACTATGATGACGATAATGCGATTTATGAGCGTTATGATGTTTATGACGATTGCGCTGTTGTGACGCGACGCTCGACGCACGACGCACAATGATGATGTCGCTGATGATGCCATAAAAACCATAAAAGCAATTCTAAATTAAAATAATACGTTCATAAAGTCACACGATATCATAAATTAAATAAACAAGCCGTTCCAACTCCTCGCCTCCTCTGCCTCTGCTTCAGCGACGCTTCACTTGCCGGCCACTTGAAATCGAAATCCAGAACGCGCACGCACACTTGACAACGCGTCACGGCAGTCAACATGCTTCAATGTGACTTTGCAACTATTTCGACTCGTCTATGTGGAAAGTTTGTTTTATAAATATTTTTCCAAGTTTTTGGGCTATTTTAGGATTTTTTTGTTTAAATTTGGTTTGGTTATATTTTTCTTTAAGGTATCATGGCACGTTAGAAAGGGGACTTTTTAATGATTTACAAAATTATTTATTTTTCAACTCCCTTATACATTTTTTTGAAATTTTTTTTACAATAACAAAAAAACAAAATAACAAAAAATTTTTTTTTTTTTAGCATATTGTCTCTTAATGTCCTCCATTACGGACATTTAATCTCCGATTGGCTCGACTGATTTTAAAAAAATGTTTATAGTTCTTTTTATTAACTTATTTTTTACAAGAATCCAACACAATATTGAAGCAAATTTTTAATTGAAAGTACTTTTTCTGGGAAAGAAAGGTGAAAAACGCAGTCAATTTTTGACACTTTTTTTCAGAAATCTCCTATCCTTTTATTTTTAGCGTTTGTTTTTTTATTTTTCTGGTGAATTCCTGTGTCCGAAAGCTTAATAATTATGAATCTTTTTTGTTTTTTTGTTTCAGATTTATCAAAAAGATTGATAATAAAGGAGCTGAAAAATAAATAATTTTGTAAATCATTAAAAATTCCCCTTTCTAACGTGCCATGATACCTTAAGGGGGTCCTCTACTCTCGCGTTTTCGAAAAATCGATTTTTTTTTGCATAATTTCAATCTATATGTATTGAATACGCCACAGAAAGGATTCCGTGAACATCACCTTTCTTTGCATGTTGCTGGGAACCGAAAGGTACCCGTCCCCTGCCGTTTTCGAGAAACTAAGCAACGTAATTTATCTTTAAACGCGTTTTCCCGAAAGTAGTGTTTTTTTGACTGCCGAATAAGACTTTTTATAAAAGTATTAGTCCGATTTCGATCATTTTTTTTTTAATTGTTCAGAAAACATACCGCTATGTTTTCCCGAGTACGATTTTAAAAATTTTATTTTGTTCCGTTTTTATAGCGCCTAATAGGTCAAAAAAAGAGGTGAAAATTGGAATTTTTTACAAATTGTTGCATAACTATTACACAGTGCAAAATAAAAAAATTCTGTCACGGGAAAACATAGTCAACGTTACTATGATTGTAACGAATATCAATTTTCTGATTTCAGATCACCCCATTGGCCACAACTTTGCTTAAGCGGGAACATTGCAGTTTTACAATCCATGTCATCAATGACATTTCAAGGTAGCGGGAGTTTTTTTTCCTCTTCAAAAATTAAAATTTAAAGTCAAAACATGTATTTCTAAAAATAAAAAAAAAAATTTTAATTGTATGCAGTAGATCTTTCGTAATTAATTCCCCAAATAACAGCTCAATTTCTTGCCTGAAGAGTAGAGGACCCCCTTAAGCAAACAGATTAATTTAAAATGAAGTGCAATGGCGCGAAATGAAAACTTCTGAGTCACACTAATGTGAAGCAATTTTGACGCAATAATTCAGGAGTATTCCCTGATCAAAACGAACTTCAATACTTTTCATGAAATAAATATAAAAAAATTTCTATTTGAGTTCAAACCAATATGAATGGAATCGACTGCCAGATATTTAACTAAAAAGCATTCATTTACTAATCTCTCGCAAAGTAATTTCCATGACTCTTAAATGTTTTTAAATATTTCACAAAACATTTGCATATTTTCATAAATCCATTCAGCATTCAAATCAGCTTCACAACAAAGCCAACTCGACGGCCGGTCGTCGCTCCACAATGTCTGCCAGCGTACAAACAAAAACCGATATCCGCTGCTAACAAAGTGCAAAGCATCAGAAGTCAAGGTTATAGGAGATATTTTTTTGCTAAAAGCAACACCAACAAATGAGAAAAATTCAGCGCCACAGTCAAATCATACAAAGAACTTGCAACTGCAAAGCACAAACAAGCGCGAGACATCGCTGTCGCAGCACGAAAGCGATAGCAGACGACGCCGAAGCCAAACTGGAAGAAGCTACAAAGGCAGCGTTCGCCAGCAATTGTCAGCAAAAATGTTAAAATTAACTGTGTTTATATTCGAGTGTGGCGTACGCACACATGAATTTCAATAAACACACAGCGCACGTGTGTGCGTCTGTGTTGTTGTTTTTTTTTTTTACATCTCTGTGTGTGTGTTTGGTAATTTTGGTGGCAATTTGGAATGCTCCGCACGCCGCCAACACAGACTAATGTCAGCCATTATGAGCGTTTTATGATGTCATTTACACGACGACAACTACATACAACTACAACGACCGAGGAGACAATTCAGTGCACTGTCAGCGCTTAAACCACAACAACAACAACACTCCACAGCTCTCCATCGCAGCCCAACTTTTACGTAGACTTTCGTAGAATTCCGTCGTGTTGAGTTGCAGCAACATTTTGGAGCATTCTGCAGCGCATTTCCGCTCGCTCTGCGCCTGTGCCCAGTGCGGCGCCATTTTGTCTTAAAAATACCGCAACGACTACGCGCACGTTTGCACGTTTGTACGTTTGTTTATTTAACATAATTTATGGTACAATTATTTTTGTATTTCTATAAGCGTCTCTTGCACTTCACTGCTCCGCAGACCGAATCAACGAACAAAAAAAAACAACCCAACCACAACAACAACAACGACAAAAACAGTATTGATGTGTTGGGATAAGTTACACGCAATGAAAATAATTTGTAAACTTTCAATTGAAACGAAATTCGTAAGAAATGTTACAACAACCACCCAACGTATGACTTGTTATTGGTGTAGTTGGTTGTTTAACTGTCGGCTCATGTCTGTGTGTGTGTGTGTAACCACGCGCTGCCACTGAATATTTGTTTATGCTGCTTTCAACAAGCCATCCGGGAAGTTCGTTTCATTCTTCAAAACATAAACAAATCACCATTGTGCGCCGAAGCAAAACAACCGCCGACAACGGCCGCTACAAGCAACGAACGCCAAGCAACAAATCCAACGCCAACAAGTCTGATAGACAGACAAGTCAAGCAAGCAAATGCAAGTCAAATTAATGTAATCTACAACAACAACAACAATGAAAATTGTATTAATCGTACACTAATTGAGCATTTAACACAATTACAAAAAGTGGCGTCTAGAATTGTTCACCTTTTCGTACGGTTTCTAGTTTACATTTGGGAATCGAATTGTTCGGAATCGATTTCGGATTTTGAGTCTTTTGATTATTCGAGTCTTTTGATTTTTTTCTGCTTATGTTTTCTAGGTCATAAATCAAGTTTGATTAAATTTTCAAATATTCAAATGAAGTCCTTACTGCTTGAAATACTTTTAATTTCAATTATTATTTTTTTTTAATATTTTTTACCAAGTGACTTTTGAGCACCTTAACCCTTAAATTCATATTGATGCCTTTAGGCACACTAACATATTTGTGTATATCTTCAAATCAAACCCCGATATAATATTTTGAAACGACAACCACATTCGAAATCTGTTTGCTAATATTTAGTAGTTTATTAATATTTAATTCACTTTTCAGTGGTTTCTTGTGTTATAAAGAAAATCCAATTTTTATTTAGCAAACGTGAAAATAATTCCTGCATTTGAGGGTTAACCCCATTCAGTGCATGGGCGCAAATATTGAAATACAGTTTGTAAAATGTGTCCTTAAAATTTTTAAATCTTTTTAAAGGGACACGGAATTCTGAACTTAATCGCATTCCACACCTAGATCTCTCTCTTCCAAGATTTATAGTCTTAAGAATTATTGTTAAATTTTTCTAATTTTAACTTTATTATTTTGATGGTCTTCCAAAACTTTATTTTTTGTTTGACTGGATTATAAATAAATAAATAAATAAATAAATAAATAAATACAAATTTGAAACTTTACTAGAACGAACTCTGGTTTCGCTCGATTGATACCTTTTTTTAACCCTTTGAAAACCAACCAGAAATTTCGTTTTTATTTAAAAAAAAATTGTTTGTTGTTGTTTCTATTTTACATTCGGGAGTCGCATTGTTTGGAATCGATTTCGGCTTTTGAGTCTTTTGATTTTTTTTTCTACTTTTGTTTTCTAGGTCATAAATCAAGTTAGATTATATTTTCAAATATTCAAATGAAGTCTTTACTGCTTGAAATACTTTTAATTTCAATTCTTATTTTTTTTATAATATTTTTTACCAAGTGACTTTTGAGCACCTTAACCCCATTCAGTGCATGGGCGCAATTATTGAAATACAGCTTGTAAAATGTGTCCTTAAATTTTTTAAATCTTTTTAATGGGACACCGAATTCGGAACTTAATCGCATTCCACACCTAGATCTCTCTCTTCCAAGATTTATAGTCTTAAGGATTATTGTTGAATTTTTCTAATTTTAACTTTATTAATGGTCTGCTAAAATTTATTTTTTGTTTGACTGGATTATAAATAAATAAATAAAAATTTGAAACTTTAAAAAAAAAAATTTGAAACTAGTATGAACTCTGGTTTCGCTCGATGGATACCTTTCTTTAACCCTTTGAAAACCAACCAGAAATTTCGTTCTTATTTTCAAAACAAATTTTTTTTAATAAATTCATTTTTATTTAAACTTATAAGTCATGGATATCTTAAAAAAAATACAACTTTTGTTTGGTTCAGTCCTTATGATTTGTTTTTAAATTGTCTGCTATTGTTTTTTTTTTTTGTAGAAAGGGACTTAACAAAATTGTATAGCAGATCGCACAATCGCTTCAAACAGTTCTCAAAGGGTTAAACTCTCTGCTGTTTTTCTAATCTTGACATGTTCATTGTTTTTGGGTGTCCACATAAACTTTGACTCATCTATGACTTCGGCACTTATTTTAATCCCACATAACCGAAAAAATGTTTGAACGCGATTATTAGTACACAAAATATTTAGTAAAGTGTAGCCTCCGCTAGCAGTCTCTGTCACTCACCGAACGAACTGTTAACCCACTGCTGCCTAATGGGTAAAATTTTACCCATGAAAATTTATTCAAAAAAAAAATCACAAAAAAATCAATGTTTGAGATCTCTCAAAACCATTGATAGGAATAGTTAGGGTAAAGATGGAGCTACCTTAACCTAGTGAAGGTCACCCTAAAATTTCGCCATCTAGCTAGAGTTACCAGACTCCAAAAACCGTGAATTTTCCGGAGGTGGAAAATGTGGCGAAACGCAGTGGCCTTAGAACTTCACAAAAATCTGCCTCTTAACCCTTTCAGTCACAATGTCCAATATATTGGACTACAGCCCATGCAATTCATACAGGACGGGTTTGTTTTCATGTCGGAAAGGGTTAACTCACTTGTAAAAAATACAACTTTTGTTCACGTGTTTAGCTCATCACTTCACAAAGTATGGAAAAAAGCTACCATTGCTGCGTAATGGGTACAAAATACCTAATGAATATCTCAGCAACGTGCAGAGATATAACGCTGATTTCTGATCATTTTGGGGCACTTCTAGGTCGTGTATGAAATTTTATCAAAATCGTATTGGTGGAACTGGTACCCGGGAGCAATGGGTTAAAAGGAAAAATTTCGTTTCGAAGAGTCAAGCTTTGAATCGACTTCTTTAGATCTCAAGGATTTGATGACTCACTACCCAAACTTGGAACTCTGTGTCTCAACTTTAAGTATTAAACATTTCGTATCGACCAGTGCATGTGCCGCCGAATAACTCAACGCTATTTTTCTTTCTTCAACAAAGTTTAATTCCTTCAACGAAAAGCTGCATTGGCAACTTTACGTCACGCCGCACCAGCACACCTCGTTTGGCATTTGTTTTTTTTTTATTTTTGTTCATTCATTTTGATCCTCCGGCTCCGGTAACATCTGGCGAGTGTTTTCGTTTTCGATTTTTTCGCATTTGCTTTTGTACTGCCATTAGTAGTAACGAAGCATAACAAAACAAAATTGCAGCCATTTCGCCCCCAAGGTACACACATACAAACCGGCACACCGACACAGAGGTGGTCCAACGCATTGAAACAAAGATACCACCGTTGCGATTAGCCTGGCAGAAAATGAAAGTTTATGCATTCACGGCAAAACAACTACAATAACAACAATAAGGGAAGGTGGCAGGAGGGAAGAGAGAAAACAACAACAACTTTCTGCCTTTGCCACCCCCCATTTGAGGCGCACACAAATTACGGCCAGCAGTCAGTCAGGCAAAAAGTAGCAACATGGAGGCTGCCAATAATTTATGTTTATTAAATTTATTTAAATTTAATCAGTACGCACACATTATGCGCCCGCAATGCCTTATTAACATTTCCGCCACCGACACCTACGCGCTGTGCATTTGCCTCGCGCACCTCACCCGTTGCCGGCAACGAGCACCAAATGTTAACGGCTGCAGCGTGCCAACTGGAACACGAACTAGAAGGAATAGTTCGGTGTGGATGTGGCAACGGGGTTGTTTTTTGCCATTTGGCAACACTGCGCTCGAATTTGGCATTTCCGTTTGCGAAAAGGCAACGAACTCCAGTTCGGGCCGCGGTGCAGTGGGTGGGCCAGCGGCGGCTGTCCACAGCGTGCAGCGTTGAGAATCTGGCAAATATGAATTTGTTGCTGTAATTTTGTTATTTGTTGACTTGGACCGAGTGGCCGAGTGTTTATACGGTGCGGCGAATACGCGGCAATAATTCGCTTCGGGTCATGTGGGACTAATTCATTCTAATGAAATGTTTCGCACCATGATTGGAATCGCCACTGTGTGGGCCAGCACGGCCCATCTAAGCCGTTTTAATGGTATTTATGGTCGTTTGTTTCGCCGGCGAAGCGGGCACAACATTGTCAGTGGACGGAGTGGAAAGTATTTGTTGTTGGCAAGAAACGAGGGTAGAAAATCTCGGATGTATAATTTGAATTCGGTGTTTTTGTTGTGCGAACCCAACTTTCCAATTTTTCTGACGTTCTTGTGAATGAGAGATTTTCAAGTTCACTAAAGAAACAAGAGTGAAGTGCTTTGAGCTGCTGCATCCGAGACGCTTTTCGATTCTTTCTATAAGTTTCAAAATTATTCAAAATATTTGCGCTTTCAGTACCACCGTATAAACCAACATTCGAATTTATTAGCTATTGATTAGCTGTCAAAGGACATGCAAAAATAGCTTTGAATCATTAGAGCTCTCGTAAAGATCGCAAGGACTGCAAAAAGGGCCATGAAGATAAGTGTGCAATTACCATGTTGTTGTTGTAGTTTCATTAAAATTTTCGGAAAATCACATGCACACAGACACAAACTTCCACACACACACACGCATTCGTACAAATTAAATTTTCTCATGGAAGCGCCAACATCAGTGGCGCGTCTGGGTCTGAGCGCCACCGCTGCTGCCTGTCTTTAATGCCATTACCATCAATTTCAAACACATACACACACACACAGCTAACTGACAACAACAACAACAACAACCAGAATGCCAACAACAGTAGCGAGCGAGAAAACAACAACCACCGCACAACACAAAAGCGGCCATTACAAGCATTCACCCTTACTGTCTTTATGGCACTTTTAATCTGATGGGAGGGGTGGAGTGGCCGTGCGTGGAGTGAGGCTGACTTTGGGGTTGGGGTTGGGGGGCTGAAATACTATATTTGCCCGCCAGCTGAAGAGTGCGAGTGGCTGCGGCGTGGAATGTTGTATGTGGCATGCAACGAGTGGAAGCCAAGGTGCGTTCGGTTGGGGAGGAGGAGGTTTGTGCCACAACGGTGCGCCGATGGTTTTTGCACGCATTGCAAACACGAGGGTGTGATAAGACAAAATACCCGCAATAAATGTGAAAAATATATGGGCAAAAGTTCGTTACAGCATCGCAAAAAAAAAAAAATAAATAAGAATAAGAAAGAAGGAGAAAGAAAAAGAAATGAAAAAATCTGGCAAAAACCAACACGAACATCGGGCACAACTTAAGGGAGCCGTGTGGCGTAGCAGCAGCTATAAATTTTCGCTCAAGCCATGCCGCACATACCGCAGGACACTTTGGTCCTGCCGCCTGCTGCCTTGCGCATCTTGCAGCCCGGCCTGGCCTGGCCTGTCACGAGCAGCGTTGGGCGCTTCAAGCAGCCATGGCTAAAGTCGTTTGTTACACTTGGACTTGGACACACGCAAGACAAGTTGTAGTGGAGAGCGGGGGGGGAAGGTGAACCATTTGCGTATTTGTATGTTGGTTTGCTTTATAATCGCCATCGAGCGTCTAAAATTGGTAATCCCGAAGATTTGAGCGCAGTAACAATAACAACAAATACCACACACGGATATGTAGTTAGAAATATATTTGTGTGTGTGTGTGTGTGTTTGCTCAAGACTTGCCCCCTTTTTCCTCAAGCGTTCGCAAAATGTTGCTTTCTCGCTATTATTATCAGTGTTGCTGTTGCAGGCAAACTTTCGACTACTACTTATGTTATGTCTGTGTGTGCGTGTGGGTATTTTAGGGCCGTGTGATGCGCGCCGCAAGCCGCAAATGTTGTTTGCATTTAATTTAATTGTAAATGAAAGGCGTTTAATGCTCTCGCACATTGTTGGCCACATACACACACACACACACATGCAATATTCACATGTACAAAATGGTGTTGTTGTAGAGCGCCCAACTGGGCGATTAATGCCAAACGATTACGCCTTCAGCTACAATCGATACCAGCCTTTAGGACATTTATGCGAAGTGGGTGGAGGCCATTCTGGCAGCTTTTGTTACTGCTTGGCGCACATTTGCGGGCAGTGTCAGGTGGGAATATTTAATGGCAATTGCCAAAGATATTTCCTGTTATTGTTGCAGCTGGGAGCGCACATTTTGAGGCAAGTTTTCAGAAAGAGACCGATAGGTAATGGAAATAGGAGCAAAATTAAGATCTGTAATTAGGGAAAATTTTGAAAGTTTTGTTCCAAATTGCGCCTAAAATGTCTGTTTTACTGTACTTTTACTTATTGGCAGTGATTTCTGAAGTTTAAAAAATCATTTTAAAAATCTCTAGACTCATGACTTGATAGTTCCTGGCACACTCTCAGAGCACATTGAGCCAGAATGGAAGAAATTGCATTTTCATATCGGTTCAAAAAAATTTGAAAGCTTTATTGTCCACATTGACACGAACCATTAAGTTTATGGACACACCGCTAACAACACAAAAAATGCAATGTTATAACCACAAAAATTTGAGTATGAGGTTTTGTTGGAAATATTTCAATTAAGAGAAAAGCGAAGTCTTAAGAAAAACTTCGATATAACTTTAAAGGTGATTAAAAAAACACTTTTTATCATTTTCGAAATTTTTTGATATTTTGTTTTGAAAAGTATGTATGTGCATTATGCTGTAAAATTTTCAGCTGCGCATATTTGCGCGAATGCAAGTAATTGGCATTTTTCGGTGAAGACTTGAGTGCAAATTCGCGATATTTTCACCGTTTGATTGAATGCCAATCGGTCAAATAATGATCTGCTGCTAATGGAAACATTTGTTGAAGATAGCTTCAGAAAATCAATTACGATTACTATTATATTCGAAATAGAGGGGTTAATGGAGTTTCGACACCACATTTTGATTTTTTGTTCGAACAAACCCAAAAGATGACAACTTAACTACTTCACTTGTATGGGCGGCGCACAGTGTCGCGAGTAGGGACAAAAATCAAAAAAATGAATTTCGTAAATGTAGAAAAATAAGTTTGTAGTACTGAAGTACATAAATACCTCAAATTACTAAAATGTGAAAACGGATTTTAAAAATATCAATTTTTATACCGATGGCAGGCCACCAAACTTGCACTTTGTGAAGGTGGGTGACTTGGGTAGAAATTATTGAAATTTGTTGAATGTAAGTTCGAGGTCTCTTATTGAAAAAATTCCCATGGAACCTTATGTTAAGTAAACATATTCTATAAACATACTATTTTTGGAACTCTGGGGAAGCTTTCACTCTTTTTTTTTTGCTTTCCATATTCCTTGTACCGTTACTTAAAGAAACGTCAATTCGTAGGAATAAAAGTGCAGTGTCATCAAACTTTAGATAAACTTTAAAAAAATACTCCTTCTTACTACTTCGAGATTTTACAGTGTGATATAGCTGAAAGTATGTATTAATAGAAACCATGGACTTTAGCTGCACAAACTTGCACGTTTTTAAGAAATTCAACATTTTCAGTGACGTATTCAGTAAAACCTTTTTGGAGCATGGTTGGCAGGAAAACATAGCGACCACTGCTGCGTTTCGCTTAAACTATAAATTTTTGTATGTAATAATATGCAAACACGACTTGATTTAGAAAAATTACAAAAAGAGGTAGATTCGATGGAAGGCTTCGGTAATACTGAGTGGCTTGCCATCGAATCAAGGCAACTTGAAAAGAAGCAAAACTTGTTAATGTCTTCAGAACCAATTATAGCAGTTAATACGAAAATTAAAGGTAAACTTGAAAACCGAAACTCTGATATTATGCAATTTAATAAAAATTTAATTTAGAATTTTGTCAAAAATAGATGTAGAGGGTTAAATTTGAATAATTCATCATCGGAAACCGATTGTCCTAGCAGTACAGATTAACAAATTCTAATTTTTAATGAAAATATATGCTGTACTGAATTAAATAAGGGATGTTATTATTTTCTATTTGGGTTTGAAATTACTTAGATGCGCATAAGTATGAACAGATATTTGTAGATTTTTCAAAATTTCTTTTTTTTATAACAAGCGTATTTATAAGTTGATCGAAAAAATTTTTGGCATATGTGTTTATATTGATGATATGATATGCTGAACTAAATTTAATCAATATATCTTTTATAGTTTCCGAGATACTGTCAACTTAGTATTTGGTTTGTATGGGAAGTGGGCGTGTCCGTGGGGCGATTGAAGTAATTTTTGGTGTATTAGCTTCTCTTTATAACAAAATCATATGTACAAAATTGTATTGCCGTACGACTATTCCTTCTATTTTTGTCCCTCGCTACTATGGACTCGCGACACTGTGCGGCGCCCTCTGGTGGTGAATTTTTGAACTTGAATTAATTTTGTATTTTTTGCACTCAGGAATGTTGACGATTGTTGAATAAATCATTCAAATCGGTTCAGTAGTTTCCCAGATACAATGTTTCCTCGCTTACTTTACTACATTTACAAGTGTGGAGCCAGTTCCATTGAAAATTACTAGTTTTGTATGGCAGCCCCCTTAAGAGTTGGATATACCGGCTGGGTGTGTATAGAAAAAACATTTGGAAGGGAAAATAAATGCGGGTCAGTCTAATATATGGTACGTCTGGAGGCAACCGGAGAGCAGCGGGAGCTCACTTTCTAAAAACGATGATTTTGTATGGTAGCCTCATTAAAGGTTGGAGATAGGGGGTAGGTGTGTCCGAAAGAAATATTCAGGAGGAAAAATTAGTGGGGGTCAGTCCAAGGTTTTAACCCTCTAAGAGCAACTTCTGAGCAGTGGAGCAATTTATCGAGATTTTATTTTCAATCACTTTTGAAAAAAATCTCCTTTTATCTATATACACACATTTATAAATAAATTTATATTAAAATACAAATATTTTGAATTTAGCTTTTATGAACTAAGATAATTTTCATAGTTAATATGAAGTTGAAATATGAAGAAATATGAAGTATAAATCTGTTTGTATGGAAAGTGGTCGAAGTTTTGGTCCGATTTAATTTATTTACGACCATTACTTCTATTTTTGTTACTCCGCTATATGAACTCGCAACACTGCAACACAAAAAATGTAAAGCATATTTCTTATACAAAAAATTAGAGCTATCAGTAGAAAATTAGGCTACATAGCAAATCCAATGAGCCGCATTACCCTGACGACCAACACGTTCCGCACGCCAATTCCAGTGGTTAATGACCCCACAAAAGCACTTTTGGCGTCTTCCCATTTCAACAAAACTAATGTCAAGGTACGTTAAAGTTGACTTCACTCTGAGCCGAATACAAAAAATTCCGTTTTAGTCATGCGCCATATGATTCAATTGATTTTACTCAGAACTACTTGTAAGTTTTAGTGTGCATGTGTGTGTGTGTGTTTGTAGATACTGTAAGTTTGGTTATAGTTAAGCACGTTTGAAATCAACTTTGGTAGTTTTTGAACAAGTTCGAAGTCATTCCTACGAACAGAAAGTTCGTGTCTGCCTAGTCAGCTCAGAAAACTCAATAAATGTATTTTCTCTAGAAAAGCATTAAGCAAAATAACTTGCATTTACTTTCTGTACCATCTGTGAATATTTATTAACTTCGTTTTCTCGAACTGTCTCGACCTTTTTTGTTCCAAGATTTAATATGCAGCTTCAAGCCAAACCCTTTGCTATTGTAATTTTTTCAGAATTCCTTCTGAAAGTGATTTATACGCCATATCAAATAACGCCAAACCGCGCCAAGCTGCGGCCATCACAAATCGCGCGCACACCGGGCAGAGCAGCGTCCCGCCAACTGAGCCAACAACACGCACAACGTGGCCGCCCTAAAAATACTCAAAACTCCCCGCTGCGAATCATAATTACGGCCGCGTACCAAAGGTGTGGTCTGTCCGTGCGCATACACGTCTTTCCTGCGCTCCCAACTCAATCGAAAAGTATTCGTTTACATGCATAAATGCATTTCTGAATGCAGGAAAGTACGCATTAGCCGCTCTTTAAGTGGCCGGACCTTCATTTCACGACCACAAGCGTCGTCGGGCGACGAAATTTTTTAGAATTATGAAATGTGTGACGTGCACTGCATGATAAACGAAGCGACTTGGAGACGCTGGTGTGTGTGCAATGGTGTGTTGCTATGCACCAGACGGATATCCTTTGACCCGAAAAGCCTGCGTCTAGGGGTGAGCAACAAGGATCGCAACAACAAGAAGAAAATTGTTTGTATAAAATGAAAATCGCGTAGAAAAATTTGAGAAAAAAGTAAACGTACAAAGACGTGACTTATGCGCACAGACACAAACACACATGAACACTTGTATGAGTACATACGTGTGTTCATATATATACAAAATAAAATTTGATAAAAATTTTCGTAGTTGCCTTTTCACAGCGAATCAACCAACATGTGTGCTCAACCCTCTAGTTGCGCTTTTAAATTTAAAAACCTGTGATTTGTGGAATATTTAAGGCTTCAAATGATTACAAACCTTTTTGGCTATTGGAGGTTTATTTCTGCTAAATCATAGCACAATGTTTGCTTTAGCATTCGGGGCATTTAATAACTAAACCAAATTAAATCCAGTTTTTAACCCTTTCGACCCCAATGTTGCCTGAGAGCAACTTCACCTATTTGTCTTCGTATAGCAAAAGCTACGATTGATTTATGGGTTTAATTTAAGTAGGCACCAACAAATTAATATTTTTAGAATTGAATTCAAAGCAAATTACAAAAATTTTACTATTATCCCCAAAATAATTTCCAATAATTTGCAGCGATATCAGGCAAAGTTTGTGTTCTAATTGAAGTCTACGAATTAGGCGCGTTTAATCAAAACCCTGTTTCTTTAATAATGGTTAAATAAAATCAAAAAGTGATAATTTTGTATTTTTCCATTCATATTACATATTTTTTCTGTAATTAAAAAATATTGATACAAAATTTATTTAACCCGTTTTAAGCTAAAATGTCGGGTGCACACTTCGTAGGGAAGTGTTTTATGATTTAAATACCAAAAAGTAATATCGAGACACAGGGTAAAATTCGGGGTCGAAAGGGTTAAAAAAAAAAACAATTCTCCTTCCTTCTCATTCGCAGAAATTTCCATCAAAAAGAATATTTCATGTAATTTGCCCATCAGTCGTCTGCCGTTTTCAGTTGCCAACTGCTCGTTCCATACAAAAAATTACCCCTTCAACGGATTTTCTCTTTTCAATCACTTTTTGCCGCATATTGCATAGCATTTCATCGACAAAGCTCAGTTTGTCTGTGCGCCATCCTTGGCCTCTTCACATAAGCGATTTTTTATGCGCTCGTATTCCCTGCTGCCATTTGCCATGTTGCTGCGCGGCATAAGCGGCTTGAATAGAATTTCTAAACGATTGAACGCAAAAGACACTCATAACCCGAGGAGCGAGTATTCCCAGCGTGGCTGCGCAAAAAAAAACCCCAGAAAAATGGCCATGTTTAAGCGGAGTGAGTGTGAAATGGAGTGTAGCGAAGTGGAGTGGAGTGAAGTAGAGTGCAGTGTGATGTGGTTTGGAGTTCTGTTTTGACATTTTTATGTTGCATATTTTTGAATTATGACTTCATTGCACACAACTTTGTATTGTTTTCAGTTTAATACATTGAAGAAAACTGCGCGATTTTATTGCGCAAAAGTATTTGCTTAAGTTCGCTACTCTCGCACAGTTTTCACATAACTAATGAATTTTGCGATAATAAATCATTTAGCAGGCGAATTCTCGTTCGTGATTTCTAGACACGCAAGCAATACGGATCATATCGGCTCGTAGGCTACTTAGATTATAAACGATATATTTAATAAAGAACCAACGTTTCCTGTGCAACAAAGTAAAGAAAAACTTTGATAAATTGGCATTCCAAAAAAGAGTAACTAACTAAGTACATTTTTTCGGATATCTGCCATAAATTAAACAATAATAAACGATAATGAGTAATAACGAAAACATTTCAAACGATAATGAGTAATAACGAAAACATTTCAAATGACCAGTCGAAAGAATTTAGTACTCAAATCTAGGAATTTGGTTCAAAACGTATTCATAATTCTGAACATATTTTGCCGAATTACTTGCTAGACTTTTCGTTATTGACAGGAAGGCAATGAGGAACACCAACGACAGATGGAGATGGTTCAAACAGCAGAATCTTGGGTCTCGGTGGGTGCAGCCAAATCGAAAGAAGGATTCATAACACCGTGCGACAAAAATTTAAAAAAATTTTCACACCGGAAAAAATCCATATGGGCGTGAAACTTGGTCTCTAGTTTCAAGTAATACTGCGTACTCAGTTATTAATTTCTACATCCTTTGTCTTTTTAAAAGGACTTCAAAATTTGGAAGGGGATAAAAAATATAAAAAATTATAAAAAATACTTAACCTCGTTAGAATATGGCAGAATGTATATCAAATGAAAGAGGAAAGGCTCAAGAATTTAAATAAAATTGTTTTTATATCTATTTGTAAAAACAGGATATGAAAAAGGTCCTTTGAAAATTGTAATCCTTTATATCCTTGAAAATTTATAATCAATTTTCTTTAAAAGTAAGTATGTTAGAACCCAAAATCTCCTTGATCACGTGTCAAAATTTCATTACTCTAACTTTATTGGTTCGAAATTTATTAAAAAAAAAGGCGGAAGCTGCAAGTCTAATGAAGTACAAAAATTCTAATTAATTTGAGTATCAGAATTTTAAATAATAAATATATACAAAATAAATGAAGCGAGAATAATGAAATTTTGACACGTGATCAAGGAGATTTTGGGTTTTAACATACTTACTTTTCAAGAAAATTCTACATAAATTTTCAAGGATATAAAAGATTAAAATTTTCAAAGGACCTTTTTCATACAGGTTTTTTCACAAATAGATAACAATTAATTTTATTTAAATTCTTGAGCCTTTCCTCTTTCATTTGATATACAAATCGCTGTATTCTAACGAAGCTAAGTATTTTTTATATTTTTCTTATTTTTTATCCCCTTCAAAATTTTGAAGTCGTTTTAAAAGGACAAAGGATGTATAAATGAAAAACTGAGTACGCAGTATTACTATGTTTGGTCTCTAGTTTCACGCCCATATGGATTTTTTCCGGTGTGAAACATTTTTTTCATTTATGTAATCTTTGCAGTTCAGCAATCAGTCCAGTACATTTTTATGAATGTGAGTCGTTTTTAAAAGAAAGAAATAGGCTGCGCAACATTTCCTAAGCGTATATCCTGTACTTCAAAACACAATTACCTAGATGAAGAAATAGTCAACGATCCGAGCCAGTCTCACTTAAAAACCAGGGAGAAGAGATGAGCCGAACTCGTACTGGAAATAACACTTCTAACTTCCCTTCGCAAGCTGAACTGAAGGTCAACGATCCTTTCGTATTACACACAAAAATAATTTGCCACAATGTGCGCTGGCGCTTGTTATTCCTTCTTTCCTCGCTTCTGGCAGCGACTCCTTGGCGTCGTTGCGTAAGGAACACAGAGTTATGATTCCAATTCGTGTAAGTAATTTCCACTGGCATTGGCGTCACTTGAGGCATTTGCAGGCAATGCACATTCTGTGCATGCAGCAAATTCCCGATAAGCGCCGCATTTTGTTAAATATTCTGCGCGCATCGTTCGGCGACAAATGCAACTGCAGCCAAACAACAAACACGGCTGTAACGAATAACAGAAGACAACAACAATAATTTCTGCTAATGGCAAAAATGGAAAATAGCACCGGGCGTGTTGTTGTTCTTTTTGTTGTCAACATGGCGCTTGGTGCGCTGAAAATTAATTACGCTTGTGTTTTCATTTTGCATTGCTTGGCAGATCCCTCCTAACGACGCTCTGCTCTGCGTTTTAGCCGCGTTGGGGGCGTAGGGTGGCACACACAGGATCTGTGAATGACAGCAGCAGCAACGTGTCACAGTCCAGCTAGCCGACACAGCGACAGACAGACATTTGTTATTTAGTGTTGTTGCTGCAGCTCCATGTGGCATTTCGCTCTATCGCCTGAAATGGCGTTGTTGTCTGCGCTGGCAGCGACGGTGGTGGCCAATTTTGTGCCGCGTGCATGCGCACAACGCGCCAGCAGCGAAACGTGCTGTGTATGTGTGTGTGTATATTTTTGAGGTTAAGTCAGCGGCCCGACACCGCTGAAATGCAGCAACAACACAAGCACCAGCGACGGCTGTGCGGATGTGCTTGGGAAGGGTTAATTTATGAGGCGCGATAAGCGAAATTCCATTTCACTGTGGTTTTTGTTTAATTTCCGATTTTTTTTTCGAATTCCAAACTGTTGTTTGTGTTGGGTGTTGGTTGTTGTAGTCGTCATGGTTGTTGCTATTGTTAAGAAAATATGCGCTGCGCTGTTATCGGCACGTTTGTGCAATTTCTGCGGTGACAGCAACGGTTGTTCGCTGCTGGCCGATGAGCGAACGAAGGCGCGGAGAACAGTCATGACCAGCAACAAACATGGCCGTGACATGATGCGATGTGGCAGTGTGGCAGCCAGGCAAACGCAGCGTTGCTTTTTTGAGAGGCCATGGCGAAAGTTGAACAGTTGCTGGCTGTGGTTGTGTGGCGGGAGGAGTGGAGGAGGACGTATTCTGCGAAAGGGTTAATCTGTGGTTTTAATGAATTGAACGCGGCGGTTGGTGGCGTAAAAGGCGCGAGACGCAGTTGGCTGGTGGGGAGGAGGGAGGGAAAAGAACATAACTTGTGCCCATTCGCATAAGCTGGACATGCGACGCGGCGAGGATGCACATGGCCGCAGCCATGTGAGGGCGTCAAAATTTGAATTCGCAGACAAAGTCAAATTAAAAGTGGATTGGGGAAGTATGAGTGCGATTGTTATATGGCAAATGTTTGTTTTTGCTACTGTTGCCTTTAGACATTACTTAAACAATTGCACAAAGTTCTGAGAGATTAAAGGGTCATTCCACCCTCTTTGTGGTACTGCCACTTTGGGATTTTTTTTTGGGCAAATTATTAACTATTCTAAGTTTTGTTTTATTTTTACATTTTTTAATATGTATTAAAAAATTTTTTAAAAATAATATTAGCCGAAAAATTAAAGAACTAAACTGCTGTCAGTGTACCATTTAACAAATAATTTCGTATAATTTACACAAAAAAAAGAGTTTAACTATTAACTCTTTCAAATCAAGCACATTCAGTGCCTCTCAGCGACATTCAAACAAATTTTTTTTCAGCTGCATTTAGCTCCAACATTGCGGCAAATTCTTTCGTGCTCTTCAAGTAAATCAGTTAAGATTTTAATTATTTGCAGCCATCATTTACTATGCTTTATTACAAATTTCCCACATATTCTAGCACACTTTGCACTAAACTCGAATCGTCTTTTAAATATGTAAAATTATCGTAATTTTTCCCATTAAAAAACGTATTGTCGAGCACTTTGACTTTGCGTGATCGAGTGCAGTTTTCGAGTTGTGTTTAATTAGTCGTGCATGCGGTGTTATTTTTATTTCGTGCTTTTGTTTTATTTTTAACGAGGCGAAGCAGTCAGACGTGTGGGGTTTTTTGTTTGCTGTGCGTGATCGCTTGAAAATGCCACACCACTTTATAATTGTTTATTGGGATTTGATGTAAATGCCTGATGAAACATTATTTGATTGTTTTAATGAACTTTGCAGTTAGCTGCGTTAAATTAAAAAAAATTAAATTAAAATTGAAATCATTGTCTGGCTGACTGAAAACGGTTACGTGCATATTAGATATCGATCTATAACACTACTCGACACGAAAAATGCACCTAAGAATAAAAGTGTTTTCTAGACTAACTTTGGGTCGCTGAACACGAAACTTAAAATCAAAAAATTTGTTTTGATCCTGGTCCTGAAAGTTCAAAATAGAAAATTTAGTAAAAGGGAGACATTTTTTCTCTTTCATTTGATATCCATATCTTTATCATTGCACAACCGCAAATATTTTAAAAAAATATTTGAAATGTATATGTCCTTAAAATTTTGAAGTCCTTTAAAAATGACTTTGGGTCAGAAAATTAAAAACTGACTATGACAGGATATTATAAATGACCTCTATTTTCACGTCTTTATCAACATTTGGATGGGTCTCGGCAAAAAAAAATTGTTTCGCACGGTGTAATTGCATTTATTACACCGTGCGAAACAATTTTTTTTGTTGATGTTTTGACTCAGTATATCATAACTTTGTAATTTTTCTTTCAATTCTATTGATGTTACACTTGATATATGCTCAAATAATATATCTCTCATCTTAGATTTTAAATCAGAGGAGATAATGTATTTTATCTATAAAAAAACATTCGAAAATTTATGATTTTTGAAAATGGTCGAATGGTCGATTCACTTTTTTACAACTTTCACCGTCAGCAATTTCTCCAAATCTCATCTGATTTGGACAATCTGTATATCTCTGGAAAGGCTAAGGTTTTATCTTCTGACCGACTGTGTTAGTCGAATGATTCGTTTAAGAGATATGTGCTCATAACTGAAACAACAGGGAAAAAAATGGCTTTTCAAAGATTTTTTGAAAACGCTTCTTAAAAAAATTGTTGGATTTTCCGTTTCGTATTCCGTGGCCCAAAGTTAGTCTAGAAAATACTTTTGTTTTTAGGTGCACGCGATTGATCCATTTTTTATCGAGTAGTGATCTTTTTTATTTATTTTTTCCTATAGTCAGTAAGTTCTGTATGTTCATTGGCTTATTAAATAAATAAAATAAAATAAATAAAATAAAATAAAATAAAAAAATTTATAGAAATTAATTTTTTAGACAGCAGCATAGCATAGCACTGCGAAAGAAATCTACTTTGACAGTAGTTAAACAATAAAAAGCAAACGAAAACATGTCAAACATGATGTTTACAATTTCTTGCACCGAGCACAATTACACACCAGTCATCGTTGGCAATTTACACAAAGAACTAAAGCTGCAATTTCAAACGAACTGGAACCGACACACAATGCACGATCCAACATTTCAGCGCGATCCGGCTCCAGCGTGCCACAGTCAGTCGTATGGATCCGGCCAGCAGCGCCAACTACTCACATCAAATAAAATCACGTTCTCAAATTGCTTGTTTTGAGATTTAATCCCGTTTGTGGGGCATAAACCACAACAACAACTACGACGACGACGACAAGAAGAAAGCACATCGCGCTGGTTGTAACTGTTGGCTGCCGTTGAGCTGAGGGCTGACGGCCAGCGAAATCGCTTCGACTAGGGGGCGCATTGCACACCTCACTCCGTGTCACGTTTCGCCTTGATCGGCTACTCAAATTACACACACACACACACATGCACATGCAAACAGCCAGCGAGCCGCTGCATCGAGTGCGGATTGTTAAATGCAAATTTTATATGTTCGTCTGTGTTTTATGAGTTTTGGAAAAGAAAACAACAACATTAGCAGCAGCAGCAACAACAGCCAAGTGGTGCTCGTAAATGGGCCGCAACAATTGTAATAATTGCAATCACCAGCAATACAACACCGACACCATCAGCATCAGCAACGTCATCGCAAGTGCCACCGTTTGCGATTTTTCGATGTGGCAAAACGTGTGGTTGGCAAAAGAGGGCCTGAGGGGGGCTGACTTGACACGCTCTTGCTAAACGTTTCACTTGATTGCAGTTTTAACTCGTAAATGAGCATATTTGTTTTATGTGAACGGGGATTTTTTAATTTTCAAATAAAGTTTTTTTGGAGACTGCAGTGGGGGAACTAAAGAGGAGTGAGATTCTTTTTTGATTCAGCATCCAAAACAGCGATTAGGGGATTTGACAATCTGGTATGAGATCAATGAGGATTTATTCTTGTAGATTCTTGAAGTACCACTCAGACTGGAGTGAGAATCAGAGAAGAGAAGAGAATCAGCCAAATGTCTGGAAATCAAATAAGACTGAAATTAGCGGCAAAGGCGCAACAAGTACATCAGGAATTGCAATTCCGATTGTCGGGATCCTGGACAATTTTAATCCCAACAAATTTCGGGATTGACAAAATTCGATCCCGGCATAGAAACATAAATACAGCTTACTTTTTGCTTTTGTTACCTTAATTTCAGAAAAGGCAAATCTTGTTATTTAATACAAACAATAAATTGCATACTGCCTATGACGTTTGAATAAATTTCAATGCAACAATGGCTCTGTTTGGTACGGATACTTCATACGAAATTTGTACAAAATATCTCTGTCTGTACCCAAGTGTTGCAGCAAAAATTTGCTAGTAGCTAAAATCCTGAGAGTAAGCAAGTTTATGCTCCCAAAAAAACCCTTCCAAAAAGTAAACAAACAGAAGTTAGTAAAAACTTGCAACTTTAACTCTTGTTTACACCAGTGTGACTTGTCAATGTGACAATCAAATTCGTGCAATAGGAAATGGGAGTAAATAAGAAAGAAATAGCTATTATGGAAATTTTTATATTTTTTTTACTTATTTTTTTTTAACTTATTTTGAAATGGCGGAAACCATGGCCAAATATTTAGTATATGAAATTTACATACGATTTCATATACTACCATTCAACCAGAGATACTTTTTATCAGCAGGTTCATCAGGTAATTTGGCCATTAAATGATTTTTTTTTTAATTTTATGTTATTTGTCGTGAATAGTTTGTTCTTGGTTTTAAGGTAAGAACACAGAATTTCATTTAATATGAAAATAAATTGTATTTTATTGAAAAAAGTCTGATTTAGTTCCTTAAATGAATACATTCGAACTTCCCTATAATGAATTCGCACAGGACCAGAAAAAAGCTTCATTATATAGAAACTTCATTATCTAGAAATTATGATTTTTTGTTCATATTTTATTTAAAATAATGAGGTATTTTAGTTTGGATTACACCTTTCCACTTTTCTTCCTCAACAAAGCCTTCTAATACATTTAGAGACTTAAAAACATTATTCGGTACGTTGCTCTTCATCTCCACAAAGGTTCGAAGTGCATCAAAAGAAGCAGAAATTCGTCCCAATACATTGCAATGTAGGTAACACCGCATCCGCCAATTCTTCTTCACTGGCCATTTCTTCTGGGGTTCCCATAAATATGTTTTATTTTTTTTCTGTATTCAGTGTTGTTAATATGCGTGACAGAAAATAGCATCAACAAATTCATTCCCACCAAGCAAAATGTGAGAAATAGGCAACAATCGTCAGTGGCAACAAATTGGCGACTCGCCGATTTATTGCCGCAGCGACAAATTAGCAACATGTCCCAAAAACACGTTGTTTTCCAGGACTTTAAAATATCGAATTGATATGCTTTGTATTTCAGTGAGATTGATCGCATTTAAAAAATGTTTATTCATTCGCCGACGGTTCATTGATCAACAGCATTGATTCAAGCTCAAAACAATAAGAGCAACATTGAATCTTTGTATGCAAATGAAATTCCATCCCAACCAAAACTGACTGACTTTTTATATATTGATAATTTTGCAAACAATATGATGTATTTAGATATGAAAACGACTCGTCAAGGCGAGAAGAAAACGACTCGTCACGGCGAGTTGCTTTCGGCGGACGTTTTAGAACGACTGGTGATACGAAATCGATACGTTGGCGATATTACCGGCGATAAATTTGTTGCCGGGGACGACTCGTTTTCTTATTGCCGGCAACAAAAAATGTCTGGTGGGTTATATGGAGACGAAAAACGAATGAAAGCTAAGTTTTCAACTAAAAAATTTATTCATTGTAGAGAAATATTCATTATATGGAAATTCATTATAAGGAGATCAAAATGCACTTAGAATTGAACGACAAAGCTGTGTCTTTGAAATGAATTCATTATACGGAGAACTTCATTATATATAAGTTTACTATAGGGAAGTTCGACTGTACATTCCATACCAACCAAAACCCCGGGATGGGAATTTTTAGTCCCGAAAATTTCGGGGTCGTAAAATTGGTCCGGGATTGCAATCCCTAATCAAGACGTATTCTGTAAACTCCTGTATTTCTAATTACAAGTTTTACTGAGTGATTTTTTTTTTGCTTTTCACCTATCAATTTTTTGTTTACAAATCTCAATAAGCATATCGCAGTAGCAAAAAGTATCTTCGATTCAAAATACCCAAAAATTTGCACTTTCTCATTTCATGCAATCACAACAACTACAACAACAAATAAACATCATTTGCAAATTGAAATGCCTTCCCATTTTATGTCTCCACTGTCAAATAGCTGAAAGCGTAACTGAACCAACAAATCACCGAAAAATCACCATTTGCTCTCGACATAATTGACAGTCAGCACATTTGCTGGCACCACTTACAAGTCGCTACAATTGTCGTTAATGTGCGACATCAAAACGCAACAATAGTAACAACACAAGCAACCAAAACAATAAACCATCAAATTGTCGCCGCCACATTCCGAGTAATCACAACATTGCGACCGTCACACCGCCACCATCAGCGACATCATCATTCCGGGCAACACCCAAACGTAAGTCGCATAAAATCGGGTAAATAGATCGTAAAACGATCGTTAAAAAACCGACGAGCCGCGACAAAAGACACGAAACTGCATACGAAATCGAAAACAGAGAACTGAAAATGAAGAATTTGAGCGTTTCGAAATGATCTCATTTCGGTTTGACGTTGTCAACACAAACAGACGGCCCCGAATTCCTCACTTTCTGCGTAGCGAAATGAAACTCAAATAGATTGCGCCAAACGAGGAAACGTTGCTGCGCGGGTGTTGTGTGTACGATCGGCGACGATGGCAGCAACACTGCACAATGCCGAATGGCCAACCAATAAAATCGGCAGACAGCCAACATAAAAATTGTACGAGGGGCAACCAGCAGACGATTGTTAATTTAGCGGAATTTTGCACTTTTTATTATTGACGATGCCAAGAGCACTTCTCCGATGTGTCTCGGGGTGCAAAAGTCGTGTGCTGCAATTATTGTACAATCACAACTTTTAATATTGGTTTGCGTGTCTGTTGTCAATTTTCAGCAGTTAACTAAGTATTTGCTTGAGTGAAGTCGGAATGTAGCAAAGAAAGTTTCTTCAGAGGGTGTAAATTTGTATGATGGGAGTGGAAGAGGAATGAAAGTCTTTGAAGGAATAAATTGGTTAGGTCTAAATTTGAGTTCGTGGTTCAATGAAATATGGCCAACACTCTAAGCACTGAACGCAATTGCTAAGAAGGCTTTCTTTTTGGGATACTTCCATCGATAAAAGTCTTTTGTAGAGAAGTCTTTTTGTAGAAGAGAAGCAAGAAATGTATACTTTTCAATTCTAAGTAATGTATTTAGAACTAATTCCTCCTATTGTTTTTCTTGAAAAAATAAAAAAATTATCATAAATTATAGAATTTCTTACGCTCTTTTCAAATTTAGATCCTAGAACTCAAAACACGTGCTTTAAAAATTTCAAATTCAAATTTGGTTTTACTGGGGAGAGTTAAAATTTTTAATTTATCGAATTAGTCTTCTGTGTGGTCATATCAATAATAATTTTTTTGAATTTTTTTAATTAGGTGTTAAATTTTTTCATTTATTTTTTAAAAATTTAATTACTGAACTCTGTTTTTTAAATGTTGTCACATGACAGCAACCATATCGTTCTGTTTCTAATAATTACTAAAACAAAAAACTTTTACGTATAACTAAAAATCGAATATTTCTTCATTTACTTTAGCTAAAATTATTAAAAAAATGTATCTAAATTAAAGTAAAAAGTCAAAATAAAAAGTTCTCTTACTTTTTTTGCTTCTTTTTTCTTAACTATGTAAAGATATAACATTAAAAAACTTATTTTTAAAACTTAAATATTCAGTTTATAAATTTTGCATTTTTCCTACAACTTCAAATTATTCTAAGGACCCACAAGCAAATTTATTGTTGAAACCATAGAGGGCTCAGACGACTACAAAGTAGCATGTTGCCATATGGCAACAAAATAGCGAAAGGGTTAATTGCAATATCAATTAGCTTGCTTTGGATTTTCTAACAAAATGGTAGACAAGCGTGTGAAATGAAATTCAATGAGGTTCGAAAGACATTGCAAAGTATTATGAGACGATGACAAGATGAGCGACTACTGTTGGTTGGACAATGAATGAAACGAAACCTCCAACCTATCAGACAACCCACTCAAACTTAATTTAATTTTTCATAATGTAATTTTCAATTCAATAAAATTCGGTTCCTAAAGTTTTTTTAATTAAAAATTATGCCTAAAAGAATCCTTAACTAGACGACCCTGCTAATCCTAGTCCTCAACCAGACAATGAACTCATTTTGTGAAGATCACTTAAGGATCTTAAGGTATTTTTCACAATTAAAATAAAATAATTTCAACTTGAATCGATCGAATGGCAGAACACAATGAACTAATTTTGTGAAGATCACTTAAGGATCTTGTGGAATTTTTTGTCATAGCAACAGTCAGGAGAAAATAATAAGTATCTACAATATATTCAACGAAGGATTAAACTGAGTAAAATATTACTCACAATCAAAATAAAATAATTTCAACTTTAATTGATCGAACGGCCGAACACAATGAACTCATTTTGTGAAGATCACTTAAGGATCTTAAGGCTTTTTTCCTCATAGCAACAGTTAGGAGAAAATAATAAGCATCTATATTCAATGAAGGATTAAGCTGATTAAAATATTACCCACAATCAAAATAAAATAATTTCAACTTTAATTGATCGAACGGCAGAACACAATGAACTCATTTGGTGAAGATCACTTAAGGATCTTAAGGCATTTTTCCTCATAGCAACAGTTAGGAGAAAATAATAAGTATATATATTAAATGAAGGATTATACTGAGTAAAATATTACTCACAATCAAAATAAAATAATTTCAACTTGAATCGATCGAACGCCAGAAGACAATGAACTCATTTTGTGAAGATCACTTAAGGATCTTAAGGCATTTTTTCTCATAGCAACAGTTAAGAGAAAATAATAAGTATCTATATTCAATGAAGGATTAAACTGATTCAAATAGTACTCACAATCAAAATAAAATAATTTCAACTTGAATCCATCGAACGCCAGAAGACAATGAACTCATTTTGTGAAGATCACTTAAGGATCTTGAGGCATTTTTCCTCATAGCAACAGTTAGGAGAAAATAATAAATATCTATATTCAATGAAGGATTAAACTGATTAAAATATTACTCACAATCAAAATAAAATAATTTAAATTCCAACTTAAATCGATTTAATGCCAGAAGTCCCCCGACTGTCCACGACCATGTCTGGGTTTTGCGTGCAGAATGCCTACGACTGCCGCACGCTTTGCCGCTTTAATTCAAATTTGTGTTGCTTCTCTTCAAAGCTATATACACGTATATATGTATATATGTATGCATTGTGTTTTGTTGTTATTATTGTAAATTTTCGCTCATAATTTAAGAAATATATTTTTAATGATGATGTTGATTGTTATGGGTGTAATACGCGAGGCATTTAAAATTGGACGCTACATCGGCGCGCCTCGCATCGCCACACAATTCAATTGAAGTCGTCGCTCCGTTCCGATAAGTGGGCTATCAAAGCGATTTATGGCGTTCGTGGGGTTCATTCGTGAGGTTCAATTTCAACAGCACAGATCAGATCTGTTCACTTGTATAAGCGAGGCTAAAAATATTTTTGTAGATTTGTATTGAATATTTGTACATATCTACATATACATTTATAATTGAATATATATCAACATGGTGATAGTTGTTGTTTTTATTGTAAATTTTTGTAGAAGCTGGCGCCGTTGTTGCTGCTGCCAGCGAATTTCAATTATAGTTGAAATTTTTTGTTTGCAGTTTCGGAAGAGTGCGTTGCGCTGTCTGTGAGTTTAATTTAGGAGCCATTTTCTACAGTTGGGTTATGTTGAACAAATTGATTTTGTTGTCTTTATTATGTGTGCAATTGTGCAGAAATTACTTAATTTTCTTGAGCTTTGCAAGACAGTAGAGCGAATGCAAAGGAAGATTTCTAAGCAAACATTTGTTAAATATCAGCTCGAATGGAGAATTTAGTGGATCTTATTGAAGACTTCTTGACAAACACATGTTCAATATTAGCTCATAGAGAGAAATGTAGATTCACTTTGCAGTGTCTTGAGATGTCATTGGTATCAGTTTGAGTCAAGAGAATCAACAGAACTGTGAGGATTTGAATGCAAAATTTCTAACAGAGATTGTTTAACACTAAAAAGACCATTGTGGCCATTTTGACGGTTTTTCATTTTTAAATATCTGTATTTTCTAGTGTTCGACCGAATATTCGGTTTCGGTTTCGGCCCAAATAAGTGTTTCGGTTTCAGTTTTGGCCAAAAAATGCCCGAACGGCCGAAATCGAAACTTTCTACAATATTTTTTACATTTTATTGTATAGCGAGTGAACAGCTATTTAGTGCAGCCGAGCAGATATATAGGGGGATGGGAAAGGATGAGAAGGAGAATTTAGATGCCACCAATGTAAATAAACTTCTTTTCTTAGAATATAATATTAAATTTTGTATTTTTTAATATTAGCGAGTAAGGTACGAAAGGGTGATTTTTTATGTTTATGTTTTTAAAAAATGAATGATTTGTTTTTATTAATAAGTATTTATTTATTTATGTTTGTTCTTTATTTACTTAAAGTAAAATTCGTTTGTTGAAAAATTTTGATTTTGATGCTTGATGTGGTGACTTTTATTTCAACTAGAAAGTTTCGGGTTCGGTTTCGGACGAATATTAAAAACAAAACGAAATTTGGTTTTGGTTTCGGCCAAAAAAAGTTGTTTCCGTCGGACACTAGTATTTTCTTTAGTATTTCTATCAACTTTTGCTTTGGGAATTTTTATTTTTGTATCGGGTTCTACAATTAATTCTACAATAAGGGTTCTACAATTACAATTATCCGAATCCGATGTGTACTTTTCGAGATATCAGCGTATATAATATGTCATCTTTTTAGCTATGGAAAACTTGCAGTCTTTCTAGTGTTAAGGAATAGGCATCGTTGGATGTAGGACTCTCTTTGAGAAGCGGACACTACACTGCAATGTCCAGTGAGAACTCCAATGAGTTGCCGTATGGAAGCACAACTCGATGGTAATATTTCTAAGCGAAGGCTTGAGGCGCATCATTAAGTTTTTATAACGCTTCAAAGCCCACTAAAAATATCTAAATACAGACATTGTTTAGTGAAATATAAATTTTCACAAATTCTCTAAATTCAAAAAACTAAGAAGTGCGTCATTTAAAATTTTGACACCGAAAAATTAAAACATCTCAGCAACCAATAGTCCAATGTTTGAAAAGTTTGGTTTTATTTAACATGTCTTTTATGTAGGTTTTAGAATTTATTAGAAAAAAATTATAATACATTTTCAAGGGTAAAGTTTCTAATTTTATCTAGAATACCCCTCATGAGGGCTTTCATTGTTCCTTCGTTAATTTTCTGGGTGGAAGCCAGAAGCCCTTTTTCCATTTTTCTGAAGCAATTTTATCATTAAATACTCAATCAATGCTCTAAATGGGCATCAACTATTCAATGACAGAATTTTAATGGCTCACCTGATCAAAAAAGTTTGATTTGAATTTGTATTAACGAAGTTATTAGCAAAATTGCATGTCAAAATTTTTAACGACGCACTTAATAACATTTCCACTTTCAAACTACCCCAACTTTTAATGTGCAACAAAATGGCTGCCAGCAACCTGTATGATGCAAGCTGATAATACCAAAGACATTCAATATGCCAAGAACATCAAAATCTAACAAACAATCAAAAATTGTGAGAGACAGCGAAATGGAGACGGAGATACGAGCAGGTATGCAGCCCGCATTTTTTTCCACCCAACACACACAAGAAATGCACTAAAGAAAAACAAAGAAGAGTCACCGAAGGACTCATGATACCTGCAGCAACAAACAAAAAACTTCAAAAAATGTACACAGCAACTGGACTGCTTGCTTGACATTAGACAAAAATATGACAGCAAACGACACTTTATCAGCGGGAGAAATGCTCGACGAGAAGGGTTCATTGTTTGGACATCTGTGCAGTCAGCGAATGGGAGAAAGTCCAACAGGAAACATGATCTGTGGCCGCAGCAGGTATGCTGGCGATATGACAAATTGTCGTTTTATACCAAAACAAATTGGACATACCAGAACATTTATGCGCTGCACGCTCAAGGACATGCAGCAGCAGCCTTTCATGTCGCCAAGCATTGATCAAAACGCTTAAAAAAGGCCTGCAAGGCGTTTGCACGCTTACTAATCATCACATTAACTCTTAGCACGTCGGACGCATATAAAATTTTATTTTAGTTTCTGTACTCACCATTGAAATCGCCACAAACGACGCGCTCGAAAGGACTTCCCATCCAATCTGGAAAAAAGCAAAGAAAAAATGTGTCTTTAGTTGAGAAAACCGAAAAATATGATTTTTAAGAAAGAGTAATTTACAAATAAAAAATATACAAAATTGCTTTTGCACATTTTAATGGCTGCCATTAGCTGATGGCACCAACTGCTCGATTCGCCGTGGACCAGCAAGCAGCTCGAGCACTTAGCATTTGACCTTGGCAGTGTTATTGTTGAAGGGCTTCGAGCACATGTGCGCCCGCCAACTGAAACCTTTATCTCTGTTCTACATCATTTTTTGAACTTTTCCGCCAGTTCAAGTATGTGTAAAAATCTCAATGCAATTGTGTTGTTGTAATTTTTTTTCAATAGGCATTTATTATTACTTGTCGGCAATGTCGGCAATTTCATTCATCGTTTGTGAAATTTTCAATCATTCAATAAACGACAACAACAAATTTTATCAATTTTGCGCATATTTTCGCTACCATAAATGGGAATTTTAATTGCGTGTAGATGGAATGGAAAAAAAAATGGCATTAAAACTGCAAAAACATTCGGCATTTCGTGCGAGAACAGTGAAACTGCACACATTCTGTTTTGCGGCAAAAATTTGTGAAATTTAAATGAGAAAAAAATTTTGAAATCATGAATTACAGAAATGAAAGTTATGGCAACAATATGTGGCGCGATGCGCCGTTGGCGATGATGGAATTGTCCGGCTGTCTGTTTGTCTGTCTATTCGACAGAGTGAGTGAATGGCCGGCTGACCGCCGCAATGCAGCAGAGCACAATGCGTTTTCATTGTGTGTGCGTAAGTGTGTATGTGTGTGTGTGGGCGTGTGTGTGTGCAGGAAATGCGAAAACGACTAAGTGTTGGTTGTATGCCTGAGCGATGAATGAATGGAATTGAATCGATGCATTTTTAATTGAAAAACAGAAAATTTTATTTTATTGAAAATTGTGCAATGTCACCGAAATATGTGAACAATCACACTTGAGCGCATTTTCCGCTATAGCAGCGATACTAAAGATATAATAAAATTGTTTATAAGAAGAATAGAAAATGTTGCTGATAAGACACCCAGATTGCGTGCATTACGTATGAGTAATGTGGCGTTGAGGCTATTAAATAGTCGACGAGGTAAACTTTGATTCCTTAATGCTTTAGTTTCGTTTCTGTGGCAGTACAACAAGCCAAGACAAGCCAATTGACCTGTGTCAACACCCTAAGCTGCCACATTAACCTAACCAACCCTAGTTCCCCAACAGACCTGAACATATTGTTAACAAAAAAATGTATGTATTTGGAAAAATGTCAAGTACCTATACCGGCGGAATAAAAAAATTGCATCACATAATCTAATCATTCATACATTCGAAATGGGGAGGTTAATGGGGTTTCGACAATACATTTTGATTTTTGTTTTTTAGAAACCAAAAAGTTGACAACGTCACAAATGCGATCATATGGGAGACGCCCTCTGGTGGTGAGTTTTTGAACTTTAATTTATTTTGTATTTTTTGCACTCAAGAATGTTGTAGATTGTTAAATAAATAATTCAAATCGGTTGAGTAGTTTCCGAGATACGATGGATTCTCGCTTCCTTTACTGCTACATTTACAAGTGCGGAGCCAATTGCATAGAAAATGGCAAATTTTGTATGGCAGCTCCCTTAAGACTTGGAGATAGCGAGTAGGTATGTTTGGAAGAAACATTTGGAAGGAAAAATAAATGGATGTCGGTCATACATTTGATACGTCTAGAGGCAACCTGGGAGCAGTGGGAGCATATTTTATAAAAACCATCATTTTGTATGGGAGCCCCATTAAGGGTTGGAGATGGGGTATAAATATGTTTGAAAGAAATGTTCAGTAGAGAAAACTAGTGGGGGTCAGTCATCGATTTTAACCCTCTGAGAGCAACTTATAACCAGCTGTGGAGCAATTTGTCGAATTTCCCAGCTTTTTTGTGAACTTTGACCTCGATGTGACGCCATTTAGCCCCACCCTAGCCCCAAAATTTTTTGGCTCATGCACTTTTCCACCAAACTGCATGAAATGAGAGGTTGCGGAGCATTGTGAACCCATTATTAGGAATCTCCATACAACACTAAATCATGTCTAATGTACACCTAATTCTCTTTTTACACGAATTTGATTTAAAACGAGTTAAAAAGAAAAAAAATTCTCTTTTTACACGAAATGTTTTGTTTTAACACGATTTGTATTTATTTTTTATAATATATTTAATGAATTAAAATGTGTAAGCACGAAATAAATTAAGTGAATTTTAACAAACATTTTTTAATATTCTTTACACCAAATTCTTTTTTTACACGAATTTTTTTTACACGATTTTTTTTGAGAACGTATCTATCGTGTAAAAAGGGAATAAGGTGTATTTGGAAATATGTCAAAATATAAATTAAGTGAATTTTAACAAGAATTTTTTAATATTCTTTACACCGAATTCTCTTTTTACACGAATTTTTTTTTACACGAATTTTTTTTTGAGAACGTATCTATCGTGTAAAAAGAGAATTATATGTATTTGGAAATATGTCAAAATATTTTTTATTTTTTTTTGTTCCTCAATCGTTAATTTTTTTGTTTTTTAATATGTAACTAAAATTTTTTACAGACCAACTTCCTTCTTCAGGATCTTGCAGCAAGAAAATAAATTTTAACCCTTCAAGCGATTCGAATGAAATTTAGTCGCCAAGTCGACCACTTTGCAGTAGTCTTAAGCACAAAACAAATGTTCTAAAATTTGATGAATGTAGAAGAGATAACAACACAAATGCTGGCAGTGCATTTTGTGCGAATAATTGCAAAAATTCTCCATTTATTTGATGCGTTGAGCGGCTGGCGTGCGCACTGGCGCGTATGCCAGCCATTCTTTATGCTTTATCAACATAATCAACCGATTAGGAAAATCCAACGATGTGAAAATGAAATTCCAGCTACTGTGCACAGTGCACAGCGCAGCGTGTGCGCTGGCGTAAAATATTAAAATTCATTAGTTAAATTGCATTTGGTGCCCTCCTGCCCCGTTGACAACTCTTTCCAATTGCCGCTGCAGCAACGATGGCGACAGCGACAGCAACAGCAACAGCGACGCCGGTTTTACTCGCTGGGGGCAGCAAATTTATAGAAATGTTTATCGGGAAATGGCTGCTACTGGGCTTGGAGCACGGCAGTCGATGCATGGCGCGGTGAAGAGGGGGTCGAGCTAAAGCGCAACTGCTGCAGCAGACGAATAGACAGCCACGCAGACAGACAGACAGGGCAAGTGTGGCATTGCTGCAGAGAGGGACGAAGAGGCGAAATGGCACTTGGCACGCCACAGCGCACTTTGAGTGCTTGCAGTTTGTCTCTGACTATCTGTGTGCGTGTGTGTGTGTGTTCTTTGATGTGCGTGCTTTTGCCAGCCATCGAGCCAGTGTGCTCACCCGTCTCAGCCATCTAACCAGCAGCTAAGCGACAGTCAGCTTTGACTTTATTTGCATTGCGTCTACGATCTTGTTGACAATTTCATATTGTGGAATTATGCGCACATGCCATGTAACTCACGCGTGTGCGGCTGACTGGCTGGCAGCTCGCTGCAGTGCGCGCTTAATCCTCGCAGCTACGCCGAGCGCAATTTATTTAAATTTTTGCCTGGTGGAATGGCAAACGCGCTGAAAAGTTTACGCAAACAGCAATAAGAGACCACCAAAGACGCTCCACCATTGCCACACGAACGCAAAAGCCCAGTGGCCACTACACCAACAACTTTTGTCGACAAATATCTTTACTAAAAAGTTTTTTTCATACAATTTTGAGAGCGAATTTCATTGAGTTGGTGCTAAGCGGCAATTTGTATTTTTGCAAGCAACTTGCAGTGAATTTAATATTCGAATGTAACACTGAATTGTCAAAAAAGTTAAAGATGTTAAATTTTTAACAAAATTTTAATTTCTATGGAATTAAAACTTATTCAAAATATATCCAAATTAGGCAAAGAGACAAAAGTTTATTATCAGATCGTATCTCAAAGAGCCAAAAGATATCTGGACTTTGTTCATATCGCATTAAAATGCAAAAAGTGAATACAACAGATAATCATTTAAAAGTCTCAAATAAACAGCAATCGATCTGAGTATTCCATTTGTTTTATGCACCCACTCCACACGAGTGATAGAGTCCCAAATGTTCGGCTGTCTCTGTTCTGTTTGCTAGCAATCAAAGCGGCATAAATCTCACGTCCCGGTATGCAGAATAAAAACATAAACTAAACTGACCCACATAAATTTTCCCACTCATTCCCAATTCAATGCGCAACAAGATTTATTTGTTTAATATAACTCGCTCGCGATTTTCTGGTCAAAGAAAAAAGTCGCAGCGGCTAATTGTGGCCAATAGCCGCAACGTTCGACCGGCGCGATTGGGTGGCAACTGCGCAGCGGCAAAGAAAAGACGACAAATAAAATGAGTGAAAAATAGCCTTGGCGCTATTTAAATTACAAATCGCAGATGCGTAACAACAACAAATAATAAAGCGGTAACACCAACACAAAGCCACATGAATGAGACCTACAAATTAAAGTGTTTGAACGATTAATCGGCCATGGCTTCGGCATCGGCAGAAAATTTCATAATTGGGTTCGGTTTGAAAGTGGAGAATCGGTCCAAACAAAAAGACGTGGAAAACGCAATATTTTCGAACTTTTGTTCTCCTTCTTGGTATTCTTTTTTTCTTTTCTTTTATTTATTTATTATTCTAAATTTCGAAATTTACTCAACAAATATTTGTAGCAGTTATGAGCAAACGGCGGTTTTGGGGTTAAAATCTCCCACTATCTGTTGGGATTATTACAAAAGGGTTAAAAGTTTGACTCAAACTTTGTGTGCGAACCCCTTCAAAATGAAATCCTGTGTGCAACACTGGTTCGTGCTCATTTAAGAATTTTTTTTTGTAAATTGAATTGAATTAAAATTTTAGTATTCTTTTTGTAAAAGTGGTTTCACTCCCTTATAACACAGTAAATAGTTGTTAAATAAAAAACACACAAAACATTGAAAATAGAAGATCGAAATTAAATAACTGGATTGAGAATATTTAATTTGTATTTCTTAATCGGTACCTGGCATCGGCTAAATTAGGTTCGGCCTGTGGTATGGCCTCGGTATAGGCCAAAAAATTGTTATCGGTTGAACATTGATAAGGAAAATCACTACAACAACAACAACAAAAATGCCAATGCAGAAAGCGCAACACTAACAACAACAATAACTTTCTATAAACTTTAACTCAATTTCATATTTTTATGTTTATGTTCTCTTTAATCCTTTCCGGTAAATTTCCACATTTCTTGAGATAAAAATTTTTCTTCAAAATATTCACTCTTATTGAACATTTTAGCAATAAAATACAAAAAATTTCCAAAACATAATTTTGGTTGAGAATTACAGCTTCATTAATTTTGTACGATATATCGTATAATGGTCCGCAAAGGAGTACAAATTCATGAATTTTTGGTTTCGGTTTCTTAAGTTTTTTGAACAATTCATTGATTTTTTTGATAGAAAACATAAATTATAACAACAAAAAATCAAAACGTGATTTCATTTTGATCAGAAGTTAAATAAATTATCAATCAAAAATATATAATCAATTGATTCACATTTATTTGGCCTTATATAACCATTGTTGTTGTTGCAAAGCCCTTTTCTTCTGAATAAAACGCAGAATCAATTAAAATTCGTACAGTTTTACAGAAAGGCACTGAATATAGCCCATTCTTATTATCGTAGTGGGAGTGGCAAGTACGCATGTCTAACCTTACATAATCTGTATCTGCCCAGTAAAACAGAAACTCGTCTAGTAATTCTTATTTTTATTGGAAAATTGCGGAATTGTCGAATTTTATTAGTCTAGTGGTTGTATGGGCGTGGCAGGCAAGCAAACGCAAAAATCTGTTACCAAACCTATAACTTAAAAAAAATGCCAACATAACTTGCAAACTTTGCTTTCCATTTGTACGATATATCGTAAAATTTTTTTAAAGAATAATTTTTTAATAATTGACTGGCGCGACAGCCCGCTTACGCGAGACTAAGGCCTAGCTTCCCGCAACCACCCGTGTTGTGCGTGTGAATTTGCACGCGGGTGGAAGGGACCTACAGTTTTATGCCGGTTCCGAACGGCAGGTTGGGAGCTCTTTCATAAGCAATTTTTACTCTCAGAGGCTTGCCATTTCCAGCTGAGAGGACAGCCACTTCTTAACACTTTTTAACAGCCATTTTTTAAAGACTCGGGAAAATAATTTAGACGAAAAAAATGTTAAATTTAGTAAGTTCTATACATCAACTGAGATTCAAACTTTGAAATTGTTTCGCTTTTTGGTACCAAAAAGTATTACATATTTAAAAATTCCTACGCAGAGGCATCGTCATTTGCTGGTTTTTCAAATTCTTGCAAAAAGCTGCTTACAAAACTTATTCCTACTTTGTAGCCACGGCTATTATGATTTATATTTTTAAACAGAATGATACAACACGGCCTACTTAATGAAAATTAAAAAGCTGTTCCATAAAAAGTGTGTTCGCTGTCAAATAAAAAATCTTCGAAAAAATTGTACGATATATAGTACAAATTTCCGGAAAGGGTTAAACACCCAACAACAACGACACAACCCGTAACAAGTTCGAATTCCTTCGTGAACCACACCACAGAAGTAAAAGCAGTTTGGGAAGAAGAAGAAGCAGCAACAGCAGCAGCACCGCCACAACAGAAACAAAATAAAAAAGAAATAAATAAAGCGAAACGCTCGGAAGCGACCGTTATGAATTGTACGCAAATTGGCAATAACGATGCCATTTATCTATTGTTTATATACTGCGCGGCCATAAAGGTATAATTTAAATGGAGGCAATTGTTGAAATGCGGTCGGGCGGCAGCGCGGCCACTTGAGGCTCACTGGCCGCTGAGGGGCCATGGGGAGCGCAGATCGTGTAGTGACGGCGTGGGTGAACTGTATGAAGTGGCACGGACGAGAGTCGTCTGTCAAGTGGCATTGCAGGCGTTTTGCTGGAAATGGGAAGGGCGACACAGTGGTAGGGACCACAGATGATTCATAACAAGATCGATGCACTTTTCAACTAAAATTTATTACAAAAAATCTAATAATTCTATGTACATTTTTAAGTGATTCATTAAATTGGTTTATAAATCATCATTTAACAACCTAATCTAAATGTTCGAGGCGGAAAGTTATCGCGGATACCGTTTCTTTAGATGCCTCCTTAACCCTAATTCCCAGAAGTGAGCCTTATAGTCTCACTAAAGATTTCAAAGGGTGATAAATCCACAAGATTTTCGATTCCATTATTTTATGTAATCCTCTAATGGAATGTTAGAATTATATAGCATTTATAAATTTAACACTTTAGACAGTTTTTGTACTATTTAAACAAATGTTTCAGTAATTAAGCTCATATAAGGCTGACAGTCTCACTTCTGGGTTTACGTTACTTTTAAAATTCTGGGAATTAGGGTTAAGAATGTGTTTGGGTGATGAAGACCCGTCGGTGCATGAGCTAATTTTATATCCTCCCTCTCAGTCTAATTCAATCATATCTCGTTATAAGAGTCACCTAAACTTTTACCTGGTGGCTAGGTGAGCTTTCACATCTCCCAACCAAAATGGTTAACCAATTATGCAGGTCGTACTGGAGATTTCTAAGCTCGGCAACCAGGGCCATGGGGTCCTGGAGCCTGTCAGCGAAGGCACTACATAGATTGTGATCTCGATTTATACTGTTTTTGTCAAACAAGCAACGAGGTGTTATGTTGATTCTAGATGGACGGCTGAATGTGGCTAATAGTCTGACAAGGATTGCTCAGAAGATGCGAGAATGAGAACTAATATCAGCTGTACGTCTTCTCTAGCGACCACCGAGACAACTGTTGGGTTGGACAAGAGTTGGATGCTGACAAAAAGCACGTTTGATGTGCGTTCTGGTACTGACTCGCTACGCGAATTCTTACAAAAGACGAAGAGGTATTCAGTAAAGATTGAGATTCAGGTTTCAGTAAGGTCGGACTTTAGATAAAAAAGGACTTGCACGGAGCCTTTGTTTAAATAAATCAATGTTGTAACTGCAACGGGTGACTAAGGAACTCTATCCTAAACTTGTTTTCTTATTTTCAACCAAGGGTTTTGGTTACGGTTAACCAAGTTAATAAAATGACACAAAACTGCTAACTGATGTACTTTGATCAGATGAAGATTCTTTGACATTCAAAAATATTTACACCAAATACTGATAATGATTTGAATTGAGAATCGAGTAATGCAGAGTAGATGGTTTTATGTATCGGGAATTTTTAGAAAGGATCAATACTTTTCTTCGAAAAAAAGTTGTCGTTCCTGTCTGTTGGCTTTTTTCAATGATTTAATTAGTAGTTTTCAAAACTAAATAAGACATTTTTTGAACTCATGATACTTGCATACAAATAATGAGCACTGGTACACTGTTTCCAGAATAGGGAATTTACAACCAAAAGCAGTGTTGCCAGATCAGGAGATTTCCTCCTAGATTTAGGAGATTCTTGGCATTTTAGGAGATTTTTTAAGAAGAAGAAATGTTTAGAAGAAAGTTTAGGAGATTTTTATTTTATGTTAGGGGATTTTTCGCATCCTTAGTGGTTTTTGGGAGATTTTTAATTATAAACAATTTTAGGAGATTTTTTCCCCAAAAGTAGGGAGGAAATTTCAGTATGTTTTTAAGATTTAGGAGAAAGTAATTTAAGGTATCTGGCAACACTGTCTAAAAGTATCGATTCTACCCAACACTACACAAAATTTGCTGTGTCAACATTTCACTATTCCATCCGTGAGAATGACTTCTCTCAAGCTTCTACATATCAGACGTTTATATACTTCACTGACTTTGCATATAACCGATATGACAAATTTCTGTTCGCTAGCCGCTGTCGCTCGAATATTGATCCAACACCGTGGGAGTTGCATTGGGATTAAGGTGCAATATATCGTTCACTTTATGCAGGTATCAAACAGTAAAATATGTTGTCCTATTCTTTACTAAATCCGCATAACTGCATGGAACGCCTGTGCCGGATCTATTTGCTCATTTGGAACATAATTCAGCCGAAAGCGCGCCGCATGCGGAGTAGCGAGCAAAAGCTCAAACTGTGCCACAAAATTCAAGACTTGACTTTTGTTTTTGGCAATTAGCATAAAGCTAGCGGGCATTCCTATTCTGTCATTCTATATGTGTGCATACACATACACATGCAGATAGATCGTATGTGTGACGTTGTGTTTGTAATTTATTGTAGGCGTTGGGTGAGCGCGATCGTCGTCGCCGAGCGTCGCCCCGTTGTTTCATTCATGGTTAGCTGCTGCATTCATGCGACGTGCCTACATACGAACAGCTTCAGTTTCTTGCCCGCTGTTGTTTTTTTTTTGTCTATTGCTAGTTTAAACTTTGAACGAAATATATGAACAATTTTTTCGTTCTTCTTCATTTTTGGTTAACATAAATTAATAATTTCAACCTACGACAATACGGACCGCCATGTTGTCCGTATTGTGTTCTCCTACTTGTTTGTCTGTCATTGACTTTGGCCGCTTCATGGTGTTGTTGCTCTCTGTTGGTTTGGGTGTTATTGGTGTTGGTTGGTTTCCCCTATGACAAATTTTAAGCACGTTGCTCTTTTGTCATTTTAATTTCGATTATGTGATCGTAGTTCGATTTCAATTGTTTGAACGTGTGATTTTTTTTGAATGCTTATGCGCTGCGGTCAGTGTGTCTATTAGTTTGTACAATGCAACAACAATTCATTGATTTGTTGAACTTCTTGAGAAAATGCCAGACATGAACGACAGTTTTGGCAAGCGAAACATATAAATTCAATCCATATAAAGTGAAAAATTAATATGTAACTTTGGGCAACTTTCAAATGTCCCAATAAGTTCACTTGCCTCAACTCACTTTATTTGGAAATTTATTTTGTGAATGAAATGTGGAAATGTGTAAAGTATTATGAAAACATGCCCATCTTTGAAAGTTCCAAATTTTAATGTTCATAAAACTTTGTTGAAACTGCACCCAAAGATGGATTTATTCATTTGTATTGTTGGACTCACCTGTTAGCGTCATCCATGGATATCGCGGCAAGTCGGCAATGCTCTGACCGGCACCGCCAGTGGGCACCACGCCCGATGACGGCTGCGTGCACGCATTGCCCAGCGAGTCCACACCAATGGCACCGGCGGAGGCCGCCGATGCAGCGGCGGCATGCTGATAGAACTGTGCAAAACTGGACGCCGATGTGGGCGCACTCATCGACTGGTAACTATTCATGATGCTGTCGGTGTACCTGCTGCAAAATAGATCAAACAAAAACCACTCCATTACTTCAAGGTCAAAGAGGAAGCAATTATTTGCATAGAGTCATTGGAAATGAGCCACACGGCACACGGCAACCCAAGCAGTGCGAGTAATGTCCCAAAACCTCAACAGTGTCAACATTTACTGTTGTGCCGCTCTAAGCTAATTAAGACGCCTAATTCCTCAAAACATCTCACATTATTCCAAAGCGAGCACACTTGCCACACTTCCCTCGCCGCATTGGTTCCCTGTTCTATGCAAATGTGCGAAGGTCAATGTGCGTGCGAATTATTTGCTTTATGACTCTTGTATGACTTCATTTGGACGCCGGCCACCTTTCGAACCTTTAGTTCTGGTCACTCGCGCCGACCGTGAGGGCCTCGCCCACCGCGCGCTGCGGCTGCGCTGCGTTGGCGTGGTGTGTCCGCATTAGCCGAAAATGCTAATGTGGCCGACCTGATGTTTCCCGAACAGCGTGTGTGCTCTAATTTTTCTGCCGTTGTGTGCAGTAATTGCGTCATTAGGCCGGCCATAACGGTGATTGTTATTGGTTGTTTCGTAGGTAGCGCAGCACAGCCGGCGAGCCCTCGCTGTGATTCACAGCAAATGTCCGCGCGACCGAAGTGGGGGAGCACAGTGCGCCGAAGTCATTTCAATATTCTAAAATGCCTCTTGTTGGTGGTGATTTGGTGGCCGTCAATTGGACGTGTTGTGCCAGCGAAAAGCGGTCGACGGGCGAATAATTAGCGCAATTATGCTGTGCGGTTTGGGTATTGGGTATTGTTGGTGTGTGTGCAGACAACTGCGGTTTTTCGGTTGTTTTCTTTGGTTCGAGTTTTTTTGTTTATGTATATGAATGAAGTTTGTTTTGAGGTGTAGAAGCAATGTTTGTTCTAACACAAATGTTCAAGTCAATAGGAAATCTGTATGGGCATGTAGAAAGCAGTGAACCTAGGTTCCTGTTTTCATAATGAGTAGAATGAAAAATGACTACAAAATTCAGCGTCTAGCAGATTTGAGAGGAATGAGTAGCTGGACACCCATTTCCATTATAACTTGAACTTGTGACTGACTAACAATTAGGGACTGACCAGACTGAATCTTAAGCCTACGATTTAATGCCTTAAAGTGCCGAGTGAATTATCGGATGTATGAAAGCAGGTTTTGAGTCCAATTGAATGCCGCTTCCGAACAGGACTTGAGAGCTCTTAACCCTCTAGTTCCCAAGAATGCCTGTAGACATCCTAAGCTTAAACAAATTCTGTAAATTACACCGTATAATGTTTTTTAGCTGATTTTACACGTATGGAAAGGGGAATCTCCATTTTATAAAATAAATGTTGTCAGATAACGCTACCACGTGCACAATGGCAGTAATTGTAAGACAAAGTTGAAGTTTCGTGAGAAAGTAAGCAAATAATTATTTTTGAAATTGTGTGAGAAACAAAAATTGTTTTAAATAAATTGTGAGCCTAAATAAAACTAAAAAAATTATTGGTGAGTAGCTGTTAATGTGTTCTTTGAGAAAATAAAAAAAATTATAAAAAAAGGTGGTAAACTCCTCCTACCTAACCCGAACCCTTGAGTGTCTGTAGGTCTGCTTGGGATGAAAAGCGTAAATAATTAACGGTCATTGATGATATTTTTTTGCTATTTAAGCATTACTTTTCTATTTGAACCCGATTTTTTGATACCCCGTAATGTAAAAAAGATCATGTCACTGCAAAAATCTATACTAAGGCGTAGTTCGCGGGGGTAGATGAGAGAACTAGTCGTCTCCCCTAGTCCTTTATCGACATCTGTGTGAAAAGATAACAAGGCATTAAAAAAAATAAGAACCGCAATATGTATATACCTAAACCGACTTTTTTTAATTTTCCTAGTTTATACACCCCCCAAAAGCAGTGTATAAACTACCCCACGACACACTACCCCTCGCCTTAGCCCCACCCCTTTTTATTTATTGTCTATTACGCGTATGAACTGAAAATATTACCCGTTATTTATGTTTACATATATTAAAAAACAAATCAAAATTTAAATTAATTACAAACAAATATCTTCATATGGGATTTTTTTTGGCTTTGTTTCCCAAGCAGACCTCTAGGCCTGCTACATTCTACACCCTCTATCACGCCTCCTATTGACATGCAATTTTTTTCCCCGCACAAATATTACTTCTCCACCACAAAACTACCACTGGTAATTTTTTTAATTTACTGGCACGACAGCCCGCTTACGCGAGACTAAGGCCTAGCTTCCCGCAACCACCGTGTTGTGCGTGTGAATTTGCACGCGGGTGGAAGGGACCTACAGTTTTATGCCGGTTCCGAACGGCAGGTTGGGAGCTCTTTCATAAGCAATTTTTACTCTCAGAGGTTTGCCATTTCCAGCTGAGAGGACAGCCACCGAAAGAGATAACGAGTTTTCCCGTTATTTTTTTTAGGTGTTATTGCGGGCAGTATTGAACCTGGGGTTGCTGCCTTCGACTCGCGGTCCAACGCACTAACCAACTGAGCCACGGCGGTAATTTTTTTAACAAGATTAAAAACTTGGGAACTAGAGGGTTAAGAAGATATTTTCGGAAAAACTCCTTGTTGGTTAGTCTGTATTCGAAACGTCGACTCTGTCGACTTATGACTCATTCTGCAGATTTCATTTTTCATTTATTCATTTAAACATTTTAAATAATTTTCAACACCACAAGTTAGGTTATAGTCTGACATATCGATTTGTGTGGTCCAATGGCCTCAAGTAACATAATTTTCAAAGAGAAATTTCCCAAAGTACGAGTTCCGTTCAAAAAGTAGTGCTTTCTTTTTTCTTCTTTATATCTTAGATTATATTTTCTATTATTTATAACATTTATATAATATATATTAAGATACTTTGTTATTATTTAATTTTGAAATTGATAGATTTAAGTTTAATTCTGATTGGAGAAATTTAATTCTGATTGAGGTGTAATTAAAAAACGTAGTTCTCACTGCACTTAATGTATCCTATTCTAAATAAATAAAGAAATAAATACATTTTTTTTGGAATAGGCAAATTCGAAGACGACCAAAAACACCTCCAAGCAAAACAGCTGTCAAAAATTAACTGAACATTCAAAATGGCCGAACTTGTCGGCATAAGTGAGCGACATGAGTACCAAATAATGCCACCAAAAAATCGAAAATCGAATAATATACGTAACGCGCAGAAATTCAAAGTTCGCGCTACTTTTTGAACAGATATCGCGACATGAGTACCAAATAACGCCACAAACAATCAAAAATGGAATAATATATGTAACCCCCAGAAATTCAAAATTCGCTATACTTTTTAAACAGACAACATATGACTGGAGTAAGCTGGAGTCCAAGACCATTCCTCTCGAATATCTATCACCCTCTAAGCTTGACCTCCTATATTGTCCCTTTTTTATCTAACAAATGTTATGCACGTTCCTACGACTCTGCACAAATAGATTTGAAGCCCAAAGAGATAATTATAACTGGAATGAAAATGTCTTGCACTCACCTGCACGATTTGTCCTCCAGCCCGGTGAAGCCCGGCATGCCGGAGATGCCGTGCGACGTGGGATGATTTGACACGTACGGATACATTTTGCTGGTGGGTATGGCAAACGAGGAGGAGGCCGCAGCGGCGGCGGCGGCTGCAGCAGCGGCTACGGTATTGGCGGCGGCGGCTGCCGCGGAAGCGGCGGTGGGCGAGTTGTCGTTGACGCTGCGATGCAGCGACGACGATGCCGACGGCGAGGGCGAGCAGCTGCTGTCGCCGGTCTGCGAGTTGGCTGCCGAGGGCGGCGTCAGTAGCAGCTGTTGCTGTTGCTGCTGCTGGACAGCGCTGTGGCTATGGCTGTGGCCGAGATTGTGGCCGTGACCGTTGCCGTTGCCGCCTTGCGAACTGACTGCGGCGGCGGCGGCGGCTAGTTTGTTTATGTGCAACTGCTGCTGCTGCTGTTGCAGTTGGAGGGCGGCGGAGAGCGAGTATTGGTGGTGCTGTTGCTGCTGTTGTTGCTGATGCTGCTGCAGTTGCTGGTGCTGCTGGTGTGGCGTGAGCGCACCAAATGTGGTCGACGAGGGCGATGACGAGGACACCGGCGAATTGGACGACTGATTCAGCTGGCTGCTGCTGATGTTGAGCGCTGCGGAGACGCTGGACGAGGGCGACAGGGAGCCGGTGTGGTGGCCGTTGCTGCTGATCAAACTGCTATTGACGGCGGACGACGATGATTGGGCGGCGGCGGCAGCGAAGGCGGCGGCAACAGCTGCTGATGATGAATTTTGTGTTGTTGTAGTTAAATGTGAACTGATAAATGGTTGAAACTGTGGATACTTTGGTAGCATACTATCGAAAACAAATTTTGACATTGCACATTCTTTTCTCGGTTCGCTCGCGTCTCTAAAAGGAATTCGATTCGGATTCGGTCAGAGGTGTCAAAGAGGAACGCTTCGTCTGCGATTTCGCAATTTTCATTTACGATTCGCTCAATTGGATTTTCAAGTTTTGATAAATTTATGAACGCGGCAGAAGTTTGAGTTTTTTCTTTTTGTTTTAATTACTGCAATTTGAAATATTTGTAATTACATTCAATTGAAATGATTTGAATTTATTTAGATTTAATGTAGGAATTTGAATGAAAAACAAACTCAAGCTCAAAAGAATAAACGAAAAACAATAATTCAAGTGTGAAGTGAACATTTTGTAGCTTAACAAATTTTGTTGAATTTAACACATGAGCAGCGACCGATCTAACAAGAGTCGGAGCAGCAAAGTTTCAATCACGATTAAATATTATCACTGATCGTATCAATATTTATAATCTGAAAATTACATTTTTAAAATTTAAAAGATAGGAATCTGTGTTATGCTATATTTGTAGCGGCGCTGAACTATGCTTTACGAAGCAGCTAATGCGACGCTAGGACCTTCTATCATCTCTTCCATAATCACAAAGTTTTTTACTAACTAATGAAATGATGAATTTTTCAGTGAATGAATGAACAAATGGAAAATTTGTCATTAGCAGTGCCAAGTTAAAGTTTATGGAGTCACTTAGACTGGAAAACATATATTTTTGTAGCTTTATTAATGGAAGACACTGTGGAAGTGTCTGCAAGTCGAATATATCGAAATCGAAAAGGACGAATTTTGGTGAATAAATTTGTTAAAAAGAATTTCTGATCTTTCCAGAAGTTTCAGCGAGCTGTTGTTTTTGTTGTTTTTTCTATTCAAAATAAGTTCAAGTTGACGAACTTGATTATGAAATACCTACTTTGAAGCACTTAAATATTAGTACAGTTTTCTTAGGAGATACATTAATGAATCCTAAAAGAGTACTAAAGATATAAAACTGAACATATTTACAACTTGAATCTGGCTTATGTGACTCTCAAACTTTTTCTTCTCCATTTGGTGGACTCAGTTAACATTGCGACGGCTAAATATGATTGAACTATTTTAAATGTTATCAACTTTAGAATGGAAAATATGAACGTGTTCAAGTTTCAGCTTGTGGAAAGACTTGAAAAATATAATTTTTTGTATCAAGTAGTCTTCGGAAGAACAGTGGCTACTGCGAAGAGGTTTGCGCTACTTAGTAAAGAATATCTGTACGCATTTCAATTTATAGATATTGAATCTTCTTAAAATATTAACGTCTTTAAAACTAACTTAAGGTTAGATTCATAGTTCTTTAAAAATGAAATAGTAGTATGTCATCAAAGATCAAATTTTTGCATAAGAAAGGAATGGGTGTGAATATAAAAAGAAGAGAACCTGACGAGGAAAAACCCAAGCTTGATCTTCCAAGTTGGCAGACAATCTGCTCGCAGCTCCTCCTGAACAGTTTTCTGGCACCTGCCGTTCAATGAATCAATGTGTACAGCAATCCTCTCCAGGTTTGAGGTTGGGCGTTGGGATTGAGACCACACGCCCCTAATGAAACGAAGCCTAGTCTATTACAGAGATGCCGTCGGTGTAGCGAAATTTTTTCTATTAACTCAAGTTTGCTAGTTCAATGTATGAATCCTTTTCATTGAAATTAATAGATCACTAATAGTGGATAAAACGGTTTCTTGTTCTTTGTTTCTAATGTCAGATAGTAATTTTTTTAATTATTTTAATTATTTTGTATTTAATTATTTTAATTATTTCACAAAATGTCCTTGTAAAGCAAACATATAAAACCAACCTTAGCCTTTCAGTAGTTCAGTAGTTTCAATAGAAATCATTTTACCAGTATCAGACAAATTATATTATATTACTAAGCCTCGAATTGCCTATAGTTTCAATCGAAAATTTATAAGCTGCACTTACAAACCAAAAAAGGTATGATTTCAAGGCTTACGTATCACAAAGGAGCCGCCGGTCAAAAACAATGATTTATAAGTCATTTAAATAAAAAAAATTTAATACTGGCCTCAAATTTACTACAATTTATTCATAGATCACTATAAAACAAAACAAATTATATTTCGATATCATGGAATTTTTTTATATTACCTTTCCATGAAAAACTAAAATACTGACTTGAAACTTTTAACAGTTTCATTAGAAATCGTTGAGCCAGTATTAAAAGAATAGCGACCTCAAGTTTTCTGCAAATATTCTCATTAAATACAGTTTAGTCAAGGACCAGAGTTCTAATTTTCTAAAAACTCTGTGATAGACTGGGCTTCTTATGTAAAAAGTGATGTTTGATGTCTTACAACTAACATTTTTAAAGATCTATAATAAAATCTAAAATTCAAAAGCTTTACCCTGCAACTAACAATGTGAATTAAAACTTTACTGCTCGTCAGTGCTGCACGAATTAACTGGATCTTCATGTCCTTTTCATCAAATTTTATTATTCAAGCACAACTACGGCTCCGATTGAATAGTTCATCAAATGGATTTGAAGAATCCTGTTGTCTGCTTGACACGATTTAGGAGAGAATCTTTTTTTTTGAAATACTGAGTGCACAAAATTGCATGGATAGTAAACCACATTTGAGTTGAGGGGAAGTGTGTGGCACTGGGGCCCAACATTTTAGTGAAATCAGTAAAAAGAGTAGGAAAATGTTTTAATAAAAAGCAAGTAACTAATAGCGTAGAAGGAAAGAGTAAGAGTGAGAAAGTAGAAGAATTAAATAAAAAAATAAAAGTGGATAGAACAGATGTGCGGAGGGGACTGGTTGTTTTTTGGGATTTCTTTTACGGGTCGAGGGGTGAAATGCGAGAAATGAGTTTACCTTTTCGGTCAATAACAATTTGACGGTTTATTGCGCGTTCGCATTTGGTTGCGTTTGCATTGCACTATTTTCAGTGGAATTCTTTGCGATACTCAACAAAACTTGCTCGGGCACAGGGCAGTTGTGTATGGGCGTGTGGGTGGCGTATGGTATGGACTGAGCGGTTTGCGCGTGTCGGGGTGTCTGTCTGTGTGTGCGTGTGTATTGACCTTTGAGTTGGATTCAAACGAAATGAATTAAAAATCAGCGATTGCAATTACTTTCACGCAACAAAAAACAAACACACACAATCAAAAAAAAAAAACACACAACGTAGCACCGCACAACGAGCGAGCGAACGACAACAAATCGCCGTCGCTATTTTTAATTATATTTATGCGACGACTTGAAAAGCCGTCGGCAGCACTGACAACGCGCCGTTGATTTGTGGAAACTATGGTAAACCAAAAATGGCACAAATTCAAAGACGACGACGGCGTGGAACATAGAATCCTTAGCGACTTTAGCAACTTCTCACCAATTGGTTTTTGTTGTTTTTTTTTGTTTTTGTTTTCTAATTTGGCATTTGGAACGTGGCGGCCGCTTTGCTGGGCGACTTTTACGACTTTAGCATTTAATTGTTTTTTATTTTGTTGTTTGTTTGGATGTTTTATGGTGCCAGCACGTGTAATGTTTGTCAAGACGCTGTCCGCGTCCAAGTGTCTGTCCGTCCGAGCGTCTGTCCTTATACGCGTTCACTTGTGTGTTGGGGGCACGCGTGTGAGCGGGGGCGACAGTACCGAATACTTAGATTTTAATTACTTTGTTTAAAAAGCAATAAAATGCGCTTAGGCGCACACACACACACACACACACACTCACAGCCGACCGCGTTGGCACTTGCAGTGTGTGTCGCGTACGGTTTGCGTTTTTTGGCTTATGGAAGTGCTGCGTTTATTATTGTTGTTGTTGCTTTTATATTTTATTAGTTTTATGTTTTTGCCAACGTACCAAATGCACCAAACCGAAAGGCGTTTGGCTGTTAGGGCCACACACACACAGGCCGTCGAACACGTCAACTGTCGTCGCACAGATGCCGTCAAAATGTCAAAACGGCAAAACGTCGACAGTGTTTGCCTAGTCGACTTATTTTGTTGTTGTTTTGCGCTTTTTTTTTAATTGTCGTTTTGTTCCCTTTTCGGGTGCGTTGTTGCGTTTTTCGTTGTTTCGCTGCGGTTGTTGTTGTTGTCGTTTTTGCTTTTTGTTGCTGCGTTTGTTTTTATGGCGTGTAATTACAAAAAAATGCGTAAATTTTACGAGTTTTTAATTTTTTTATGGTTGTCCTTGGGCCTCTAACTATTTACGGGTTTAGGTGTTTGCCGCTGTTGTTGTTGTTGTAGTTGTTGTAGTTTTGACTATTACTGAAACTGCTGTTGGTTTTATTATTATTTTATATATATTTTTGAATGTGTTTATTTTGGTTGTTACTTTTTTTCCATTCACTTTTGTTTTGGCGTTTACGTTTTATTTTAGGAGAAGTCGCAACCTTTTTGCCAAATTCTACAACAATCTTCACGCCCTTTTACTGCAGCACTTTAATGACACGTTAACGCTTACCGTTTTTTTCTCGTCACGTTTCCGTTTCCGTTATGAGCGAAATTTTTTCGATTTATTTACTACCGAATTGCTTCGAAGTTGCGCGTTTTTGCCGCGATTTCTGGCCACTTTCTTGCTACGCCGATATTTTTATGTCGCCGCTTAACGATTTTAACGCGTTCGCTCGCGCCACGCAAAGATTTCGGCGTTTGGGTCAAGAGCGCCAACTACAGCTACAACAGCCAGCGGCCGCTAGAGCGAATAGCGCGAATCGCACGCGAGTTACCGCACAAAGCACACAGCGTAGCGCACACACGAAATATATCGCCACGAATATTGTTGAATAATAATAACAATAATATCCACGCCAAATAGTAATAAGCAGAAACAGTTAAAAGACAATAACACAGAATTTCGTATTGGGGCAAGCCACACAACGCTCCGCAGACACTACTGCGCTCTACGATAATAAATATTATAATAAAACGAAATTTTTAAAAGAGTATAAAAATTTCGTGTAATTGGTAATATCTGCCTTTGTACTACACACACTATATACGGCATACGGCATCGCCATCGACACTCGACTACACACACAGGCGAGCGCGCCACTACGCCTGTCTTCTGCCCCTGCGAGCTGGCTGCGACGTCGCCAGTCGGCAGCGCAGCGCCAGCGCTCGGCCTCTCGTGGCGCGGTGGCGTCGCGCTCCAAGCAGCAGCAGCCCATACGAATGGGAGGCAAGTTGAGTCGAACGTCGAGTGGATTGGCGTCGTTTTGGAAGCGGGAACCGCGGGGCAGGTGCATTGCGGCGCAGCAAAGCGTCGCAGTGCTGCGGGAGCGCATTTTGCCGGCAAGCTTGCCGACTGCCAGACGCTTTGGAGCGCGAGCTGAGTGAGTTGTTGAGCACGCAAGCAAATGAGCGAATCCAGTTGGAGAGAGAGAGCGAGATTGAGTCAGTTTAATATGCAATGCACAACAACAATTGGTGAGGGCAGCCGACGCTTTTTGAAATGCTTAAGTTTTTTAATGGCTCGCTTTTGTTGGCGCTTTGAACTTGGACATTTTTGATAGCAACAATAAGAATTATATAATTTTATAGTTCAATTAAAATTTTAATTGATTTTTTTACCCATCCAATTTAGAACTTTGTATTTGTAAACAACATTTCTGATGACAATAATGTAAATTTCATTAGTAATTATAAACATAAATTTTAACTAATGAAATTCGAACTCAACACTTAAAATTTTTAGTAATTACTTTTGATAGAAAGTAGTGCAATTAAATAAAATTTATTTATAACCTCAATATTTGACTTATGGTACTGCAAATTAAACCCTTGTATTTGTAATTATTAAATTTAATAATTTTAATTATTAAATTTTAATTATTAAATTTAATTATTAAATTTGTATTAAATAATTATTTCTTTAATTCAATTTAATATGACAATTTAATTATGATTTACGCGTTTGAATACTATTCAATTAATTATGAATTAATTAATAATATTTAATAATTAATAATAACTAATATTTAATTAAATGTGAATTTAATTGAATTATGGAGCTTCAACTCAAATCGTTATATTAAATTCTTGTATTTGTAATTATCAAACTTGACAGCAATATTTATTTATTTATTTATTTATTTGGTTGATTAAGGTTACACTACCTAAGAACATGACAATTAAGTTATGAATTACACGTTACTAAATTATTAAATTAATTATGAATTAAATTAAAAGAGTGTTTAGTTATTATTTAATTAAATGTGAATTTAATTGAATTGTGGAGCTTCAACTCAAATCGTTCTATTAAATTCTTGTATTTGTAATTATGAAACTTGACAGCAATATGACAATTAAGTTATGAATTACACGTTACTAACTTATTAAATTAATTATGAATTAAATTAAAAGAGTGTTTAGTTATTATTTATATTATTTATTATTGAATTTAATTGAATTATGGAGCTCCAACTCAAATCTTTCTATGTTTAACAATAATTTTTGATAGCATCAATGTAATTAAGTAATTATGACTTGTTATTAAGTCAATTAAAATGTTCAATTAATTATAATTTGTTCTGAAGTTAATTAAATTGTTCAATTAATTATAACTTGTTCTGAAGTTAACTGAAATGATTAATTAATAATGAGTCGTTTTGAGTTTAACTGAATTGATTAATTAACTATTATGTGATCGTATTTTCATTGAGTTGCCTAATTAATAAAATTAAGTAATACCATTGAAACTTTAAATATTTTATCATTATGATTTTATTAGATTAAATTTATTTTTTACAAAACCCAAAAATTTATTGAAAAATTATAAAAAAAAGTTGAAAAAAAAATTGTTTTTTTAATGTTGAAATAATAATTTACCCTTCGTGTTCGTATTTTTATTGAATTGCTTAGTTAATTAAATTAATACCATTGAAGCTTTAACATTTCGGAAATCGATTGAAAGTTTATAAAAAAAGTTGAACAAAATTTTGTTTTGAATATTGAAATAATAACTTAACCTTCTTTGACTGTTTTATTTCTCCATTGTATTTAGTTTTGTTTGAATGTAATTAAATTGATGAATGAATTATGATTTGTTCTGAATTTAATTGAAGTGATTAATTAATAATGAGTCGTTTTGAGTTTAAATGAATTGATTAGTTGACTATGATGTGTTCGTATTTCTATTGAATTGGTTAATTAATTAAATAAATACCATTTAATATTTTAAATTTTTATTATTATGAATAACTTTTAAATTCAATGTATTTTCTACAAAACCCGGAAATTGATTGAAAGTTTATAAAAAAAGTTGAAAATAATTTTGTTTTGAATGTTGAAATAATAACTTAACCTTCTTTGACTGTTTTATTTCTCCATTGTAGTTAGTTTTGTTTAAATGTAATTAAATTGATTAATGAATTATGATTTGTTCTGAATGTAATGGAAATGATTAATTAATAATCAGTTGTTTTGAGTTTAATTGAATTAATCAATTAACTATGTTATGTTCGTATTTGAATTGAATTGCTTAGTTAATTAAATTAATACCATTTAATCTTTTAAATTTTTGTCATTATGAATAACTTTTAAATTTAATTGATTTTCTACAAAACCCAAAAATTTATTGAAAGTTTATCAAAAAAATTAAAAATTTTTATTATGAATATTGAAATAATAATGAAACCTACTTTGACTACTGTTTAATTACTTCATTGTATTTAATTTTGTTAACACAAATTATTAACGATGATAATTTTTATCCCAATATTTTTATTTGAATTTATTTCTATAAAAGGTCTCTTTGTTAATTGCGTTCATTATGATTTTGCTGTTATTTGAAAATACAGTACTTTTCGCTTATAACGAACCCGTTTAAAACGATTTTCCGCCTAAAACGAACCAATTTCAAAAGTACGCGCTCTATGTTTTCGCTTACTACGGACCCCTTTTAAAGCGAACTTTCGGTTAAAACGAACAATTTGGCCCAGTCCCTCGAAGTTCGCTTTAAGCGAAAAGTACTGTATTTCCATTGTTGCTGTTGCTGCTGTGTTTGCTTTTGTTTGCTAATTGCTTTGATAATAATTTTAACTGGTAAGATTCACATTTACATATTTTTGCTTGTCCTCACTTTTTTATTTAATAAAATTTTTAATTATTTTAACATATATTTTGTTCAATTTTTCAATAAGTAACTGACTTATTTTGGCTTATTTTGTTATTGTTTTATATTATATCGCTTTTTTTATTTTAGGACTTTAATGCAAGGATAACTACAAACATTTTTGTTGCATACTTTTTACTAATTGTTCTCATTTTATTCTAGAAATTTTGCTCTTCAATTCTCAAGAACTTGGATTATATTTTTTAAATCATTAAATTAATTAATTTCAGTTTAATTTTTCGTTTTCATCTGTGTTTCCAAGTTTGAAAGTATTAATTTACGTTATTTTTATTTAAAATTATCCACCTTATCACTCCATGCGCTGCTGCAGAATTTAATTATACATTTTTCAACACTTTGCTCGTTCTTAAAACTTTCTGCCACACATTCGTGCAATTAATTGTATATTTTCATTTATTGCATTCACTGATTTTTTAATATCAACATTTATTTTGTTTTCGTACAATTTTCTTTTCACATTTGGGTGCCGCATCCACACCATAAATCTTCAACTACCTCAACTGCCATGCAATTTTTCCAATCCCTTATGGCCTCTGATGGCCCTAGCACCCATTGCCAATAACATGAATTGCCGTTGCGCTCATTCAACGCCTCATTTGTTGTTTCTCCCATTGCGCCCTCAGCCGTCATAACGGCCACTAAACACTCAACATATGGCAATAAGAAAGCAACATCCAGCGTAGTCACTCAACTTCAACGACACCAACTCAACGCGCGAGCGAGAAGCGGCCGTTGCGCCTCAGCCAGCTGCGCTGCCAACAACGACGCAGCAGCGCCGCTCCAACACCGAATCGCGTCACTCACTCGCTGGCTTTTTCCCGCTCGCGCGCCACTTACGAATTGGACTTGTGCTGCGACACGACTCTCTCGCTTCCACTCGGCCGCTGTGCTGTCGCAGATTTTGGCCGTCAGCGCTGTCAGTGTGTGCGTGTGAATGATGGCCGCCGCGCTTCCTGTTTTTGAGTGTAAACAAACCATTCGAGTGATTCGTTGCTGTTGCTGCAGCCACAAATCGACTGCGGGGTGTTCAGGCAGAAATGCGACACTTGGTGTTTCTTATTCGATTTATGCTGAGCGTGCTCCGTGGCGGATGTTTAATTTCGCTGTTTATAATGTGAGAATGCTCGCTCGGACACTCTGCTTTAGCTGAGTGCCGATGCGAAGTGAGTGAATGAGTGGACGAGTGAATGAGGGAGAATGCTGAAGTTGTTGTGAATGACGTTGAATGGACAAACTTGAGTGTTGGCTAGTTGGAGATTGAGTGAGACCGATTGGAAAGTGTGATTGCACCTGGTTTTTGGGCGAAGCATCGCTATTTGCAGAATTGGCTGGTTTACAAATATTTGAGATACTGAGATACTGTCCAAAAAAAAAAAATTGAGTGTTTTCAGTAAAGCATGCACGATTTAGGAAAGTCTATTGAGATTTTTTAAAAACAAGTTTTGAATCTATTTACTATAAAATTGTTTTATCGTTCGTGTTTTATGCAATTTTCTGTTTTCAAATTTTTGGACATCAAGTTTAGCAAAGTCAGGTAACCCTGAAAACAAGTGCCACATTTGGAATAATAATTTGATTGGTATTTTTTAATGTGTTTTTTGCTTGATTTTATTAGCAATTATTAATATTAAAAAAATTTAATATTAAAAAAAATAACAGTCTTGTCTGGGTATAGTGAACACCCTATATAGTGAACACCTCGATATAGTGAACACCCAAATTTTTACATGGAGTACTCTAAATAGTGAACAATCGTAAAACCTGTAAATAGTGAACAAAATTTTGAAAGCAATTTAAAGCAAAAAGCAACAAAAACACAAGAAGGAATCAAAACTCAAAAAGGGTATTCCCCTAATTTGTATTTTTGCTGTTGGTTGTTACAAAATCAGCTGTTTCTTGACCTTAGTGGTTATGTTTTTTGTCGAGAGCAAACAGATTGTGGTTGAAAGTGGGCTCTTTTTTAATTTTATTTTAATGATCTCGTGAATTTCTATACACAAAGTGTATTTTGAGCAAATAAAACGAGTTTTTGAACCAAAATGTTGACCTTGATACAGTGAACAACCTCAAAACTGTGAACAGGTCTTACAATAATTAGTTCACTATATCCAGACACGACTGTAATATTAAAAAAAATTAATATTAAAACAATTTTAATTTGGTAAAATGTGAAAAAAGAATAGAAGATGCAAAAGAGAGGGAAAAATGAGCGAGTATTGGTGTCAAAGCTTGAAAAGAATGAAAAGAAATTAAACTAGGAATAAAACGAAAAACGATGAAGATAGACCAATCCATGAGAGAGGAATACCGTGAAAATAAAAGAAATCAAAAAATATTTTGCTGTGAAAAAGCAAATAAAAATCGGAAGGCAAAACAAAGTAAAGAAATGTGAAATAATATGAAATGTTTAAAAAGAATTAAAGGAAAAAAGTACATACAGTAAAGAAATTATGAAATAAGTATTAGAACAAAGAGATAAAAATATGCAAAATGAGAGACAGAAACAAAAAAAAAATTGTGTCGAAAAGTAAAAAAACAAAAGAAATAATTCAGTTAAAATGTAAAAAAGTATATAAATAAAACGGAGCTGTAGTACAGGAGAAAAAATTATTACTGAAAAGATAATAAAACGTGGGAGATAAGACAAAAGAAAAAATATGCAACCATAAAGTAAAAATAAAATAAAAACTTGAACAGCACAAGAAAAAAACGATGATAGTAAATACATAATAAGTAACCAAAAAAGAAGAGGAAGAAGTAGGATGAAACATTAATAGGCTAAGAACACAATTCTAAAAATTTTCTAAAAATTAAATAACTATGTAGATAAAAAATAAAACTAAACAAAAAACACAAAAATATAGAAAGAACTACAAAATTGATTATGAGAGGATAGTATGATAGTAAATACATAATAAGTAACCAAAAAAGAAGAGGAAGAAGTAGGATGAAACATTGATAGGCTAAGAAAAAAATTCTAAAAATTTTCTAAAAATTAAATAACTAGATAAAAAATAAAACTAAACAAAAAACACAAAACACAAAAATATAGAAAGAACTACAAAATTGATTATGAGAGGAACGATTTTAACCAAATTTGTAAAACTGTAAGAACAAAACAATAACATACATAATAAATAAAAAATTTTAAAAATTAAAAAACCTAATTTAAAATCTAAATAACTACATAATAAATATGAACAACAAATGTCAACAAACAAAAAAACCATAGTACAAGTGTATGAAAAACCACAAAATCGATTATGAGAAATAAGTTTTGAAGAAGAATTTAGAACAAGGAGCAAAACTGTGAAGAAAAAGCAAAATCAAAAATTAAAAATGGTTGACAAAAACTTTAATAAACGAACAATGCGTGTGAGCAGAAATCAATGAATTGCCAGTGCAGCAACAACAAAAAAGCCAATATTGCAGAGAAAAATGCCGACGTCAATTCGTTCGAGTCTTTTTCCGCATTGAAATCGGTTGAAAAGCGCTGCCGAGTGTGTAATTTTGTTGCAATTTGGTTGCCACCACCAAAAGCAACGCGTTGACGTGGTTATTGTGACAACAATTGCTGTCATAGTTGTTGTTGTTGTTGTGGTTGAATTTCGAAATGATTGTTATGACGTTTTTATGAAAATTTTCCAATTTATGATTGGACAACAAGCCATTCGGGCAATTCGGGCAATTTTGCGCCACCCCGTCACCGATGCAACATCCCACACAGTGCACATGCAACGGCAGCGCAGCGACAACAACAACAGCAACAGTAGGAAAGTGCGATAATTTGCAAGTCGAGCAATTGAGTGCCCCACGATTGCGATTGCGCTGGGCGTTGGGCGCGGAACATGCGGCCAGGTCCAACAACAATAAGAAACTTGTGTGCACGTGTGCGTGTGTGTGTGTGTGTGTGACGCGGTTGCAGTACATGTAGTGGTGCTCTTTTGGCACATTTGCACAAATCCGCGCCCAACGCATTTGTGCAGCTGATGGATAGTCAAGCGGGCGAACGAATAGGCGAGACGGGGCGCATGAATGGAAGAGGACCGGGGGGGGAGTTGTGTGCACTGCGTGGGCGATTGTAATGTCGTTAGCAAAGCAGACAATTGTTAGCGCTTTCACGCCGCAAATGGCGCTTCCGTTATTCGTCTCGACCCGCTCGACTGCTCAAACGCGCCCATTGATGTATTAATCGATTTGGCAAAGCAAACAAATGATCAAAGTGCACCATACGTAGGCGTTTCGTTTAAGTGCAACCGCGGTTACAGCAACAAACACCACAATAAAGACCACTGTCTGGGCATGAACACTATTGTTATTGTTATTGTAATTGTGCTACGCGTGTAGGTACGAACAATTAAATATGTGTCTAACTATTAAGTAGTCTCTTGTTGTTGTATTGAAATGACTTGCATTCGACAGCAAAGATCCGAACATTTGCATAACTCATTGTAACTAACTCATTGTTGTTGCACTTCAGTGCAATTATTGAACAGCTTTGTTGCAAACTTTTTATTTATTTTTTTTTTAATAGTTATTTTCAAATTTTTTACTATTTTTATTTTTAAATTATTTCCAACTCAACTCCCTGCAATGCAAAAAAAATTCTTAGAAAAATGTTATTAAACAAAAAAATTATGACACTTTGTTTGTTGTTCGGTCAGCTAAATTTTCTGAATTGTATTTATTTTTGTGGTGACAGGTCGTAAATAAAAAATGCACTCAACTGTTCGACGACAATAGCGAAATTGCTGTTTAGCTGTTGGTGTCGATGTCGATGTCGATGTGGCCTGTGGGGAGGTTGGTGCAACACCACACAGCTACAACATTCCGTCTGTGGAGCTGATTGTAAATGTAGCACGAAGTGGTTAGGTTAGCTGAGCTGCTTGTCTTCATTTGGCCATACGTTGTAATATTTTCAATTTGTTTAACGCTAAATTGGAAAATGCCACTTTTGATTTATAACTGTACATAATGCTACATTGAGTTCGACAATTTACGTTTTTCAAATGCTTAAGTGTTGGTGTTTTGCAGACGCATGTGACGAATTTTGCTTTAACGATTCTTTTTGTGATAAACATTACAAATTTGTAATTATATATATAATGGATCTGATCACGTGTGCCTTTTGTCTTTGAATTTTGACATGACTAATGAATTTATTGATTTTCTATATTTTTTCATACTCTACTTTTTACTAATTTATATTATTTACTTTTCCATACTGGCCACGACTCCTTCAAGTCTAAAACTTCAACAAGATTTTTAAGTTAATTTTCTTTTATATTTTGTGGTATATATTCTTGTGTTTATTTACAGTATTTTTCGTTTATAACGAACCCGTTTAAAACGAACTTCCGCCTAAAACGAACCAATTTCAAAAGAACGCGATTTATGTTTTCGCTTATTACGAAACCGTTTAAAGCGAACTTTCGGTTAAAACTAACCATTTTGTCAGTCCCTCGAAGTTCGCTTTAAGCGAAAAGTACTGTATTTATTAACTTTTTATTTTATTTATTTTACTTTAGCCAAATGTACATTAAGACTTACTAACTAAGAGATATTAATTATAACGAAGATCTTAATTTAGTGAAAACGTCGTTCTTCGGCAGAGCGAAGAACCACCATTTCAGTTATGGTACGTTTTTTGTATGACAAAGTCGGCAAAATAGGAAAAGATGAGAAATCTTACAGGGTAGATGACCAACGTTTCGAGGGGAACATAACCTCAATGATGAGGATTTCATACAAATATTGCAAAAAGGTCCAATACTTGAGCACATAAAATAAAATATGATCTAAGGGACACAATAAGCCTTTCATGTTGCAGTGCTGAGAGGCTCTCGACACGTAATCATTATAAAACAATACATATAAAGTTTTTCAAACCAGCCACGCCTTCATATGTTCACGAACATTAAATTTTTTGCATAATAAAATAAGCAAATCCTTGCAGACAAAGATAATTATTTCCTAGAGCAGAAGTTATCCAAGCAAAAATTTACACCTTAACGCTTTCACAACCATGGGACACATGTCTTCCTCATGCATTTTTAACTCGTTTAACACTATAATGCCCAAGGTAGTCATATTGATTATATTGAGGTCATTTGTTGTAAATAACTTTTATTGCATCGCTTTCTAAAAAAATATCTTACGTGAGTTTTACTATTTTTTAAAGCTAAATGGAATAAATAAATTAAAAATATTGTAATATAAAAAAAATGTTTACCTCAATTTTGCAACTATTACCTAAACCCTGATTCCCAGAACTGAGCCTCACAGTCTCACTAAAGATTTCAAATGATGATAAATCCAAAAGATTTTCGATTTCATTATTTTATGTAATCCTGTAGTGGAATGTTAGAATTATATTGCATTTATAAATTTAACATTTTACACAGTTTTTTTACTTTTTATTGTCAGTAATTTAGCTCATATAAGGCTGACAGTCTCAATTCTGGGTTTACGTTACTTTTAAAATTCTGGGAATTAGGGTTAAATGCCCAAAAGCAGTCATTTTGACTGCCTACATAAAATTTTAGACAAATATGCATCTTCAATTGCAATTGAAAATTTCAAATGATTGCAAACATTAAAAAAAAAAATATCATAGTACGAGGCTGTGGCAATTCCCAAGTTTTTCAATTCAATTCAATTCACTCACAAAATTCATTCACAAATTCTATTTCGTTTTATTCCATTTATGTGTAACGTACGCTATTATATTTAAGGGGGGGCTAAGGGTTTACACTTTCGAAAAATCGAATTTTTTTTGTGTTATCTTATTGTTAAACATTTCAAGAATATATTCTCAAAATTTTAAGTTGATCGGAGCAAAACTATTGAAATTATGGTCTATAGTTACAGCTTATTCTCTTCTATTGTTCTGGTCTCAAAACTACTTTTTCAAAGTCCGTGTTCACTGTCATTTAAAAACTACTAAACCAATTCATTTGAAACTTGGTACACATTTTCTACATATAAAATACCTCCCCCCCCCCCCAACGTTTAGTTAACAATTTTTTTTTTACATTAAGGGGGTTTCCCACCCACAAAATGGCGGAATTTTTCGTGGAAAATAGCAGTTTACACTTTAGATGGTCACCAAAAATTTTTAAATGAAAAAAAAAATAATCGGAGAACGTTAGGGGGAGGATTTGATAAACCTTTAACTAAATTTTAATGGTTTTTGATTTCAGATAATTTCCGACCGAGATACAGTGAACACCGCAAATTGTAATTTTTCAAAGACGTTCTGGAGCAAGCCCTGTCACCGGCTTGTTTTGTAATATTTCTGCATGAAAAAATTACAGAATATTGTTAAAAGTATGCTTAATAATGTACAAAAGGTTTAAATAAATTTCATCAATCCATACTTTAAAAACAAATGCATAAAAAAAGTGTTTTTGTTTACGCTGAAACCCTTACCCCCTTAAGTGAATTTATTAATTACTTATTAAATATTTATTTTATTTGAATCGCATGTGCATTTATTCATATTTGCTACTTTAAAAAAAAATTTAAAAAACAAAAAAAAATTTAAAAATAAAATTTTTTTTAAATTTAAAAAAGTCAGTAAACAAGATTATAGTCAAAATTACTACATATGGGGATTTTAGGTAGGTCAGATTGTCGGGCATTCTAGTGTTAAAGTCGTGAAAGTAGAATTAAAATCACAAAAATTTTTCATAAAACTTGTGGATGTGTCCCACTGGCCGTGAAAGCGCTGAACTATTTGAAGACAATGCCTCATTTGCCAACTAAAGCAGCACTTACCGACTGCCATGTATATCCCATATATTTATTACTTATAATATTTTCAACAAACACTTTTGAAACAAGTGAATTGAAGTATTGGTACTGAAAGAGTTAAATTTTTTCGAAACGTAATTTCTCAGTTAAAGTTTAACTTACCGAATGCATCCGTTTGCGTTGATTTGTACGCGTGTTGCAATTTCTGAAACGTCACCATCGATCGAAAAACAACAACAATAAAAAAAATAATAGTAAACCACAAACCACCAGTAAAACGGCCTCATTCAATTAACGTTGATTTTTATTTATTTTTATATTTGTGTTTCATATGAAATTCTCTTAAAGCTACGCATTATTTACAAACGATTTGTACAAAAACAATTTTTACTTCTTTACTAATTACAAGTACTGTCTGCTAATTAACATTTTCTAGCGATTAGCATAAACGACAAATTGAAATATTTACACTTGTGAACAGTGCACGGAAAAAAATTGTTGCAATTTGCATAACAATTTCAATGGACTTAGACAACTTAGACTTTAAGCATAGCGCAGCAAGGTCGAAAATAGTGCAACCTGCTTGGGTATGTGTATGTGTGTGTGATGTTTGTGTTATTGTAGCGCAGTTAATTGCGCACTTTTATGTTTAGTGTTTGAACGAATAGGCGACAGAATGTCGCATTTGATTGGATTGTGTGCAGTTTATGTCGCATAAATGCTTCATCGAATCCAGTTGATGGACGACAAAGTGGAAAAAGAGGAAGTGTAGTCAGCGATGACGACATGCTCGGAAAGTGAGACGTTTAAAATTAATTGCTCATAAATTTCAAATTAACCACTTTTCGCCACACTCTCGCTTTCGCGCGCACACCTGCTCGCTCGTGCGCCGTGTGGGGCCAGCGCCAACGCGACGAAGTTGATTTAATACTCGCAACATTACGACCGGAAAACAATGCCGCACGCATTAAACTAAAGCAATTTTAATAATCAAAACAGATAATAAAAAAATCAGCTTCTCACATTAAATCTTTTTACGGCGCTGTAGGCTTTGTTGGTGTTATTGTTGTTGTAGGTGTTATTAGCATTGAAACGCCATGCGCTGAGGTGTGTTGTTGGTGTTCTGTTGGATGTACGTTACTGCCAAAACGCTATTATCAGCTCAAATCGAAAAAGAACCAACAACAACAACAACATATGAGCCATAGACGCCTTCATTGAGTGTCATTAAAAGATAATAATCGTAATAAAAACTAATAAAATTGAAACTGGGTGAGCTGCGGCTGTGGCTGACTGAGTCACACTGAATGGCTGAACAAGTTGAACAATAAAAAAATCACAATAAAACTCTTTTGGGCGCTGTCAGTGTCAGCAAAGAAGCGCGCACACGCTTCAGGACGGAGGACTTCAACACGAGCTACCAGCCGCTTTGTCAGACATAAACGCCCGAAAACGCTCGCAGCCAAAGCGTGAAAACATAAAATGTTAACTCGAACAAAAGCAAAAATAATCACAAACAGCAGCAATGTCATAAAAACAAAACGAAACAAAACGTTAACACAAACAAAAAACAACAAATACAAAACGAAATCTGCAGTAGTTAAGTAGTCAGAGGTCGCGGCGAAGAACTAAGCGCTAAGCGTTGGTTGGCGGTTGCATTGCTGGGCTGTGTGGAAAATTAGAAATGATAAAGAAAATTAAATAAAACACAGTAATGAGAAAACGCGATAGCACTAAGCGAAAGGGATAAGCAGACAGCGAAAACAAAACAAACGGAAAACGTGTAGATCGAAATGAAAATTTATGCTAATTTGGCACGTTGGCGTCTTACAAAACGATTTCACATGGCGACACTTGAAAAACGGCGCAAAAGCGGAAGACCATAAAACTGAAAGGATATAATTAACAAGGGGGGGGCGGTGAGGGGGTGGTGCGTGCGAGAATGGCTACTGAAACGCTTAACGGAAATGTGGTGAATACATTGGCGGTAGCGAGAAAAGTGAAATTAAATTGAGAATACAACAAAGGCAGACACGAAAGCTACCGGCGAATGGAAATCTTAACCCTTACGCTACTATGGGGCGAACAAATCAAGTCATAGGTATATTAATATATAATATATATGCAGGACTACCCATAAAGTCTAGGAATGAGCAGCACCAGAAACAGCAGTGCCAGTATTTAATTCGAAGAAAATGTACATTAATTTTTAAGGACATTTTTTTTAATAGTCGCACACGCCTACAATGCAATAGGGACTTTGTAGGAAATAGGATTAGGCGATTGGATACATATGGCACATCCACTTCAAAAGTGACAAAACGCAAAATGTGGAATTTTTCAGAAAACGCAAAAAAACTGTTTTTGAGCTGAATACAATTTTTTTTAAATAACGTATAGACCGTTTAGTAGAAAATCCATATTATGCTTTAGGATAAGTTAAAAAGAATGTTTATATTTTACAATAGAAATTTCAATGTTTTGGGTTGTGACTTTTTTGATGATATTTTAGCTCAATTATTACTGAATTATTTTAAGTTATGTCACTTTTGGCAAATTTAAAAATTATAAATGACGATTAAAAAAGAAAAAATAAAGAAAAATATTAAAAATATTAAATTTATTAACTTATTGATGATATTTTAACTCAATAATTACCGAATAATTTTAAGTTGTCACTTTTGGTAAATTTTAAAATTATAAATGGCAATTAAACAAGAAAACGAAAAGAAAAATTTTGAAAATATTAAATTAATTAACATATTGATGATATTTTAACTCAATAATGACCGAATTATTTTAAGTTATGTCACTTTTGCTAAATTTAAAAATTAGAAATGTTTTTGAATGTTGTTTTTATAATTTTTGAAAGTTGCTAAATTTGACTAAATTTAAAAATTACAAATTATATGTTTTTGAATGTTGTTTTTATAATTTTTGAAAGTTGAAAGAAAAATTTTAAAAATACTAAATTAATTCATTTATTGATGATATTTTAACTCAATAATGACCGAATTATTATAAGTTATGTCACTTTTGGCAAATTTAAAAATTATAAATGACAAAAAAGAAACAGAAAATAAAAATTTCAAAAATATTAAATGAATTAACTTATTGATGATATTTTAACTCAATAATTACCGAATTATTTTATGTTATGTCACTTTTGCTAAATTTAAAAATTAGAAATGTTTTTGAATGTTGTTTTTATAATTTTTGAAAGTTGCTAAATTTTACTAAATTTAAAAATTATAAATGCTTTAGAATGTTGTTTTTATAATTGAAAGTTGAAAGAAAAATTTAAAAAATACTAAATTAATTCATTTATTGATGATATTTTAACTCAATAATTACCGAATAATTTTAAGTTGTCACTTTTGGTAAATTTTAAAATTATAAATGACAATTAAAAAAGAAAAAGAAAAGAAAAATTTTGAAAATATTAAATTAATTAACTTATTGATGATATTTTAACTCAATAATTACCGAATTATTTTAAGTTATGTCACTTTTGCTAAATTTAAAAATTAGAAATGTTTTTGAATGTTGTTTTTATAATGTTTGAAAGTTGCTAAATTTTACTAAATTTAAAAATTATAAATGTTTTTGAATGCTGTTTTTATAATTTTTAAAAGTTGAAAGAAAATTTTTAAAAATACTAAATTAATTAACTTATTGATGATATTTTAACTCAATCATTACAGAATTATTTTAAGTTATGTCACTTTTGCTAAATTTAAAAATTATAAATGTTTTTGAATGTTGCTTTTATAATTTTTGAAATTTGCTAAATTTTACTAAATTTAAAAATTATAAATGGTTTTAAATGTTGTTTTTATAATTTTTGAAAGTTGAAAGAAACATTTTAAAATACTAAATGAATTCATTTATTGATGATATTTTAACTCAATAATGACCGAATTATTATACGTTATCTCAATTTTGCTAAATTAAAAAATTATAAATGTTAACCCTCATTTATAATTTTTGAAAGTTAAAAGAAAAATTTTGAAAATATTAAATTAATAAATTTGTTTGAAAATATAATCTGTCAAACTGTCACAACTCTACTTTAAATGAACTTCAACACAAATTGATTTCGTCAAAAGTGTCGTAATTTGAATTAGGACTCTTTTGCATTGAGCTGCAGCGATCAAATAGCATCTAACTTCTCGACATGGAGAGACCTGTTTTTTGGCAAGAGTTAACAACAACAAAATATACTGAGCTTTTACTAATTGGTAGATAGATGCATTGTGCACATTACATATTAACACATAAACCCGAAAATTAAAAATTTTGAGTTGTGTCACTTTTGAAGTGAGTGCGCAGATCTCCGCAAGAGAATTCGTCAGAGCTCTAATAATCCTACTAGGCTACTGGTCCATATGTTTTATCAGATAGATTTGCATTTGCGTGGCAGGCGCGAAACAACGTCGGATCAAGCAGTTCTTTCAGCACTTACCCAAAAGACCTTAAGTACCTGAACCTTAAGTACTATATCACTTCTTAATTCTAAGTCTAGAAGCAAATGAATATAGTTTTAGATTAGCCATAGTTGGTCTTTTTAATTAATTATTTAAAAATTAATTGTTTCCCATAGTCTGTAAGTAATTCAACTGTTGACTGAATATATAAATAAAATAATTAAATTGCCTTTTTAAAAAATAAATATTGAAAAAACACTGTTAATTAACAAGTGACTATGTAGTTCCCTTTTTCATGCACAAGTCCTGTAGACCATAATTTTACCAAACCCACCTAATTAGTTTTCACGCCTCACTTGATTTTTCTTCCAATTTTGCTCCAAACTTAAAGTAGGTGTAAGAGCTTCCATAAATTGTCAACATTTCTTCATGTCTACCTTACAGCAGCACTTAAAAGTGTTCCAGCTCGCATTTGGCGTATGTATACACACCAGAAAGAATGAAGAAGAAGCAGCAGCATCGCTCAAGTTATAAACTGCAACAACCACTTTGCCACTTGCTGTCGCCTCACAAAGCAGTCCAGACGCAAAACAATGAACTCGGCTTATTGAACGCATTCGCATTCTCCAACGTTCGCAATGTGCAATATTGCACCTTTTTGCACATATCCTGCAAATCCTTGCCAATACACACTCGCTCACCGCGCCAAGTGAGTGAGAGTCCATTCATGGCTTTCGAGCGCTTTCCACTCGCCAGCGCGGCAGCTGCAATCGAATCGATTCTTTTATTCTTCTTTACATCCATAACAACTCATAAAATTGTGCTTGGCGCGCATGCTGTAGGTGTTCGGTGGGTGGGGAGGGGCAGCGAGGATTTTGCAGCGTCTAGTTCCAATTCATTCCTGCACGCGCAGCCATGCGCCGCAGCTCGTTTGGCGGTGAACGATGAGTGTGCGCCACAGAAAGAGATCAACGTATCGAGTGCAAGTGGTGCACTGAATGCTTTGTTTTTGTACTTGTATGTGTATGTGTGCGTGTGCGTGGGTGTCAGTGGGTGTTGGGTGGCCGGCTGACGCATTACAATGACTCTATTGTTGGTATGCTGCAGGGGCAGTGCTGTAAGCGGAAATCGGCGGCATTGTACATAACGGTTAAGTTGCTTCATGGTCCATGGAGCGACAGTGAACACATAAATCGATGGTGAGAGCGTGCCGGCATAATTTTTGGCTCTTTGCATAAATACTGTCTCACTCACTCAATGTACAGTGGAATGCAAACGGCACACAGTAGAAATAAAACTGTTCAGTTAACTCGATAACTCTTTTATGGTTTAGTATATCGAAATCTATAGAAATGGATCGTTGGTATTTTGGTTGGTATTTCATTCGATTGGTTAAAGCTTTAACTAGAAGAAATTTGACTAGAAGTTTTAGTTTCAAAGATGGATATCCACGTCTGACGTTTTTGACGATCAAAAATTAGTTAAGTTTTGTATTTAGAGAACAATACAAATTATATAAAAATATAAAAATTAAATGTCAGTTGGTATTTCATTCGATTGGTTAAAACTCTAACTAGAAGAAATTTGACTAGAAATTTTAGTTTGGAAGATGGATATCCACGTCTGACGTTTTTGACGGTCAAAATTTAGCTAAGGTTTGTATTTAGAGAGCAATGAAACATCGTTTTTCATGGGCCTCTGAATTCGAATTTCAAAATTTTACCTTTAATTAGAAAAATGCTCAACCCTTTCGACCCCAAAGTTGCCTGAGAGCACCTTCACCTATTTGTCATCTTATAGCAAAAGCTACGATTGATTTATGGGTTTCATTTAAGTAGGCACCAACAAATTCATATTTTTAGAAGTGAATTCAAAGCAAATTACAAAAATTTTACTGTTATCCCAAAAATAACTTCCAATAATTTGCAGCAGTATCAGGGAAAGTTTGTGTTCTAATTGAAGTCTACGCATTGGGCGCGTTTGATCGAACCCCGGTTTCTTTGAAAATGGTTAAATAAATTTAAAAAGTGATAGTTTTGTATTTTTCCATAAATATTAAAAAATTTTTCTGTAATTAAAAAATATTGATACAAAATTTATTTAACCCGTTTTAAGCTAAAATTGTTCAAAAGTAAACTAGCTGTAGAACTCTAACAAAGAGGCGTGGTGACTTCAAATGTCGTGTGCACATTTCTTAGGTGAGTGTTTCATGATTTAAATACCAAAAAATAATATCGAGACACAGCGTAAAATTCGGGGTTGAAAGGGTTAATACCATCGTAAAATATGAGTTTAGAATATGTATGGCAAAACATGACGAATTGGTGAAAATACTCCAAATACAAATACTTCCTTAGTTTTAAGGAACTTAGCTGAACTTTTTAAATGAACTTTTTGAATATCTATTGTTACTAGTCTGTAAGAATTGTTTATTCATAGACTTAAATAAATAAATAAATAAATAATAATTTTAGACAAGACTGCTTTTCACAGACAGTTTTTCCATATCGCATATTTTCGAATAGGTTCTACTGTTGGTCTGTTGATTTTTGCTCCAAAAGCCAATAACACCGATTTTGTCTACAAAAAGGTTAATTTAAAATCACCTTTGCTGGCTTTCTTTATAGACTTTTTTTGAGTTTAGTATGACAATTGGGACTTCTAGGCATTGCACAGTGATTCGACTCTATACAACCGCGGGACAAAATTAGAAGCAGTGGTCCGTTCTTCATAAAATTTGGAATACTAGTTAATCATGGTCTGCTGAATTGAAATCTCCATTTTGTTTTTCTTAAACTTTTGCAGTTTGGCAATACCTGAGACTTAAATTTGCAATTTTCGTAATTTTTGGTGAACTATAGCAACAAGAGTGTTGGCTAGATTTTTCAGATTTTACATTTAATCGGTAACGTCAGCATTGATAATTGCAAAGAGTAACAGAAATTGTCTTAGGACCCTTTAGTTTTGAAATAAAAATGCTGGTTGCATACTTTTAGGGATGAATAAAACAAATTTTGTCGAAAAATAGGTGTTTAGACCACTTTTCCAATAGAATTATTTTCTGAGATCGGAAGATATCGGAGGATGTAATTACATTATCCGACAGAGAAAGAATGCTTCTTAAAATTAAAAAAAAAAATACTTTCATACATACATACTTTTACATACTTTTTAGATAGTTTCCTCTAAGTTTTGCCAATTTTCGGATTTTTTATTTAGAAAAATATTTTAAATTAAAATAGAAGTAAAAGCCTCATCTTTGCAAATTTTGAGAAAACATTAAAAGCGAAAATGGCCACATCATTTTTTAATCTATATTGAAAGTTTCAGCAACTTTTTGGTAACCATTTATTTTTACAATATTTGTTACTCAATAGAATAAAAAACAGAAAATATGTGTTTACATTTTTTTGTGAAAAAAGTTTCAACTTTGAGCCGCTTTGGCACACACACTATTTAATTTTTTGCACAGATTTTCTGGGTTTTCTTAGTTGGAGTTTTACCTTTCAAATGACATCAAAATTGTTAAATTCTGAGACTATAAATTTTTGGAATTTTGTCTATGGAACGAATCATTGTGCATTGTGCTGATTTGAGACTAAACTACGGATTCAGCTCTAATTAATAACGGTTCCAGCACCAGTTTTAAAACGAATGATTTGTTTTTGACGACTAACTACTCATTGCAAATTTGCATGCAGCTGTTCAAAACTAAAATAAAATACACCTTTGTCTCATTTAATGCACACTTGCGACCACTGTGCAACGCGCCTTTGTGATTCGGTTTTCCTCAATTTCCCACTCATTCCTTGCAGATTTTCCGCACGCTCTGCACTTTGCATGTCGCTTGAACTCTCTGCGCACTTACGCAGTGGCTCTCGCATTGCACCGACTGATTTCAGTGTTGCCGTGTGCCGGCATTCCGAAACCGGCACATGCCGCCGCCGGCGACTGTGCGGCTCTTACTGCCTTACTGCCACTGCCACTGTGACTGTGACTGTAACTGTGGCCGACGTTCTCGCACGGTTGTAAAAGTGTAGTAAAGTAGCCATTTGGTACTTTTTTATTGCGCGTTTTACGACTCGTGTGCGGTTTGCGTGCGCCGCACTGGAGCGGGCGCGCGGCGCACTTGCATGCATGAACCGTGCGGCGGTGGCGTGCGCTGCTTTAGGTAAACACAAACAAATGTTGCTTAAGTGATTTAAAGTGATTCTGATGACGATTATAAAATTCCTTCTCACGCAATAATTTTTTAATCCTTTGCGCGCCGGTGTTTTATGGCTGACGGCAATCTCGTCACCACTTGGGCTGCCATATTCGGCAACAATAAGCCGGTCGAGCGGCGCATGTGGCATGTGGGGCGTCCCACTACGCATCTTGCGTCGCTTAACTGTCATCGGCGTCAATGTGATCGTTACGGCAATCAGCCAACCACTAACGGAATGTGTGTTTCTGTGCCACACATTCCGTCCGTCTGTCTGTCTGTCTGTCGTCCTCTTATTGTTCTTGTTGTTGTTGTTGGCCACGTTGGTTGTTACAGTTATAAAAATGCACAATTAAGGCCATAAACATTTTTATATCATTTTAATTGCCTCCAATGATGAAATCGTTTTGTACTCGAACGCGCATTCGCACACACACACACACACGCAGCACCACGCATACGCACGCGTACGTACGTACGTATGCGCGGCTGCGTGTCGTGCGGCATATTGACGAATTGCCACACTCGTCGCGCACATAAAACCGCAGATCGATGCATATGTAATGGGCTCGTACGAGCATGTTAGCTGTGTCACCTCTGCGTGCTAAAAGTAGATACGCTGTCGATAGGGACTTACCAGAAGGGCGCCAGTGGGGGGCGCTACTGTTGCACCAGCCGTGGCGATAGCCTGCAATGGTAGGAAACGGAAGAAACGGTAGTCAATTATTTGTTCTTTTATTTCATGAGGTGCTGTTACGCATTCGATACGACACGCGATAACGATGAATTTGATCAGTGATAACAGATATAACTACTCATAAATGTATGAAGTTGTTTTTGTTTTATTAAGGTATGAATGGCTACGAATGCGAAGTAGAAGGGTCAAATAATTTTTTTTAATATTTTTGTGTAAAAAGTGGATAAGGTTTAGATCAGGGCTAGTTTTCAAATCTAAGATCTTGGTGAATTTGTTCTAAAGGTTTGCAGTTAAATTAACAAATCGGAGAAGAAGGCAAATCTGAGTTTAAGGATACAATAACTTAATTGATGTTCTCACATTTATACATCAATTAAGTTATGGTATCATTACACTCAGATTTATGTTAGTTTCAATAAACCTCTCTTTATCATTGCAATGTATGCTCGGTAGAAATAATTTTGAACTGAATTAAAAATTAATTAAAGTTAGTAAACTAAACTAATTATTGGGTGTACAAGTAGAAAACCGCCGTTTTTTTCATAATTTGAGGCTTTATTGCGTATAAATAGCTACATACTGATTATTCAAAATATTTTCCATCGCTAGCCACAACTTTCTCCCATCTTTCTGGCAGCATGTGAATTCCGCGTCGAAAAAATTGTTCGTCTTTGGACGCGATCCATGTATCCAGCCAATTTTTGACCTCTTCGTAAGACTGGAAGTGCTGTTCAGCTAGACCATGCGTCATCGATCGAAACAAGTGAAAATCGGAAGGAGCGATGTCTGGAGAGTAGGGCGGGTGGGGTAGGATGTCCCATTTCTGTGTTTCCAGGTAAGTTTTTACGACCTTGGAAACATGAGGCCGGGCGTTGTCGTGTAGGAGTATCACTTTATCGTGCCTTTCCTTGTATTGTGGCCGTTTTTCCTTCAGCGCTCGGCTCATGCGCATCAGCTGGGTCCGATAGAGAGCTCCTGTGATGGATTCGCCTGGTTCCAAAAGTTCGTAATACACTACGCCGAGTTGGTCTCCCGCAAATGACGCTTATTCGGTTCAAATTTCGACATCTTCACGCACCAACAACAATAAGAATAAACAAGCGAGATGATGTGGAGTTGTTAACCGATATCTTAGCTTGCCATGTGATGTTTCTGATCGGAATTCTCTCACCGATTTCCAATGGTGGCACCACCCAGTGGAAAACGGCGGTTTTCTACTTGTACACCCAATAATTAAATAATTAATTTTTTTTCATCATAAAGCAGAATTTCTAACAAAGGTAGAGTAGATTATACCATGACCAAAACATTCTGCTATCAAGAAAAAATCCAGAGAGTATTTCAGAGTGAATCACAAATTATTAAAAAATAAAAATAAAATAATGAAATAAATAAAAAAAATAAAAAAATATATAAATGCAAAATAATGCTTCCGAAGTAAAATCAAGTAGATATAATCATGATTAGGGTTACCAGAGGAAGATTAAGCTTCAGAGAACAAATGTTGAAAGAAGGATAGAGGAAGGAGAAGAGCATATCGATCAATATAGAACACCGAATATTTGAAAATATTTTAAAATAGACTATTGAGTGGATCCTAAAGCGCCCAAAGCATAAAAAATTAAAACAGGCCGAAATCTAATACAGCGAAATTCCTCATAACCGAACACTCACCGTCCCAATGTTTTTGTCCGGTTATGGGAGGACATCTCCCATATTGGGGGAGGGTGGTTAAAAAAATTAGTTTAAATTGCATCCAAGTGTTTCTGTCGTTTATATTTGTTATTTTGTACGAATTTATAAATATTTAATATTCCTTTAATATTTATTACAAGTATAGGTAATGTAGCAGCTAACTTTATTAGTCCGAAAGTGATTAACAAAAGGCGGAAGCTGCAATTCCAATGAAGTACAAAAATTCGAATTTATTTGAGTATCAGTATTTTAAATAATAAAAAGATACAAAATCAATGAAGCGAGAAGAATGAAATTTTGACACGTGATCAAGGAGATTTTGGGTTTTAACCGAGTTACTTTTTAAGAAAATTCGATGTAAATTTTCAAGGATATAAAGGATTAAAATTTTCAAAGGACCTTTTTCATATCATTTTTTTACAAATAGATAAAAAATTAATTTTATTTAAATTTCTGAGCCTTTCCTCTTTCATTTGATATACATATCGCCATATTCTAACGAGGGTAAGTATATTTTATATTTTTTAAATTTTGTATCCCCTTTAAAATTTTGAAAGCCTTTTAAAAGGACAAAGGATGTAGAAATGAAAAACTGAGTACGCAGTATTACTATGTTTGGTCTCTAGTTTCACGCCCATATGGATTTTTTTCGTTGTGAAAAATTTTTTTAATTTTTGTTGCACGGTGTAATAAAATAACTAATAAACTAATAACTAACTAATAAAAGTCTCTTACCAAGCTGAAGTGAGCTTGTTCGGTAAGTAGAGTAGATAAGTAATCGAGTAAGCGAGTGGGATATCTTGATAGAGTACTAAATTTAGGAGATTCTTGGCCTTTTAGGAGAATTTTTAGGAGGAAGAATTGTTTGGGAGAAAGTTTAGGAGATTTACATTTCATGTTTTCATGATTTCATGTTAGGGGATTTTCCGGATCCTTAGAGAATTTTTGGGATATTTTTGGATAAGGAAGTAGCTGATGTATTGGGAACACTGGCAACAAAAAATATTTTGGCAACTATTTTAATAGTCAAAGCGCGCTATTGTGTTTAAAATTTTTAAGCTCATTCTATCTCGTTCTGACTTATTGCTGTCACAATGAAATGTCGCCAAAAATTCACACTTCTTATTTCATTCATGTGTTATATGTTTTGTTTTTGTTGTTAAACTGAAAATGAATAAAGAAAAGACTGCAATAAAACAAATTATATATATTTTTAGTTTTTTATGAAAAATGGAATTCCTTTAAAATGACGCAAATTATAAAAATACATTTTAGGAGATTTTTGTAACTTTTGGCAGGAAATTTCAGTAGTTTTTTAACACGTTCGCGGACGTGAATGCTATAGCAGTCATTTTCATAGTGATGCAAAATGACGTGAATGCTAGCATTCAAATTTTAAAGCCAATTTGTATTCAATAAAATTTAAATAAACTGAAATTTTTGTAATTAATATGCTATATCATTCAATGTGTATAACGGTCTGTGTCTCGATATAACTTTTTGGTATTTAAATCATGAAACATTTGCCTAAGAAGTGGGCACACAAAATTTTAGTTTACTTTGAACAATTTTGGCCTAAAACGGGTTATATAAATTTTGTATCAATATTTTTTAATTGCAGAAAAATTATTTAATATTTATGGGAAAATACAAAATTATCACTTTTTGATTTTATTTAACCATTATTAAAAAACAAATGGTTTTGATCAAACGCGCCCAATTCGTAGACTTCAATTAGAACACAAACTTTCCCTGATATCGCTGCAAATTATTAGATATTATTTTGTGGATAACTGTAAAATGTTTGTAATTTGCTTTGAATTCACTTCTAAAAATATTAATAAAATAAGATGACAATAGAAGTTGCTCTCAGGCAACTTTGGGGTCGAAAGGGTAAAGATTTAGGGGAAAGACATTTCAGGTATCTGGCAACACTGTAGAAATGCTGCCGAAATCTTAAGTTGACCAATCTAATGTGCCGCATGGCAAATGGGTAAACCAATTTTTAATTCGGGATCTGCTCAGATTTAATTGTAATTACGATCAGTTTCTCTGAACATAAAAGAAACATAATCAGCCTCCTTCTTTTTTCAATTTTCAATTTTTCATGTTAACAAACATTTTTATTAAATTAAAAAGGATTGTCTTTATATCTCGTACAATTTGAAATTCTAATATATGTAGATCTATTTGTACCTAAAAAACTATAATGTCGAACATGCAAAATGCATTTCAAACAAGTTTTGATGCTTTTAACTTTACGAATTTAACTACCAAAATACTGAAACCACGTCAGTATCTAATGTCGAAAATGTGTTAAGCAGTTTGAAACGGTGGGCACTTTCACTCATTCAAAATGTGCTTGTAAAAATAATGCAACCAGAAATAAAGTTTTTATAAATAGGCAGATGCGTTTTGATGGCACTTCAAGTTCAAGAAATTCATTTGATTCCATTTCGGAAATGTCTTTCTGAATGTCGCAGTATTTTCAGCGTAAACGGCAGCTACACCATCGCTGTCGATGATGTTGTCGATGATGAGCCAACGCGTTGCCCAATTCGAGAGCAACAAAGTGGCACAATGCGTTGCACTGCGAACGAAACGCTTGCACGGCCGAAGTGAAAATGGAAATAAAAACTTTGTAAAACGAAAAGTCACGCCGCAAATGCTAAAGTACAACATATTAGAGCATTTTTATAGTATTTATATTTACAATATAAATAAGAGCAGGCGGACCGGCGCACGAATGGGCTTAAGGTAAGCGAGAAGCTGCCGGCCCTAATGGATGCGGGCTGCACGGCCGGCACGCCGCTTGCCGCTTTGTGCCTAATGGCAATGGCGGAATGTTGGAGCGCGCCCGGGCAATGGGCGGCGATTCGGTGTCGGCGCGGTTGTTGCGGGTGCAGGCCGGCGGCAAATGCTTTTGGGCATATTTTATAGGCTCAACACCACAGCACTAAAATTTCACATACTCGCCATGCAATATTCAGCAGACGGACTGCACCAATACCTGAAACCGAACGTCGAACGCCGCACGCGGCCGCGGCTCGCTGCCGGGACAAATTCGAGCGAAATGCCAAAGCGCAAATCACCACTTGCGACGTTGATGGGCCGGCGAGCGAGCGAACCAACGAACGAAATTCCAATATAATAAAAATTCGTATTAAGAAGAATCTCATATTGAGGATCGTAAACATTTTTACGATCTTTTAATGGACTCTTGCAGTAAGCGGGAGTGAATAGCTGCGCCGCGGCACCCGGTGCGTGCGTTCGTCAATTCGGAGCGCTACAAGTGCGACGGGGGGAATGCTTTGGCGGCAGCGAGGAGGCGAGGTGCAGCGACTTACTTTGGGGCACTTTGTACCAGCGCGACGGGCTGACTGGCGGTCTCAGTGTGCCTACGAGTGTGTGAGTGTGTGTGTGTGTGCTTGTCAGCGTTGGCACATAATTTTGCCAAGTTAATTTGGATAATTTTGCACGTTTTATAAATGGCTGCTCTGTAATTACGAAAACTACAAATCATTGGGCGAAATTTACGCCGGTCTCTATTGCGGCCGTCAGTGCGAATCGCATTTGCATTCGGTTTCGATTTGGCTGTGAGCGCGCGCACCGTTCACTCACGGCTGGCCATTACGTTCCACCATGAAGCAGGGCCCAGCGCTAGACGCAACAACTTTGTTGATCTCCAACATGTCGGAGTGAAATTACAATTTCAAAATGTATTAATTTTCATCGATTAGTATGCGTTGCAACTGCAGCGGTGATTAGCGAAAGGACATTAATGGAAATTTCCCTAATGAATGTTGACGGAAGTAATTAACTGGTGGTAAACGTTCTGAATTGCAGACTGGTTGACAATTTGCTGTTGCAGTTAAATGAGTGCCGTTGAACGAGGCGCTACCGGATTGCTAAAAGTGCTGGTTTTCAAGGACTTGACCTGATTTCAACCATTTCTGAACCAATTACACTATCAGTTATATTATATATAACCGGTTATATATAACTGGTAGTGTATAACTGATTATTTAACTATGTAACTATATATAGTTATAACCAGGGAAAGGATTTTGTGGAAATTGCCTTTTTTGTTTGCTGCTAGATAGAGAATTTCTGATTGAAAATGAGCACAAATAAGGTCCTCCTGATTAGAAATATACCACTTTCATTTTGCCTTTTTTTGCCTTAAAAATTCAGTTTGCCTTTTTCACCCCTAAATGCCTTTTTTAGTGCCTATTTTACCTATAAATGCCACAAAAAGCCTTTTTCAAGATTTCTCGAGCGCCATTTTATTTTTCGTTTTTAATATTTCCCCCTTTTGTTTCGCAAAAATATCTTTAAACTAAAAAAAAATTAAGTGGCAACATTGCAATTTCGTTAACTTAACGATGTTTTTACATTGATTTGATAATTCCTAAGCCGTTATTTTTTGTTGTGCAGTGGAAAATTTAAAGAAAAAAACATGCCAAAATCAAAAAGTTCGGTTAGCGCAAAAATTTTATTTATTTTTTTGTAATACAAGTACGGCTTTTATGCTTTTATATGAGAAGTTAAAATATGAATTTAAATTTTGTGCCTACATTTCAATTAAAATATCTTAGTTTTAGTTTTTAAACTATCTTTGAAAATCTTAATGTTCTTTTTCTTTTACAAAAAACGAGGTATAAATATTGTATGTTGCATACGAGGCATTCCACGCGAAGCGGACAGGTAAAAAAACTCGATGTTTCCGATTTCAATAATATTTGAGTATGTTCTACCTATACGTATTATTGATACGTATTATACGTAATATTTTTGTGATATAATGAGTAGTTAAAGAGTTATGGGACTTTGAAGTTTTCGACAGCCGGTTGGCATGCAGTACTTCAAAGCCGATTATGGAGTCATAAAATTATATATTAAAATAATTAAACCACTGGATTTCTTACTTCATTTACTGAGCTTTTTAATGGTCTTGTTGGAAAAGAAAAAAAAATTTTTTTTTCTTAAAAAAAAACCAATTAATTTTTTTTCTTGATTTTCACTAAGTTGGACCATTTTGTTTTTTTTTATTTTTTTTATATATATTGCTAATATTGTATGGAACATTGGTGCCAACTTTTATAATGGGCGTGGAAGTGGATTAGGAGCTAGATTGAAAATACTGCCGAAGGGTGGCATATTTTGGTACTTAAAGGTATTAAATATCAAATAAGCTCATTTTTTTGATAACACAGGCCGACAAAATTCGAACGAATTTCAGAACCAGAAACCAGAGTATACTTTTCCGAAGGTTTTTGGTGCGCTGAATTGCTCCATCACGTCAGGTTTTCGAGATATCGTAACCTAAAAGTGCGAAAATTGCGGTTTTTGCCTATATTTGAGGTTATGTAGCCCCATACGTCAGATGAAATAAAATTATTAAAAAATACATAACGTTTCCCCTTTTTTTTAGATTTTCTAGTATTTTTTCTTATTTTTAAATGCCTGTTTTGCCTTTTTAACAGTTTTTAATGCCCTATTTTGCCTTTTTATGCATTTTCTAGTGCCTTTTTCTGCCTTTTTGGCAGTTTTTAGTGCCTTTCCGTGCCTTTTTTGCTATTTTTATTTTATTATTATTATATTATATGTTATTTTTTTATTTATTTTATTATTTTATATTATTTATTTTTTATTTTATTTTGCGTTTTTTATAGGTTTTAGGTCCTCAAAATCCTTTTCCTGGTTATAACTAATTATAATCAATGCTTTTGCATGAACTTAATTTTTTATTTCAGAAAATTCAAAATTGTGTGCTCTAGTCATAAAAGATCTGCCTGACTTTCATTATTATTTACACTAAGAACAAATTATTTAATTCACAACAAATACAAATTCCAGTAAGAATTTAATCAAATTGGCAAACCAAAAATATTTGTGGGTGTCACAGGTAGACGAATTTGTTGTTGTTCACCCTCGCAATTGCAAGTACGAATCTCTCCAGTCTAACTTGATTTCTTACCAGCGCCATCTAGTCCATGGAAAGCGCACTAAGAAAACCAGTTAACTGCCGATAATGCAGTGCCAACAGCTGTGCGTTGGCCGTAGTGGCCCAGTCTGCGCATGTCCTGCATGCGCTGCACACTGAAGCGGAAGTGAAAAAGCATACAACAGCTGACGCAGTAAACGTGATGTGACGTTAACCCGCTCGGCTGCTACTGATGTTACTCAACGTATATTAGAACAATGGCTGCAGGATATTAAGGGAACAGTAACTGCAACTGATATAAATATATATTCGACTGGTTCAGATTTGATATATGATTCAAATGTAAAAAAACACTTGAACATTTCAAAAAGCCTATTTGATCAAATTAGCAAAAGTGGGGAATGAAATACGAACAAATAAAAAAGTTAGCATAGAAAACAAGGTATACAACTCTCAAAAAAAATATATGTGCAAAAATTTAAACAATAATTATCTTAAACCAATAAGTACCACAAATCCATTTTTTGGGCATTTATCTTGGTAAAATGATGCTTACAGAACTACAACGTCGGCAACTGATTTGGAAATTTTGTGAAGAAAATCTCACTTCGAAAAAGAATGAAGCTTTCCACCACTTTAAAAAGATAGGATTCAAAAAAACCTTCATCTATAAGACGATTAAGTTGTTCGAGAACAAAATAAGCATTGAAAGAAAAAAGGATCGGTGAAAAAAGGACTCTTTACAGGACATTGAAGTGCGTTCCTATTTGAAAATTGATATCGTTGGGCGAAGTGCTAAATCCTAAGTACAATTGGCAAGGAAGTACGATGTTGACAAAAAAACTATCAGGAAATACGCCGAATATAGACATAAAGCACAAATTGAAAAAAAAAAGTTCCAGCTATTACCAACAAGCAAGCAGCAGTTATCAAAACCCAGCAACGCCGACTTTTGAAAAAATATTTTTCGTGCGGTTCGCCACACATCTGTGTGATGGATGATGAGTCATATTTTACGATTGAGGGGAACCAATGGCTACCAAAATATTATTTTGAGTCTTCTGACCACAAAGCGCCTGAAAAAGAAAAGCATATTGCAAAAACAAAGCTTCCAGGGATGGTTCTATTATGGCTGGCTATCAGCGAGCGCGGTATCAGTGAGCCAATATTTTTTAAAGGAGGTTTGGCTGTAAGTCCGCAAACTTACATGGACAAATATTTGCCAGCACTCCAAAAATTCATCAAAAAACATCATCGACGTGACCAAATTATATTTTGGCCCGTTTTAGCGTCGTCACATTACGCTAAAGTAACATTAAACAATTTGAATAAGCCCAAAATTGAATTTGTACCGAAGCAGTTTAACCCCCAAATGTTTCACAATTAAGACCAATCGAAACTTTTTTAGGCAAACTTGAAAAGAAAGGTATATGCCAACAGATATCGCGCCAAAAATGTGGATTGCTTGATTTATAAAATCCGTAAAGTGCTAAAGAACATTAATACAAATGGAATTCAGAGGTCAATGAAGAAAGTTGCTCAGAATATACGGAAAGCGAGCCGCAATGGAGTAAATTTTTTTTGTAAATTAACAGAAGTGTCAAAGCTATTTAATAAACTGTAACCAAATTAAATAACTTGTATGTAACAGTTTATTACTGACATTTGAAATTTGTTCGTATTTCATTCCCCACACGTTAGAGACTTAACGACGTCGTTAGAATTTTAGCTCCGGCGTGAATACATAGTCTACTCAACTACGTAAATAGCTCTAACTTAATTGGATACATAGTAGAAAAAACCCGCCCTAATCATTGCCAGTATGTAGCCCTTCAAGGGTCCTTATAACTTCTACGGTATCGCTCTAGGGTAAGCACTCACCAAAACTAACTTATCTAATAGGAAGAAATTACTTTTAACCCTTTTCGGAAATTTTTACGATATATCGTAAAATTTTTTTGAGGATTTTTGATTTGACAGGGAACGCACTTTTTATACATCGGCTTTTTAATTTTCATTAAGTAGGCTGTGTTGTTTAAAAATATAAATCATAATAGCCGTGGCTACACAGTATGAATGAGTTTTGTAAGTAGCTCTTTGCAAAAATTTGAAAAACCAGCAAATGACGATGCTTCTGCGGAGGAATTTTAAATATGTAATACTTTTTAGTAACAAAAAGCTAAACCATTTCAAAGTACAAAAGACCACAAGGGCTGCAACGATATATCGTACAGATGGAAGGCAAAGGTTGCAAGTTGTGTTTGCCTTTTTTTAAGTTATGGGTTTGGTAATCGAATTTTTTCATTTGCATGCCTGCCACGCCCATCTGTAAACCACGTAAATAATAAAATTCGACTATTCGGCAATATTCGGTTAAAAATAAGAATTAATAGACGAGTTTGTGGTTCACTGGGCAGGCACAGGTTATGTAAGGTTAGACACTCCCACTACGATAATAAGAATCGGCTATATTCAGTATCTTTCTGGAAAACTATATGAATTTTAATTGATTCTGTGTTTTATTGAGAAGAAAAGAGCTTAACAAGGGTTATATAAGGCCTTTTTATGTATATAATTTATATAAGTTTCGATCAAAATGAAATCACATTTTGATTTCGTTGTTAAAATTTATGTTTTCTAGCAAAAAAATCAATGAATTGTTCATAAAACTTAAAAAAACGAAACAAAAATTTCATGCATTTCTACTCCTTTGCGGACTATTGTACGATATATCGTACAAAATTGATTGAGCTGTAATTCTCAATCTAAAACATTTTTTTTTATATTTTGTTGTATTTTATTGCTAAAATGTTCCATAAGACCCAATATTTTGAAGGAAAAATATTTATCGCAAGAAATGCGGAATTTGACCGGAAAAGGTTAAGGAATGTACTTGTTTATATGTTCGATAAAAGTTATTGATAGAGGTTATGTTGATTTTCGTACATTAGGGCGTCAGCTCATGTCAGCATATCCGGCCTGGTAGGATACAGTTGCAAGGCGTCATGAATCAAACTAAAGTGAGGCAGCTGGCTGAGGTGATAACTTAAAGCACACAAGTAAAGCACTCACATCTTAATAACAAAATCGTCAAACTCACAATTCTAAGTAAGGCACAATTCTATGAATTAAATTAGTTTAGCTTATCGCTCTAGCAAGACACTTGAAAATCATTGTTTATGAAAGATAGAGCTCAAAGAGTTTGAGTCGTCAAAGAAATGGATTAATTTTATTGCGCAAAATCCAGCAACACTCACCACCAATGGCCGGTCATCTATAACCCTACATGACTAATCCTTAGTTGGACGACAATTAATTGCCAAAAATTAAAACAATCTCTCTCTGGAAATGCGGTTTGAATTAAAATTCCTCGAGCGCATGTCAAACACGTGTTAAGCTAATTTTTCTTTTTTGATTGGTGTAAAATTTTTATGGTCTTCCGAAATCCACCGCAAGCGTTCTCGCGGTAGTAGTTCGAGCCGTTCGCTGCTATTTCAGCGCATAGCTCACAGCTCACCTAACGTACTTTCAACATGTTGACGACCATATTTGTCTAAGCGCTCCGAGCAGCACACGCCGAGCGGAACTGCCTTCAGGAATACAAATTCCGCTTCGGCTTGCACACTTCCCGGCTCTCCGCGCGCTGAGAGTGCGACGGAACATTTGCATGCGCTAAAATTGCCACTTTGTTGCTTGTTGTTGTCTGCCGCTTGGCAGTTGTGCAGAACGAACAACAACATAGCACAAAAACAGCAAAAACAAACAGTGCGCGCGAGAAAGCAATGAGTGGGGAAACAGACACCAAATTGCCGCTGACGGACTCCTAACTCAGGAAAGGAAATCAACAAAGAACGTGTACCACACACATTTCGGGTCATAAAATTGTCTGGCAAATTTGAACGCGCCGTGTTGGATTACGACAAGAACGAAAGATTTGCTGAATGGATACTACATCACGTCATTTGGCTGCGCTGTAGACATGATTGCAAGCAGCTCTCGCGCACTATGCGGAATATGCTTCGAGCAACAATAACAACAACATGGCATATAATAACCAAATGTTGAAATGCTAATTTATGTATGTAGCAAAATATAGAATTCGAGCAATTTTCGACACCTTCACTGCCATTTTGTTTGCCATTTGCTAAACTAGACACAGCCAGTCATGGCAGGTGTTGTGGCAAATGGCAAAGGATTTATGTGGGAATGACTTCAACGATTACTTCAATGGTATTGCCAGTGATTTATAATTTTGAGCAGAATGTGCTAGGAGCAGAATTTCATAAAAACTTTGGATTACTCTTGCTTTGCTAGCAGTTTTTGGACATGAAGTTTGGCCATCTTGGGTGCCTCCCATTATACTAGAAAGAAGTCTCGGTACTAGAACTCAAGCCTCCATTAAGATTCCCAAAACCACTGGTTTTCTAATGGATTACTAGTACAACTCACAAACACATCTTCAGCTGGTATCGATAAAGATCCGATGGAGGTCCACGCAGAGCCAATCGGCCAGCCAATTCTATACACCTAGCAGTGATTCTGAGTTTATAACGGTGTTTCTGGTTTGTAATGTTTTGTTTCCTGGTAGACAGAAGAGTTCGACATTAAAACCGGTCCGCGGCAACTTAAGTAGGGCTAACTTTACACACACAGAAACCAGTTCTGGTAATTCCTTTAGCAGCAAAGAAATTCCTTATAACCATTTCCAAGAGAACGTCAAAGAACTAAAGTTTTGCCTCTAATCATATCTGACTATTGATATCGATGTCTTGACTTGTAGTTGAAATAACAGAAGGAGAGCTATTTGCTAGACTAACTAAAAGTTGGATATGAGTTCTGACCAGAGACCGTAACAGTTATAAGTTTTTTTTTAATAAAAATCAACGTTTAAGAGTTATTATTTTACTTTTATTTAATGACTCAACAAATAACAGTTGTTCTTTTTTATATTTTATAAATCCTGAAATAAGAATTATTTTTGTTTTTTTTCATATTAGTCCAAACATTTTTTCGAATTTTATTTTAGTAGTCCTATGATAACAATTATTGATGACTTTTAATTAAAAAAAGTCATCAATAAAAATCAGTCAGTGACTCTTATTTATAAAAGTGAGCAATAAAAATCAGTATGTGACTTTTATTTATTATATAAATAAGTAAATATAAATATTTTTATTGATGATTTAAAAAATAAAAGACACTGACAGATTTTTATTGATGAATTTTATAAATAAAAGTCCCTGAATGATTTTATTGATGACTTAAAAAATAAATGTCACTGACTAATGTTTGTTGGTGAATTTTATTTATAAAAATCGAGAAAAAATGTTATTTGTGGACTAATATGAAAAATTAAAGAAAAATACTTATTAAAGGATTTTTTAACTATGAATAAAAAATATGATTTGAATGATGACTTAAAAAATAAATGTCACTGACTAATTTTTTTTGGCAAATTTTATTTATAAAAATCGAGAACAAATGTTACTCGTATTTGTGGACTGATATGAAAAAATAAAAAATAGCTATTAAACGATTTTTTAACTATGAATAAAAAATAATTCTTATTTTTAAATTTTTCCATAAAAATTACAAAAAAAGTTTATTGCCAAGTTTGATTCTCCGTGCGAAAATAAATGTATTGGTATATTTCATTTATTTGTATGACCTTTCCTTCATAGTACTTTTTTCAATTATAGTTTTCATAAATAACTGTTATTTCCGATCCCTGGTTCTGACCTTCATAACCAATAAACCGAATAAAGCGCCGGTTTCCATAGGACAACAGGACATTCATTGAAAGCATGTTGCTGTTCTACTTTGCTGTTACTTGTAGCAGTTGTAGTTCCAGTAATTCTACGAAGACATAAGTATGTGGTTCATGTTCTAGAGAACGCAAAAAAAAGGCCAATCGTGTCATTCTCTTCACAGGAGCGTACAGATCCCTCTGGTTGGATCATTTTTATCACCATAATTAATCTTATTATAAATCTAGTTTCTTCAGTACAGTAGACAAGAAATACAGACCGTCTGTGCATAGCTTTAGCCCACTTGGCGCCTCTTAAGAATGCCCATAAGGAATACTATCTTGAATCGACCGAATATATGGCGGCTTGAGGTAGAGAATGAACGGGTTCCGAGTCAGTAGAATTGGTTTGAATTCCTTATTCGAAAGTTTCTGTGTTCAAGAACCCTTAATAACAAAAGACTACTACGCTTTCCAACATGATTTAGCCTGGACTTACACAACAGTACGACCTAAAAAGTGACAAGTGGACTAACTATTACAACTGCATAACCAAACAAGGACAATCCGAAAAGGATCACACGAACACTAACGCACTTGTTGACCTCTGCAGCTGACTATCACCGGCTATCTCTTCTGTTTGTGCTTTCAATTGCTCGTGTGTCCTTTTGATGGCCGATTGTGCATTGCACAAAATATTCCATTTACTCGATACAAACCAATTCGATGTGTGCTTATGTGAAACGATTCGAGAAGGGACGAGGCGAAGCGACTTGAAGTGAAATTGTAATCTTTCGTTGTTTTTATTCCAATCGTTTACTCAATCGACAAGTGATACATTTAGTTTTATTTTTTTATTACAATACAAGCAACAACAACAACAACGACTGCACAAGCACTGAATATCTACCATCAACAACAACAACAACAACGACGACATTCAACCATAAAAGTTGAATGCCATCACATCGCACAACACATTCACCCGAAATGTCCAACAACTGATTCCGCCCGATGCGGCGATGAGTCAATGGCGTGAAACGAGTTTTTTGTCCACAAATGAAAACAGCAACAACAACAACATCAACAACAACATCAACAACAACAACAACAGCGAATCGAAACATCATGGCCGACGCGCAGGGTGGAACAAGACTCCAAAAATAGTTCAGTTACCACATACGGTTAATACAGCGTCTTTGTTGTTGTTGTCATGATTTTTGTATCTGGACGATACTGCTGCACGTTCAGCTCCACAAAATGGTATGCGGCCGGTGAATGTGCGCGCGCAAAAAACGCCACAGGGATGAAATTTGATAATTCTCCAATTTCCATTATCGGTATTCAAAAACAAAAACAACAACAACAACAACCATGCTTGAATAAAAATATAGAATAAAAAAATAGCAAATGGAAATGAAAATGCCAAAGTCGAAGTCGAAGTCGAAGCCAAGTCGAAATGGCGGCGCAACGCAGGTCAGCTGGCAGCGCGTTCGAGCTTTAAGTGGACGAGCCGGTTTGCGTCGTTTTTTGCGTACCTGGAGTCGTCGTCGTCGTCATCGTCGACAGTCGGTGAGGGCTGCATGGGCTTTCAGTTGTTGTTTTTTTATTGTTGTTTATGTGTTTGGCGCGTTGTTGCGTGTTGGCCGTGCATTTCGGCCATTATGCGACCTCATAATGTGCACGCACTCTGGCTTTGTTGTTGCTTTCGCTGTTGTTTTTGTTGTTTTTGTATTTTATTTTATTTTATTTGTTGCCATTTTCTGCACTACTTTTGTCACTTTGGCCGCTGTTTCCTTGTCTCGGTGTTGTTGTTATAGGTTTTATATGTATTCCTGTTGTCCGGTCCGGTGCGGCTCCTTGTTCTCAGTTCGCTGCCTTTTCACATAATTTAGTCCATTTTGCGGTCTGATTTCATCGCTGCTGAAACGCATTTACGGCACAGTTGAATGGTGTGAAAATCGAAATCGACCAGCGGCCGAACGAGTTGGAAGTTGGCCTCTGACGTTTGGTCAATCGTCGAAATGGATGTTGTGCCAGGTAAACGTAAACAGCCGAAAAATGCTTAGTGAAAGGACGGACAAGGAAAGGCCGGAGCGCGAAAGAAGAGATCTTTGCAACATTTACTTTAATATTTATGTGCCATGTTTGCATTAATGCAAAGTCTGTACGTGCTTGTATGTGTGTGTGTGTGTTGCGTGTGTTCTATTTAAGGGTTAAAGCTCAGCCTGGAAACCATAGTTGGGAGCTGAATTGATGGCTGTTGTGTGCTCTTAGGCCAATGTTTTCAATGGTGATTGCATTTTATGTGATTCGCAATTTACTTAATTAAATTTCTAAAGCACTAACCGCCTTTAATCCTCTGACGACCATTGAATGTGTCTCAGGTGAATATTAAACCTTTTTAGGGCAGTAAACATTAGACAGTAAAAATGCGACTATGTTAAGAATGACAAGATGGAATGTTAAGACATCTACATATGTAATACATACATATTATGTACACGTATATCCCTACATCTATACATATAATTGTTTGTCCTGACTGACTGATTCAATATCACCCAACCCAAACCGCTAAAGCTGCAAACATGAAATTTAAACCGTAGCTATGTCTTGAAAAATTAACCTTCGCTGAGACGGAATTTTTTTAAATTCGCGGTCTAAAAGGGCAAAACATGGGTTAAGGCGTTGTATGAAGAAACGCGTATTAGTTAATTTCAAATTTGATAAAAACACTTCAAATAAAAATAATTCGACACGTAGAGTAAGCTCGGGTAATGTTTGTTTTACGGCGATTCCCGACACACTTTGCCTTAAAAGACACTTTTTTTGGTCTCAAACTGTTCACTGACACATTATTTAGTACATCTGTGATTATTAACTCTTTAAGATAAACTGTTGACGAGTTTTTTAATTACAAATCAAAATATCCAAATATTGGCGTCCGATAAAAGTGGCGGGTAATGTGTGTTTCTAATTTTTTTTGGAAAATCACAATCTGACGGTGTAAACTAAGGGTTAAAAATTTTTATCGAGAAACATGATTTCATGAATTTTTTTAATCTAAAACTTAACCATAACAGATTTTTGAGAATATTCCACTTCAAATATTATAAAATAAGGTATATGTACATACATTTCTGTATACAAATACTTAGTACTACTGTCATAAGTTTGGATACTGTGATGTACTATATCACATTACCCGAAATTGACTTTTTGCGGAAAAAATATTAAAAAGAAACAAAAATAATTTTGTTGAGAAGAACGTGCCTCACAAACTCATAATCGATTCACTGATTTACTTCTGATTAGCCTCGAACTTTCTAATAATATTTTTGTTGTACCTTTTATGCTTTCAAACTTCATGACCAAAAACTTGTGCAAACACTACTCGAAGCACTTCATCACACTGACTGTAAACTATTTAAGCAAACAAATCCAAATTCATGCGGCACGATTTTTTTAGCTGTCATGATGTTTTACAAAGGTTAATTTTGAAAAAGCTCAACGCTCTTGTGGAATAAGCACCTACATATATCACATTACCCGAACTTACTCTATTTATTTTTTTCTAAAATCAAAATGTAATGGGGTCAACAATGGGTTAAGGTGCGTATACGGGAAGACCATGAAAAATTTTGAAAATCAAAACTTAAAGGGGTGACTCAAGGGTTAAAAGTATGTATGAAGAAACATGATTTTTTAAGCCTCTTGACTTCAAACTTGGTAAAAGTACTTCAAATGTGAAATAATTCGATAAGTGTTTTTTTATTTTATCCAAAATCAAAATCTTTGACCTCGTCAGACGGGTTAAAATGTTATATGGAGAAACCAGATCTGATGGGCCTTTTGACATCAACCTTAGTGAAAGCACTTAACACTAGAAAGACCGCAAGTTTTCCACACCTACAAAGACTATGTACATATTATATCCGCTGATATCTCGAAAAGTATACTTTGGGTTTGGCTAATTGCAATTGTAGAACCCGATAAAAAAAATAATAGTCATCAAAGCAAAAGTTGATAGAAATACTAAAGAAAATACTGATATTTTAAAATGAAAACCCGTCAAAATGACCACAATGGTTTTTCTAGGGTTTACATGTGACATAATTACATACATATTTTTTTATAAAAATCTGACGGGATCAACAACGGGTTAAAAAAATCTTGATGTATTGGCTCCATTGACTTTAAACATAAGGCAAAGACAATCTCATCTATGGAACCTCCGTCAGGTAAATTTCTGTTAAAAAAATGTATAAATATTGGATGGATCAAGTTGAGGGAGATGGGAACTCTCCGAGGCATCATTTGTCTATTAAAACTCGGACTCCGATAGTAAAAATGTTCATATGGTTCAACGGGATAATGTGAGGTTTGAAGTGTTTTTGAAGTGTTGGTAAAGCAATTCTTTTTCAGTATACCACATTCAAATCGCAAATTTCATACGAAAACTTTAATTGTTTACTCAGCAGGTTTTCGAAGCATAAACGTTAAGTTTTTAAGCTACTTGGATCATTAAGTTCGAATTCAAATTCCAATGACATCTGTTACTTATTCTTATAAAAGAGGAAAGAAATTTTGAATTTTGAATGAAAGTCTGACAAGTTTCACTAAGGAACCAAAAATCATCAGGAGAGATACATGAACCATATTTAGGGTACTGACGGCCGCTAATCCGTGCAACAAATTTATTCTCTAACCTTCATTTCCTTGCTAAGCAAAGTCAAATGGTTGCAATGACTGAATATTCTTGAATATTGTTGGTTTTCCCTTCCATCCCACCTAAATATCATTTAAATTTATGGACGCCTATAACACTGTGCAACAAAAATAAAAAAAATTGTTCACACCGGAAAAATCCATATGGGCGTGAAACTAGAGACCAAACATAGTAATACTGCGTAGTCAGTTTTTTATTTCTACATCCTTTGTCCTTTTAAAACGACTTCAAAATTTTGAAGGGGATAAAAAATAAAAAAAATATTAAAAATACTTAACCTCCTTAGAATATGCGATATGTATACCAAATGAAAGAGGAAAGGTTCAAGAATTGAAAAAAACAATTTTTTATCTATTTGTAAAAAAAGGATATGAAAAATGTCTTTTGAAAAATGTAATCCTTTGTAACCTTGAAAATTTACATCGAATTTTCTTGAAAAGTAACTATGTTAAAACCCCAAATCTTCTTGATCACGTGTCAAAATTTCATTATTCTGGTTTCATTGACTTTGTATCTTTTTATTTTTTTAATAACTTTCGAACTAATAAAGTTAGGTTAGGTTAGGTTGAAGTGGCTGCCTCTGTATGAGACACACTTATAAAGTTAGAGTACTGAAATTTTGACACGTGATCAGGGAGATTTGGGAATTTAACATACTTACTTTTCAAGAAAATTCTATGTAAATTTTTAAGGATATAAAGGATTAAAATTTTCAAAGGACCTTCTTCATATCCTTTTTTTTATAAATAGATAAAAAATCAATTTTGTTTAAATTCTTGAGCCTTTCCTCTTTCATTTGATATACATACCGCCATATTCTAAGGAGGTTAAGTATTTTTAATATTTTTTTTTATTTTTCATCCACTTCAAAATTTTGAAGTCCTTTTAAAAGGACAAAGGATGTCGAAATGAAAAACTGAGTACGCAGTATTACTATATTTGGTTTCTAGTTTCCCGCACATATGGATTTTTCCCGGTGTGAAAAATGCTGTCGCACAGTGTAATTTCTACAGCATTAGAGTTGTGTCTTTTAAGGCATAACGAGTATTCTGTCGTAGATCCTTTCAACCATTTGTGGAACCTTCTGTCCAAGAATCTGAACACTCTTTAACTGAAAGTTTGTCTACTGATGCATTCATTGAGATCATTGGCCCAATTTCTCATTAACTGAAGAACTAAATTTTATTCGATTTGTGTAGACCAGTCTTTTGCAGTTTCTGTAAACTTTACGCACTCTATTCCTTCAAATGTTCTACCCTCTATGGCTTCCTTCATAAACATAAACTCGCATTTCTTCTTTGTCTCCATCTGCAAGTTTTGTCATTCGAAAAACTGGTCAAGGCTGTTGAATTGTTGCGCATTTCAATTTTATGTCGAGTATGTGAAAAAATGTTAAGTGCAGCAGTGAAAATGTCTCATCTCCTTCCCACTGCGCAGTTTTGCCAATATTTGCTGCGCTGTGCATCGAAACTGGACCGAATGGAATCGCTGAATGGGCGCCGCAATCGAGTGTGTCGTATTTACGGCGCTTTCGAGCTGCAGAAAGGCAGCCAGTGGAGCGCGCTGCACATTGCTGCAGTGTCGTAAACAAGCGAAATATGTGAGAATGGGCAGCGCGCGAAAGGACATCCGTGCACGCCGAGCGCGAACGCCGGCATGTGGTCGTAAAAGTGGTTTTGACAAAGGACACGTTGGGTGACTGGTGACCATGCTGGCCAGTTAGACATGCTGTCACTATGTTGTTGTTGTTGATGTTGTCGCTCTGCAAGTTTTACAACTTTCACGGAAAAAAGGATTTTCATCAACTTCTTTTAGTCCTTTTCGCTGTTTTCTCGTTCGCGCTGCGCTGTTGGAGAGTTTAACCCTTCAGTTGCACAATGACAGCTACAACTAGAACAACAACAACAACAACAATGACGCGAAAATGCGCTCAATATGTTGGCCAAGCATGAAGGCATAAAAAATTGCTGCTGTTTTATGTTTTTTCTGATATTTTTACTTTTTTATGGTTTTTGCTTAATTTTTGCTTTGTGCCAAAACTGAGGCGAGCAATTTTTTGTATTTTTTACGCCATGATTTATGACACCAGAAAAACCTGAATGTTAAAAACCCTTTCTGGAGACGCCGAAAATTAAATCCTTGTGCCATTCACCACAGGAAAATGTGTCAGATGCATACATCAACGCTTCGGCGCATGCAACATGGAGCGTTGTCCTGGCGAAAGGACACGCTGAAACGCATAAATGGCGACAACAGCCCAACAACAACACCAACAACTCGTCAACATAATAAGCAGCGACCAGCAACAACTTTTACATGAAATTCGCACAGAATGCGGAGCACATTCGGCTCCGAACAAAAGCGACCGCACTGCCGGCGCGCGGACCTCAGCGCCTCGAGGTTCCACGGAGCGGCCCGGGGCCGCGCCACTAAAATTCACTTTTAATGTTCGCTTACGATGATAAGCTGCAATGTTTACGGCCAGCGATAGCAAGTGTCAGTGTCACGTCAGTTGCCGCGCTCGTGCCGCCGGCCACCGTTGCTGTGCACCGCAGCCGTCACAGTCGGCGAGCGCCGGCAGGTGAGCAAATTATTTTCAGCGAAATTGCCGTGAGTGCGCGCTCTTATCTGAAGGCTTTAATTGCATCGCGGTGGTCAGCAGTTTTATGAGCGCACGAATGCTTGTTAGCTGTGCGTTCGGTCGGCCGCGGCTTGGCGGGGGGCCTTAGTGTGTGCGAGTGCGCCTTCTGAGCGGAGCTTAAATTTCGGCAACGCGGAACAAATTTCACGTTTTTGCGTGGGACATTTGACGTTTATGCGAATGCGCTTGCAATATTTGCAATTGTTGTTGTTGTTCTTCTTAGAAATGTATTCTTAGCAACGGCGCACAAATTTGCATATCTCAATTAAAAAGAGAAACTTTTTTTAAAGCACCAACCAACCAAACCGTCCCAGCTGCGTGTCTAGAATCAGAGGGCAATTAGAAAGCTGAGGAGAAAATAGAATAGTTTTTCAAATCTGAAGCCAACCGCATTTGGGGATCCATAACAATGTGCAAAATATTCAGATTCAAACCATGAATAATGAATAAACTTTTCTTTAGCAGCACTCGGTGAAATAACGATGATATATCAATCAAACGTTTACTTGGAAGGACAATCAATGAATTAAAAGCAGACATTTGCTCTAAGACTCAGAACGTAAGACTCGAAGTCTAAGTAAGGACAGCCAATGAAAAAAAACAGACATTTGTTCTACGAGAAATTAAGACTGAAAACATAAAACCTTAAGTGGGTAGTCAGGTAGAATCGACCATATTTTTAAATATTTTTTTTTCATCCAAATTTTTATTCCACATTAAAAATTTTTTTTATATGTTATTGTACATAGTATTGAGTACTGAACAAAATTTTCTTTATAAATTTTCGTTTATATCCGGGGGAGATATGGGCGACCGGAAGCCGCCATTTTGAAATCTGGCTGACACGATTTCTCGATTTTGGATGAACTGAAACATACCAAATAAATTTCATTCTGAAGTACAAATGAATGGCTCTCGTTTGAACTACAACGGTAAAAAATATTAATAAAAAAACATTTAGTGCAATTGTAAAGTTTTTTCTCTTTTTTTGCTTGTTTTTTGTTAATAATTGTGTCATAACTTTGTTACATAGAAATGGACAATAATGATCGTAGTTCACGCGGTAGCCAAACCTTTTCTGAAAATATAAAAAAAAGTTTAAGCAAATCGGTGCAGTATATCGGCCGTAATCGTGTCAGCCAGCTCAATAACAACAGCATCTACTTCACGCGCCAGGTGTGCGATTCGAGCGAGTGAGCCCTTACAGCTAATCTCATTTTCAATCGCTTTCGGATACTATCCGAGGTAAAGGAAGGTTTCTACATGATTCCTAAGGGTTTAAATAGACCAAAACTGCAAAGAAAAAATTTTCGATTTTTAAAAAAAAACTACCTGACTACCCCCTTAACCCTTTCGGAACTTCTTTTTACTGGGGAAAGTTAAAATTTTAAATTTTAGGTTTTAGGCTTCTATGTGGTTATGTTAGCAACATTCCATAAGAAATTTTGAAATTTTTATACTCGGACCCTGTCTTTTGGAGTGTTTTTCTATGAGAGCAACCACATCGTTGTGGCTGTAATAATTACTTAAACATAAAACTTTTTATGCATAACGAAAATTTGAATATTTCTTCATATACTTCAGCAAAAATTTTTTTAAAAAAAGTATCTAAATTGAAAGAAAACGTCACATTAAAAAAGTTATCTAATTTTGTCTGCTTCTTCTTCCTTCACTATCTCAAGATATACCATTAAAAAAACGTGTATACTTCTCTTCTCTCAACTTAATTATTCGGTTTATTAATTTCGTATTTTTCCTAAAACTTCAAACTATTCTAAGGAACAACAAAAATATAGTATCCACAAGTTTTTTGACCTAAAACAGGCACTGAAAAGAGACTATGCCATATGGCATAGAATAACCGAAAGGGTTAACTACTTGAAAAAATCATAGGGTAACTACAAAGTTCTAAAAGTTTGAGGACAGTTTACAAATTAAATTGAAGCTGCTCAAAAGTCACTTTTAGAGACATAAAATATTAAATCAACTCCCAACAATTTATCTTCTTAATAGTTTTCGCTAAAAACATGTATGACCTGCCTTATGTTCTTATGGAGGTCTCTGTATGAAATTTAAATTTTTTTAAAAACGGATTCCCACTGCTCCGAGGACACCTCCAGAGCAGTTAAGTGTAAGGCAAATTCCGTTTTATTTTCATATTTAAACATTTCTTGCGGGTGTACTTGCACCCATACAAAATCAAGGACTTTTGATATGAGATATGATACCCTCATCCATTTGTTTTCCATTTCAAATCTTTTTCCCGAACATATATAATGCTTATATATAACTTTTAAGTGGACCTAATACCCAAAATTAGAGATTATCTCCCCAATTTTGTACGTCGCAGTATAGCACGTAAGAAAACAGTGTATTGTGAAAAATACTTAAATGATCTAACTGATTCTTTTACTATTGAATAACAGTTTTCAGTGTAAAAAATACAAAATATTTTAACGTGCCAAAAAGTAGGCCAAGTAGAGTTCTTTGGCCATCAACTTTGACGTTTCTATCAAATATAATGAAAAATATTATTCAATAATAGCTAAGAATTGTCTTTTGTCGAGGTGTTAATCAGATATCTAGTGTCCGACCGAAACCACTTTTTTGGGCCGAAACCGAAACCGAATATTCGGTTTTTTTTTAATATTCGGCCGAAACCGAAACCGAAACTTTCTAGATGATATAAAAATCACCATATCAAGCACTTTTTTCAACAAACGAATTTTACATTAAGTAAATAAAGAACAAACAAACAAACATAGCATAAATAAATAAATACTTATTAATAAAAACTATTTATTCATTTTTTAAAAACGTAAACACGAAGAAATCACCCTTTCGTACCTTACTCGATAATATTCAAAATTAAATAATTTAATATTATATGCTAAAAAAAGAAGTTTGTTTACATTGCTGGCATCTAAATTACTCCTCCTTTTACTATATATCTGCTACACAATAAAATGTAAAAAATATTCTAGAAAGTTTCGGTTTCGGCTATTCGGCCATTTTTTGGCCGAAACCGAAACCGTTTTATATGTTATTGTACATAGTATTGAGTACTGAACAAAATTTTCTTTATAAATTTTCGTTTATATCCGGGGGAGATATGGGCGACCGGAAGCCGCCATTTTGAAATCTGGCTGACACGATTTCTCGATTTTGGATGAACTGAAACATACCAAATAAATTTCATTCTGAAGTACAAATGAATGGCTCTCGTTTGAACTACAACGGTAAAAAATATTAATAAAAAAACATTTAGTGCAATTGTAAAGTTTTTTCTCTTTTTTTGCTTGTTTTTTGTTAATAATTGTGTCATAACTTTGTTACATAGAAATGGACAATAATGATCGTAGTTCACGCGGTAGCCAAACCTTTTCTGAAAATATAAAAAAAAGTTTAAGCAAATCGGTGCAGTATATCGGCCGTAATCGTGTCAGCCAGCTCAATAACAACAGCATCTACTTCACGCGCCAGGTGTGCGATTCGAGCGAGTGAGCCCTTACAGCTAATCTCATTTTCAATCGCTTTCGGATACTATCCGAGGTAAAGGAAGGTTTCTACATGATTCCTAAGGGTTTAAATAGACCAAAACTGCAAAGAAAAAATTTTCGATTTTTAAAAAAAAACTACCTGACTACCCCCTTAACCCTTTCGGAACTTCTTTTTACTGGGGAAAGTTAAAATTTTAAATTTTAGGTTTTAGGCTTCTATGTGGTTATGTTAGCAACATTCCATAAGAAATTTTGAAATTTTTATACTCGGACCCTGTCTTTTGGAGTGTTTTTCTATGAGAGCAACCACATCGTTGTGGCTGTAATAATTACTTAAACATAAAACTTTTTATGCATAACGAAAATTTGAATATTTCTTCATATACTTCAGCAAAAATTTTTTTAAAAAAAGTATCTAAATTGAAAGAAAACGTCACATTAAAAAAGTTATCTAATTTTGTCTGCTTCTTCTTCCTTCACTATCTCAAGATATACCATTAAAAAAACGTGTATACTTCTCTTCTCTCAACTTAATTATTCGGTTTATTAATTTCGTATTTTTCCTAAAACTTCAAACTATTCTAAGGAACAACAAAAATATAGTATCCACAAGTTTTTTGACCTAAAACAGGCACTGAAAAGAGACTATGCCATATGGCATAGAATAACCGAAAGGGTTAACTACTTGAAAAAATCATAGGGTAACTACAAAGTTCTAAAAGTTTGAGGACAGTTTACAAATTAAATTGAAGCTGCTCAAAAGTCACTTTTAGAGACATAAAATATTAAATCAACTCCCAACAATTTATCTTCTTAATAGTTTTCGCTAAAAACATGTATGACCTGCCTTATGTTCTTATGGAGGTCTCTGTATGAAATTTAAATTTTTTTAAAAACGGATTCCCACTGCTCCGAGGACACCTCCAGAGCAGTTAAGTGTAAGGCAAATTCCGTTTTATTTTCATATTTAAACATTTCTTGCGGGTGTACTTGCACCCATACAAAATCAAGGACTTTTGATATGAGATATGATACCCTCATCCATTTGTTTTCCATTTCAAATCTTTTTCCCGAACATATATAATGCTTATATATAACTTTTAAGTGGACCTAATACCCAAAATTAGAGATTATCTCCCCAATTTTGTACGTCGCAGTATAGCACGTAAGAAAACAGTGTATTGTGAAAAATACTTAAATGATCTAACTGATTCTTTTACTATTGAATAACAGTTTTCAGTGTAAAAAATACAAAATATTTTAACGTGCCAAAAAGTAGGCCAAGTAGAGTTCTTTGGCCATCAACTTTGACGTTTCTATCAAATATAATGAAAAATATTATTCAATAATAGCTAAGAATTGTCTTTTGTCGAGGTGTTAATCAGATATCTAGTGTCCGACCGAAACCACTTTTTTGGGCCGAAACCGAAACCGAATATTCGGTTTTTTTTTAATATTCGGCCGAAACCGAAACCGAAACTTTCTAGATGATATAAAAATCACCATATCAAGCACTTTTTTCAACAAACGAATTTTACATTAAGTAAATAAAGAACAAACAAACAAACATAGCATAAATAAATAAATACTTATTAATAAAAACTATTTATTCATTTTTTAAAAACGTAAACACGAAGAAATCACCCTTTCGTACCTTACTCGATAATATTCAAAATTAAATAATTTAATATTATATGCTAAAAAAAGAAGTTTGTTTACATTGCTGGCATCTAAATTACTCCTCCTTTTACTATATATCTGCTACACAATAAAATGTAAAAAATATTCTAGAAAGTTTCGGTTTCGGCTATTCGGCCATTTTTTGGCCGAAACCGAAACCGAAACCGAAACCACTTATTTGGGCCGAAACCGAAACCGAAACCGAATATTCGGTCGGACACTACAGATATCCATCTAATCTGATTCTGTTCAAATAGCCTCAAAATAGCACAACTAGGCTGGTTACATTCTCTCTTTGATATGAAAAAGACAACTTGGGTCGCAAACGTGGTCGATTTGAAGCCTTTTGGTAGTTGGACAATAAAGTCCTGCATGAATATATTCATTTTGGCGGCTACACCACTGTACATACTGTACGGGTACTTGGTATTCGAAGAATGTGTACTACGAAACGAATAGAAACGAGAACCAGCGAGCGTCGCTTCTCGTTTCTATTCATATTCGGTGAATAGCGAACACTGCAGTGGTCGTATTCGGTGAGAAGCGAATACTGCGGTGCTCGTATTCGGTAATCGAGAACTTTGCGAAGTATTCGAAGATTAACAGTTTCATCGAATTTTGTTATGCGCAGTATGTCACTTTTCCATGTGTCCATACACTTGTGGTGCTGTTGAAGTGGCTTATTAGTTAAAGCGCAAAATGAAAATTATTGAAGAAAGTAGCATAACAAATAAATAAATATTTATATATAACATAAATATTTATAAATATACTTAGGAATAATAAAACGAGTATATTCGAATATATTCGAAGCAATGTGTACTATTATTCGAATGCGTTTGTCCTCGTTTTCCCGCTTCGAGCGAATATGAATAAATAGTGTACGTCTACTCGTTTATGTTCGGAGCTTACTCGTACTCGAAGAGAGCTGTACTCGTATTCATTCGGACCGGTCCGCAGAGATGAAGTGAAGTATTCTATTCAAAAGCATTTGAATGTTTTCGAATAGCAAAAATGCATACTCGTGCAGGACTCTATTGGACAACTACAGCGAGTGTCCGACCGAATATTCGGTTTCAGTTTCGGCCCAATAATAATATTTTTTACATTTTATTGTGAAGCAGATATATAGTGAAAGGAGGAGTAATTTTAGATGCCACCAATGTAAATGAATTATTTTTTGCATATAATATTAATCTTTTTAATTTTGAATATTAGCGTGTAAGGAACGAAAGGATGATTTTTTATGTATACATTTTAAAAAAATTAATGAATTGTAGAGTTAGAGTTGTTTTTATAAATTAGTATTTATTTATTTATGTTATGTTTGTTTGTTCTTTATTTACTTTAAGTAAAATGCGTTTGTTGAAAAAAATGGTTAAAGTGGTGATTTTTATTTCAACTAAAAAGTTTCGGTTTCGGCCGAATAATAAAAAAAAAACCGAAATTCGGTTTCGGCCCAAAAAAGTGTCGGTCGGACATTACTTTAAACCAACATCCACATCAACAAAACGTATTGTAATTGATGGCATAAGTCAGTGTTACTTCCTTTGTCAGTTTCGTCATTCGCAGTTTCCTTCGTTAATTGTAAATTTAATATACATTTTTATAATTAACAAATATTGAAAATGGAAATACATATTTATTTTATTTTTAAAATAACAGTTTTACTAAAAAAGAGGAGTGATTAAAATTATCGCTTCACATTGATTGCGCACAGCTCCAATTACATACACATTTATAAATATGAAACAAACAAAAACCGGATTTCAGTTAAAACGCCCCGCAGGTGTCGGTGAATAGATCTCTCAAGAAATAAAATAAAAAAATTAATAGTTTAATTGAAATCTTCATTATTGCTCACAATTTCATGCAATTTGACTTTCCGTTCCGCTGACCTGCCGCAACCAGCTCGCTGCCAATGGTCGCTTTCCGCGGCGTTTCCTATCGACTTTCGACGAATTTGACGTGATTGAAACGCACACCCAACGGCAGTTGTGTGTGTTTTATGCGCGCTTGATGCAGCGGCGCATGCGCGTATTTATGCATTCGGCCGCGTCCGCCCGTGTGCATTCCGTGGCAATTATATTGTGGCGCGGCAGCGCATAAATTTCAGCCCATAATTGTGGTCACGTAAAAATGCAATTTTAAGCATGAACAAATTGCAGGCGTCCAGTGACAACAACAATGACGACTTCATTAGCCAATGCAGGCACACGTTTCGCGCCCGCACCGCACCGCTCCACCCGTTCGAGAGGACGTCAAAACCTTTGAAAGGCACAGAGATTTATTTGATTTGAGAGTGAGGCAATGGGCAGGGAAAAATGAAAAGGATACGCGGCCAACACAATGTAGCGACGCACAAACACACATCCACACATCTATACACGCCCAACGAAACAACAAGTGTACGTCTGTACGAATGTTTGTTTGTCTGTGGCTGTGTGTGCGCATCGTATGTGCCAGCACACCTCCGATACGTAAATAAATTACAGCGAAATTACTTTGAACTTCCTTGCGCCGTTTGAGGTTATGAGCTAAAGTCTACTTTTAGAAATCCTGCTGCAGTCGTGCAGACGCAGCACGCAGCGCGCCAGCAGCGCAGACAGGCCGGTGCGGTGCGTCAGCCGGGAAAAATGTTTTCGAAATAAATCACGCTCTTCAAACGAGACGCGATCGTAAAAACTCGCACGCGCCGCTCGCAAGCAAAATTTCCCAACGCTCGTTAATTGTTATTTGGTGCAACATTTTCGCCAAGCGCCCATGCCGCGGCAGCCAACCAGCCAACCAGCCAACCGGCCAACCAGCCCAAACGCCGAACGGCGCACCGCAAGCGGTCGCCGCGCCTAAGTGGCCGAAGCGCCCCCAAGTGGGCGGCCGCTGTGGGCCTGCAAGCAATTTCATGTGCAATTTGCGTTGAGCTGTGCGCCGCGACCGCACTGGCCTGGCCACGAAATTCGTACGCAAAAAGTAATCAGCTCAGATATGCATCTGCACGCCAGTGCGACGTTTGGTGATGTTGCCTGGTGTGCGGATGCTGAAACTGCGGCAAAGTGTTGCCGCATGATTGCCGAATGCGAGTTCCCAGCTTACTCAAGTTGTTGTTGGCTATTTTGCTGTGGTCGTCACAGTGTGGCAAAAGCGATTGCGAAAGTTCTAATTTATAGGAGAGAGTGGAAATGTGAGAAAATTGAAAAAATTTGCAATAACTTTCAAAAATTAAATTTTCGAAAAACTTCATTAATCCTTCTTGTCGAGGCTCACCCTGATTCAGTGATTAGTGTATTGGTATACCAACTAAAATGATTGGGTACAAATCTCCACTAAGCCGAAGCCTAAATAAAAAACAGAAACTTTCATTCATTTCAAGCTCTCAACAGGAGATGGCCAATAAAAGAATTGTATATGAAAATCTTTCCAGTCGCACAGAAAACCTTTGGGAAAGACAAGTGGAAGAAAGAAGAAATGATCAGGAAGACCAGAGCACCGATAGAAGAATCAACTGATGAAATTATTAGTCTTAGTAATGATGCGCTATAGAATAAATATACCAAATTGTCTGGAAAGAGATGGAATGGAATCCATCGGAGAGGCCAGACATCAGTGAGATAAATTTGCCTGAGGATAGCTGTTAAGAAATCCATTTGCGAAGGATATCTTTGTCGGCAATAATACCTGTAATTTAATTTAAAGACATACTTCTGCTGAGAATAAGTGTAAAGGCAGAAGGATCAGAGTCGTTTAAAAAATCGGATTTGATTGAAAAAGCCAACTTGAGCGAAGGAAACTAAAGCTTGCAATGACAAACTAAAGGGGACCCATCAAAATGTTGATATAGACGTGAAACTAGAGGTCATTTATAATATCCTGGCGTAGTCAGTTTTTCATTTTCTGATCCAAAGTCCTTTTAAAGGACTTTAAAATTTTAAGGACATAGATATTTCAAATATTTGTTTAAATATTTGCCGTTGTGCAATGATGAAGATATGGATATCAAATGAAAGAGGAAAAATGTCTCCTTTTAACTAAATTTCCTGTTTTGAACTTTGAATTTAACATAGCTAACACTTCATTAACGGTTTCTTCATCAGTTTCTTCATCATTTTCTTCATCAGTTTCTTCACCAGTTTCTTCTGAAAACATCGAAATCCAAGTTTTCTAAAACTTCCTGTACTTCTTTGTCCCATAAAACCGACAATTTTTTTTAAATGCCGATTGATATCTATAAAACGAAAACCACAGACAAGTGTACCTTAGTGACCAAATGCATTAAATCTTTTCGCTTTGGTGCCTGATGCTGCCTAAAGGCAGCCTAAAGGCAGTCTGCTTTCCCAAGCTGAAAAAGTTACTGTACATAAATCCTTTTTTCGCTATAAAACACTTGAAATCAATAAATTACATTACAAGGTACTCACTAATTTTCTAGTTTTAATCTTTTAACGAAAAGTATTTTTAATAATTTCTTCTTTTCTTTACTTTTCACGAAATAATTATTTCTACTAATTTCCACAAAGTTCAACTTTCAGCTGATAATATTGGGAAACATGTGATGCTTACAGCCTTGCAACATTAAAGAAATGACAACTTAATTTATCTAAAACATGCCCTAAAAATTTCATTAAAAAAAATTAATATTTATGTGCACTTTTCTAGGCAGTAGAGGATTAACATTGGCGATAAGTTAATTTTCTAACGAGTTATACGCAAAAAAGCCACGGGGTGGCACATTACAAAAAATTCCCCTATAATTTGGGTTAGGTAAGACAAGCAGGCCCGATGAAAGTGATGCCCCTGTCATCCTGTGCTGGGTGCTGGCTGAAACCAACGTGAGCGTCGAACGAACCTGGAACAAGGCCCAAAGTATATCGAAAAAAAAAATACCCAAAAAACAATAAATTTGTACCATAGTGCGGCACTTTTTACAACGATCGGGCACTCCCAAAATATTTTTTCGTGCAGCGGCTGAAAATGTAAATACCACACGTTTTATTTCATTTACTCTCGCCGCCCACAACTGCTCTTATTAAATCCTCGTAGCCCTCCGCACCAGCGCCCGCTCCCTTAACCAGCAGCCCCCCCGTCGTCAACGCTTTACATGGGACGCAAATTTGTTCCTTTGAGTTTCTTTGTTTTACTTTATTATTATTATTATTGGTGTTGTTGTTTTGTGGCTATGTTATTCTTGTGGTTGCGTTAAGTGTTTATTTGTTTTTGTTGGCGAATGCTAAAAATGGCACGTTTCGTGCCGAACCCCGTTCACAAAATCAAACACAATTTGTAACAATTTATAAAATGTGAATGCGCACACACACACCAACACACCAACACACATCAGCACAATTGAAACGCCATCTCGAATGGCACATCACGTTCCGCCGCCCACATCCTTCATTGGCAGCCTCCCGCAGCCGAGCGTTAAGCAGACACTTTAACGCACTGGCGTTAGGGCAGCTCGAGTGTCGGCAGACCGACGCGACCAGCCAGCCGCCAGTCGCCGCGGGGCAGGACGGCAGTGGCGGCCCACTACTTAAATCCAATTGCCGGCGAAATTAGAAGAAGCGAACTTTAATTACAAGTGTAGCCCCGAGTATTTGTTTCGGCGCTATTTAATGTGCTCGTAAAATGCTCCGCGCGCTCGTAAAATCTCCACAACTATGACTTATAAGCGGGCGTCGGCGCTGCGCCTCCCCTGCCCCCCCTCGCTGACATGAGCCGCGCACGTACACAACATACTCGGTGCATATGCGAGGGAATGCGAATTGGGACTTCTGCGATTGCGAAATGATATCTTGGCGCAGGCGGCGCGTTTTGTGCCCTTTTCCGCCCGGCGCACGGGCCGCTCCCCTCCGCAGCGGAATGTAATCAAACAATTTTTAATTGCGCTGCAAAATGAAATATGGCAAAGATGCCGCTGCGGCGACTGCATACTGAAGTGTCTGCCGCGTGCGTGCGATATGTTGTGGTGTTGTTGCTGCTTGGCCGGTTCTGCACTGTGCACTTTGCTGTTGTTGCAGTTCTTGTTGTTGCTGTGCAAATGGACACTTTGTTGTTGAAATCGTTTTGAAATGGTTGATATTTTGTATAATTGCCGGTTATAATTAACAGCGGCGCGGTGCTTGTATGTATGTGTGTGCGCACTGTTTATCCCAATGCCGTCACACATGAGAGCAGCTACAATGTACCAAGCAACGTGCTAGACGTCAGTTTGGAGCCGTTGACCCAAGCACGAAAGAAGGCATGTCAAAGTCTGATTTTTTGGTGGTGTTGGGCCCATAAGAAGATCAACCGAGACATTCCAGATCACACAAACAATTTTAGAAAAACTCATTAAGGATTGGAAGATATTTTGCGATAGTAATAGTTATTAACTTTATATGAAGTAGAGAGAATAACTGAAAAATATTATAGGATCTGAACAAACAATTTTAGAAGAACTCATTAAACCAAACCAGGCAAGTGTCTGGAAAATTGTATGCACTTTGTTCTTCTACATTGACGCAAAACTCTCAAATTAATTAACTTTCCGAGACTTGATTTATTTATCTTTTATCTATCAATTCCTAACAATGTAATCTGTGCGCATTGGGCTAGTTAGAAATTTTAATATTCGTTTGCTCTACTTTCAGTTCGAATGTTGTTCTTTCTTTGTGATATGTGTGCTCTATGTACTTATACATACATGTATGTCTGTATGTAGATGCGCCCAATAAATTAACCGAAAAGTATTGGCTCATTGATGCAAATGTGCTCTATGTGTATTTTAAAATAACAAATTTAACCCAGAAAGCACACGAAATTGCCTCGTTTGTAGTTTGCTGCTCGCGGTGATTTATAAACAAAATTTGAATATATAACATTTTTATATTTCAATTTGCATTGGACAAGAACAACACGAGCTCATCGCATGGTCCAGCACACTTGGCGCACTTAAAAATAATACTTTAGCCACCAACTTATAACCGACATGCGATTAAACGGTTATAAAACTTTGAGCGCCGACATTTTTATGAGCCAAAAGTAATTTCTCTGGTTTTGTTGGATATCAACCAGAATTGAACGCGGAACAAGCAAATATACACAAAACTTTTCTACATAAAAAAGACGTCTTCTACATAAAAAGTAAACGACGACAAAAAAAATTCGAAATCGCAAGACGAGCGAACAAAGCGATGAAAACGCAAAAATATGGACTGTGCTGTCCACGCCCACACACAACGACTACATACCTGGCTAGTCGCAAAAAAAGAAGAAGAAGCAGCGGCATGTGGAATTCAGCGGAAATTTTAATTAATTTATAATAAGCCAAAAGCACAAAACTGAAACGTAAAAAGCGACGTTGAACCGTCGCGTCGATGTGACAGCGTAAAGCTCGATGCGTGCTCGGAAAGCGTAGAAGAGCAGAGAAGCCGAAACGCTCGAAACATGAATAATAAGTTTAATGATAATTTAAGTGTCACTTTATTGATAGTAAAAGAAGCCGTTCGCTACGTATACAAAATGAATTATGTATGAATTTGCGTGATTGCGGCGGCTCGACGCGGCCGCTGACTAGTAAAAATAACACTTGAGTAAATAAATGATGCGATTTCTGCGTTTGGCGCGGCTAAGGCAACGTTTAAAAAACAATTTGGCTGAGCGCGGCCAGTGCGTTGCGTGCGGCGTACGGACTGCAGCGGCACACTTAGTTTTATGGAAACCATAAATTCGTCGACGCACTGGCGTACAGGTAGCACTGGCGCAGCAACAACGGCCATAACACTTTGCGCCAAAGTCGTCAAAGCAATCGCCAGCCAACGCAGCACAGTTGACTGCACTTTCAACTTCGCCACCTTCCATGATCCGCTGACCGGCGCAACAGCGCGGCGATTGCATAAGAGTTGGTAAATGGCAAATGGCAAATGTGCGTTGCAAATTACTCAAACGAGCAGCCATAAATTGGCGAATGTTCGCTCAAGGACACACTTTTCCCGGCAAAACGTATGAATCCTTTCTAAACGGATTGCGTCAGCGCAGTTTATGGTTTGTGTTGGTCGATTGTGTTTGTTGGAATAGTCACTGGGTTGCTGTGTCCTTCAATGTTGTTGTTGTTGTTGTTGTTTTGCAGCAAGCAAACCTGTCTAATTTCTTTTATTTAGTGTAAAATAATTTTGTGCAGTTAATAATCGTTGCACTAATGGGTTTTCCTTCATGGTAATCCTTTTCAGTGGTGATTGTTTTTTTTTTAATATTTGACCTTGAAAATTTTTGGCTACTCTGCTACAGCAAGTGTTGCGGAAAGCGTTTAAAAATGCATTACGTGATGGTAAAAAAATCATCAAAATCATTTAGAAACATTCAGGCGGTATTTTTTTATAGTTTTCCATAGCTTCGTAGGTGCCAGAGAAATATTATAGTTTTCTTTTTTATGACCTAACTCAGACATGCGGTGCGGATCTCGTTTTTCTGAGTTGATTTTTAAGCAGAGTGATAAGAAAACAAATTACTAAATACTTGTTTCTGTGAACCAAAAGCCTTTGAGTTGGTCTTATACAAATTTTTTTTTTCTATGTAACATATTAAAAAACATCTCAATCGAGGTGCATAGCTTCAAGGCAAGGCTTCTTCTCTAACAACCTGATCCCAGACACAACTTCCTTTCTATAAATAATTTTGCCCGCTTAACAACATAAGATTTGGAATTTGAATCCGTCTACAAAAAAAAAACGAATGAATATTTTTTGAAAATTCCTGTTTTATTACAAAGCTTGGACTTTGTTATTTAAGAATGAAAAACGATATCTTTCATATGACTGCCACGACTGGCCTTACAGTACGCCATTCGGTGAAACCAATTTTCAAGTACTTTTTCGATTGTTCCGGGTAGAATTTCCTGAATGGCAACTTCGATTTCATGTTTCAAAGCTTCAATCGTCTCTGGATGGCCGAGGCGGCCAATTGACTTAAGAATTTCGGCTGATTATTCGATTTTCGAAAACGGTGGCCAAAAGTTCGATTGTTACGTTGGCTGTGTGGCTTGTTGCGCCATCCTGTTGAAACCAAATGTCGTCCATGTCATCCGCTTCAATTTTTGGAAACAAAAATTCGTTGAGCATGGCACGGTAACGGCCGTCATTGACTCTAACGGCAGCTCCTTGTTCATTTTCAAAGAAAAATGGCCCAATGATGCCGCCGGACCAAAACCCGCACCAAACCGTAACTCTTTGTGGGTGCATTGGCTTCTCAATGGTGACGTGTGGATTTTCCGAACCCCAGATGCGATAATTTTGCTTATTCACATAGCCTCCGAGGTGAAAATGGGCCTCATTCGAAAAGACGATTTTTCGGTAAAAATGATCTTGAGCCCATTGGGTGAGTTGTAAACGTGCCGGATGGTCATGAGCCTTCAGTTCTTGGAGCAATTGAATTTTGTGAGTCTTCATACCGAAATCTTTATGCAACATTCTCATCAAAGAAGTGCCGGAAATGTTCAATTCCTGAGAGCGATGGCAAGTTGACGTTGATGGATGTTCACGCACATTTTCGGCTACAAAAGCAATGTTTTCGGCTGTGCGCACTGCACGAAAACGGGAACGGGTTGTTTGGTCCATTAACGATCCAGTTTCACGAGCTCCCTTCACAAATTGATCCACAAACTGAGTTGAAGGCCAATCTCTTTTTTGAATTTTTTTTTTAATTTCTTACAGTTTGGGTTGAAGACTCTCCACTTTGGAAGTAAGTTCTCAATATTTCTCAATTTTGTTCAAGCGTATAGCGTCCCATTTCGTAAATATCAAACTTTTAACTAAATTACGAACACAAATTAAATGACATTTGGACTGTCATTCTCGAAATAAAGCGTAGTTCAAACGCTATATGGACCACCCATATACAAATAATCAGGATCTCCGAAAAAATGACTAAGCAATATCCTTTCGTGATATGAAAGTTCCTGAACAATGATGAAGGTATAGGAATGAAATTTGTTGGAAATGGTGGTGGCATGTTTTTGCTGCATCAGCTTAGCACTGACAAACTTATGGGCATGTCCCGCCTCCCAAGTTTTTAACTTTGAGATCGAAATAATATCTCCCCAATTTAAAGATTCACAATGGGTCTGTATGGTATCTGGTTAATGTGCAACTAACGTCCAAAACACTCTAACAATCTAGGCTGAAGTTCCAGAATATATCTCTACTAGTCCAAAGACCGATATTACTCTTGCACTGATGGATTCTACTACTGGATTCTGCGATGGGTGGATACAAAACTCCAAGTCAAAGAAAATTAGTGTCTAATACACTACGGTCAGTCACTTATCTCAAAGGAATCGATTATATATGGGGAAGCATTCCCATACGAAGGACTCAAAGCACTCAAAATGCGTTTGCCACTCAAACATTTGGATAGGTTTTCGAAAGAATACTTAACAGTAAAGCTATATAGCCCTGCTTTAGTTAGGTTTTTTAAGTGAGGTTAGGTTCGTTTCAGACAACTTTGCATATGAAAGGAAAGAAATACCAGCATTCGAAAAAACATAGGTATATCAAAAGAAGGCCAACTCGACAGGCAGCAGCAGCTGCCATTGCTCCACATTTCCATCTCCGTTCGTATTTACGCTGCACAACGATTTCCAGATTTATGGCTGTAAGCGTTTAAGTGAATTGGCTTTTGGAATTGCCTCACCTCGCCGACATAAGTGCGCTGCATACCACACCTCAAACGACTACGAGATGAAATAAAATTAAGAAATTGCATATAAATTTCGTGTGTTTGCAATGCGTTTGTCTGAGTGTGTGTGTGTGTGTGTGTGAGTTGGCTTTATTGGGCATTGCCGTTGAAAAATGAATTCCCGATTATTCAATTCAACTTTTAACATTTAACGGCAGCAGCCACAAACTATGATAACTATGGCAACAACAACAACAACAACTATAATGGCACTTGAATGCGTAGCGAGGCACTTGAATGAATAAAACTCAAAGTATTTATTTTTGTTGTACGTGTACGTACAGGAGCGGGTCGTCTGCAGCAAGGTGGAATCGGGCCTACACACGGCAATTGAATTGGATTGGACTGTTCATGTCTTTTGTGTTTGTGTTTGCCGGCGCACTTGTGCCTAAATTTCGGGTTTGTGCCGATTTATTGATTGACAAATGCTCGTAATTGCCATTTGAAACAAATAAATTTTGATTTTAAGTGCACACTACACACACACATACAAATATATAACTACATGCAGATGAGATGTGAAGAACACAGAGAACAAATAACAACAATGCCAAATTATACAATTCAAGACGAATGCGAGTGGCAAATGCAAGGAATCGCAAATGCAAAAAAAGTTGGTTGGCTTGAATGGAGTATGAAGTAGCAACAGTGGCGCACACAGGGGAGGGATTTTTGGGGTTTAACCCGCCCCCCGAAATATCTTGAAGTTAGTACAGAAATTTAATTTATAATCGTCGTATATATATTCAATCATCAATATTCAATCATCACTAACACTACTGCACACAACAAATGCACCTAAAAATAAAAGTGTTTTCTAGACTAACTTTGGGCCGCTGAACACAAAACTGAAGGTCATAACATTTTTGTAAGAAGCGTTTTCGAAAAATCTTAGGAGAATCAGTTTTGTCGCTGTTGTTGCAGTTATGAGCACATATCTCGTAAACGAATCGTCATATTAACACAGACTGTCCGTGGGTCAGAAGATAATGCCTTAGTCTTTCCAGAGATATATAGATTGTTCAAATCAGATGAGATTTGGAGAAATTACTGACGGTGAAAGTTGTAAAAAAGTGAATTTTTCGACCATTTTCAGAAATCATAAATTTTCGTTTGCTTTTTTATAGATAAAATAAATTATCTCCTTTAGTTTTAGAATCTAAGATGAAAGATATATTGTTTGTGCAAATATTAAGCCTAGCATCAATAGAATCGAAAGAAAAATGACAAAGTTATGATGCACTGAGTCAAAACACTAACTTTACATTTATTACACCGTGGAAATAAATTTTTTTTTTTTGCTGAGACCCAACCAAATGTTGATATAGACGTGAAACTAGAGATCATTTATAGTAACCTGGCATAGTCAGTTTTTCATTTTCCGGCCCAAAGTCCTTTTTAAAGGACTTTAAAATTTTAAGGTTAAACACATTTCAAATATTTTTTTTTTAATATTTGCGGTTGTGCAATGATGAAGATATGGGTATCAAATGAAAGAGACAAATTGTCTCCTTTTAACTAAATTTTCTATTTTGAACTTTCAGAACCAAAATATGTCAGATACATGTTTTGGATCTCAGTCTGTAGATTCATACATCTAAATTTTATAATATTTCAAAGTTCTCAAAAAAGTTACACAAAACCCCCCCGAAACAAAATCCTGCGTGCGTCCCTGGGTAGCAAGAACAATTGGACAATAATCTCCTTAATATTTTATTTTCACTGCTGTCCCTAACTCAATTTTTTTAATATTTTGTTATAAACTTTACTTTACTTTCCAAGAAATATTACGTCACGAACGCATTACGGTCTATCAAAAATAGTTCAATCAAAATAAAAAAAGAAACGGCTGCCACGTCCTTTGCCGTCGCAGTTCAAAATTGCCGAAGAAGCTTTGACATTGCATAAGTTGAGAAGTCGTTGAGCTCGTTTACTTTCTTATAAAAGCACGAACGCAGGCAAGCAAAGGCGAACGCCTGCATACTAATGCGGTCCAGAAAGTCAAAAAGTTATTTAAATTCATGTAAAGGAACGCTTTTATGTGCATTGGCGCAACTGCACGACGCACTGTCGTCCATTGACACTGGCAGCAGCACAACGACGCGACAATGTCAACTCAAATCGGATGCGACAATGTGCCCGTACCGCTTGCTGACGGTTCCCCGGGGCCATGCCAGCCACCCGAGTACCTGCCGCCACCAACAACAACCTGCAACAATCGAGCGGCGACCATTGGCAGCGACAGAGCCAACCATCCGGGCGATTTGCCTAAGTCAACAGCGGTATTTGTTATTAACAGATTCCTATCGGCGCGCAAACGATTTTGCCCTTCGTGAATGCATAATAACCAGCTCAGCTCTGTCAACTGGCCAAGCGGCGGCAACGTCAGCCAATCGCATTCAGTTGCCAAGCGCTCGCTGACTGCCAGCGGCAGCACAGAGTCGACTTTGGGACTGAAGCGGAGCAAAATCGAATAAAACAATTCATTCATTCTGGGCCCCCAAAGTGCCCAGTCGGGCACGTTCGAACGTGGTTTATGTAAATTACATATTTTGGTTGTTGTTGCTGTTGTTGTTGCTGCTTTTGTTATTCAACCATTGCTGTAAGCGTTGCCAGCGTTTTTCCAAGCTCAAAATTTTCTCCAAGGCAAAAAAATGCCACCACCCCGTGTCAGCGTTTCGTACTTCAATGTCGCCGCAATCGTTGTGCCAAGAATTTTTGCTTTTGTTGCAGTTATTGTTTTGCCTAAATATGTGGGATGCCTGCTTCGCTTCCCACTGCCATTCCATGTCAATTCACTTCTTTTCCTTTATCATTTTTACATTTTCGTTTAGTTTCTGTTTATAATTTTAGTTTTCAGTATTTTCTTTTCCTTTTTTTCTCTTCCTCTTCGTGCTGTGTTTAGTTGGGTGTTTTTTTGATGTTTATTTTTTATTCCATCCCCACACTGCGGCCCCGCTTTTTTTAATCAGTCAATGAGACTATTCGAAGTCGGTTTGGCAACTAATCTTCGCTGCTAATGTAGTCCAATGCTCGAAGATCTTATCGGCTGACATTTAATGTTTTCGATGTTGATTTCGTTTTGGTGTGTTGACTAAAACTGAAATTTATGTGGCAGCTTGAATTTTGACATTGACACCTACAGAATTTGTCATTGGCTGCAGTTATGATGTTGAAATTATGGTCCAATCTTTGAGGAATAAATATCCAGTTGGACAGAAATTGGGCTTCAAATGCACGAGGTGTGAAATTTATGAAGATCACCCATCCACTCCACCGTCCAACTTTGAGGCTTAAGCATTGATTGGGATTTTTGTTAGTGTACAAAAAAGTTGTTTAATGAATTGCTAATTTCTGTGAGTCTAAAGCAACCGACGGGTGGGATGAGAAAGTCGATAGTAAGAAGATAGTAGAACTTGAAAGCAGAATATTTAAGAATTTAAACTTAAAGCAGGCACATGAAATATTGATTGAAAAAGCTTGAGAAAATATTTTAAAATAGATATAAGGATATATAAGTTTAATCTTACTCAAATTCGGAACCATTGATATTCCTATAAAGTCCAGAAAATTCAATAGATATAGTTATGATTAGCACAATATGCATTTTTTAAATTAGATTAAATTCAGTAGAAAGTAGTAGAAGAGTTTAAGCGAATATCATATCCCATCATCGTCACAAACAAATATTAGATGCAAATATCAGCAAATACCATATCAGATTGGATCAGACAGATCAGATTAGATCAGTTTGACACTACATACAGTCTGGACTAAGTATTTATAAACTTATTTAATAGAGACCTTACACGATCGATTAAAGTTTTCATCTTAAAGATAAAACCAGGGTTGTTAGTCTTGGACGTTGATCAGCATTCTGCTTCTGGATGACTTTAAGACACTTTCTTACAAGTTTTTCTATGCTTTGTGATCATAGAAGATTGATCTCTATATTGGCGATAAAGTTGTTCTAGTAGATGGTGGATGCTCCACAAGAGTCTAAAAACGGGTTTCCTATGACTGGCCAAGGCTTCATTAATGGAATTGCAGCCAAGCTGCTTTCCTCCTTCTTTCGTATCTCCTTGTCACCGAGAGCTTAAATACCATGTGACAAATCAAAGCATATTTCAGTCATATTTTCGGGATACGCATCGATGAAGTTGAAAAATCTAAAATAATCTTCAACTCAAGCTCATATTTCCGTCAATGATCTCGTAAACTCAGCTTATTTTTAGTCATATAAATGATCAGCTCAATGCCACACAATGCAAGACAGATTTATAACAGACGGAACAATCCAGAAAAGTGGCGAAAAGAGCAGCTCTGAAGTTTCGATAGTTAGAAACTACAAGTTGGAACTTATAAGTATTCCTCTTGAACTAAGCCTATCTATCTCTCCATAGACAGATGCTTATAGATTCGGACAGTAGACAAGCATTTACCGAGTGGGAAGGCTGGGATACTCTGCATAAAGCTTCAATGGGCAATCCAGTGTTGCCAGATACCTGAAATGACTTTCTCCTAAATCATAAAAAAACCCAAAATTTCCTCCCAAAAGTTAAAAAAAAATCCTAAAATTGTTTTATAATTTGCGTCATTTTAAAGGAATAACACTTTTCATGAAAAAATAAAAATATATACATATAATGTTTTCTAATGCAGCCTTTTTTTTATTCATCTTCAGCTTAACAAAAAAATAAGCCATATAACAAATGAATTAACAGAAATAAGTGAGAACGAGATAGAACGAGCACAATAGGATGCTTTGACTATTAACCCTTTCGCTACAGGTTTTTACTGGGGAAAGTTAAAATTTTAAATTTTACGTGTTAGGCTTCTATGTGGTTACATTAGCAACATTCCATAAGAAATTTTTTAATTTTTAAACTCGGACCCAGTATTTTAGAGTGTTTTTCTATGAGAGCAACCACATCGTTGTGGCTGTAATAATTACTTAAACATACAACTTTTTACGCATAACGAAAATTTGAATATTTCTTCATTTACTTCAGCCAAAATTAAAAAAAAAAATTATCTAAATTGAACGAAAACGTCAAATTAAAAAGTTCTCTAATTTTTTCTGCTTCTTCTTCCTTTACTATGTCAAGATATACCATTCAAAAAACGTGTATACTTCTCTTCTTTAAATTTAAATATTCAGTTTATTAATTTCGTATTTTTCCTAAAACTTCAAACTATTCTAAAGACCAACAAAAAAATGTATTCTTGCAACCATAGAGGATGCAGACATCCACAAAGTAGCATGTTGCCACATGGCAACAAAATAGCGAAAGGGTTAAAATAGTTGCCAAAATATGTGTTGTTGCCAGTGTTCCCAATACATCATACTTGGTTATTCAAAACTCTCCCAAAAATCTACTAAAGATCAGAAACATCCCCTAACATAAAATATAAATCTCCTAAACTTTCTACTAAACAATTCTTCCTCCAAAAAATGCTCCTAAAAGACCAAGAATCTCCTAAATCTAAGAGGAAATCTCCTGATCTGGCAACACTGGGACAATCCAGCCAGAGTGCTTAGAAAACTGTGTCAACAGTGATGATTTCTTGACTCCTCGAAAAATCTTACTGTCCATCTAATGTACATAGATGAAGTTCTTTAGATAAGTGAAGGGAAGTGTCGCTGATTATTTGTACTCCATTGAGTTGATGGTCAGAAACCTACACTGAGCATCAACTTGTAATTATAGGCCTCTCACATTTGAATGTTTCAAAAGATCTCTCAACAACTTTTCTCCTCCTTTTTCTCTTCTAAACTATTGCTTTAGATTTTCTCTTATCGCTTAGTTAGTTCTGTTTGCATTTCATTTTTTCATTAAAAGTTCATTGAATTGAAAGTACGTTCCTTGCATGTCTGTATTTGTGCAATTGTGACGCTCAGCACATTGATTTAACGGCCATCGAAATCAATTGGAAAGCATATAAGAAGCGCATGTTTATGTCCGAGGAGTCAAAAGTCAAATGCGGCCCAACCCAAACAAGTCAAAACGCAGCCAAAGCACAACAAACGAAATTGAAATGGGGGCAACGCCATTGCCACAATGGGCAGCAAGTGATCGCCGCAAGTGGCAACAGCAACAGATCGCACGAGTAGGGTGCGGGGGGGCGGCCAATTGGGGGAGGTTGCGTACGGCAGATGAGTTGTGGGCGCATTCACTCAGCACATGGCCATAATTGAATTTTAAAATATGATGTGTTCTTGTCTGGTGCGGTTTGTAATTGTGCGGCGAGTATTTTTACCACTTTATGGCAGTGAAAGAAAGAAAGAATTGAAGAAAGCAAGCAACATGAACAATCTGTGCCGCCGGAAGTGGATGATCGCCGGCCTGGGATAATAATGCGGCGAGTGTGCGGCGCAATTGGCTCAATGAAAGGGGCGGGCTGGGAAATGGGCGCAAAGGGCAGGGCACTTTATAATTGGGTAATGATTTAAGTGCCGATAATGATAAGTGGCCGCCGCATTGAATTTGAAACATGGTGTCGATGACTCAATTGTAGTCGTTTTTAACAAGATTTCATTTTTATATGAAAATGTTTGTTGACTCAGACACAGCAGCAAATTTCGTTTTTATGAAGCATGAAAATCGTAAAAGTCCAAAAATTATAAAAATTCTAAATTTCAAGAAATTCATCATTGAAAGTCGTAAAAAATGTGTGTGTGTGTGTGTGTGCATTATTTGTGGCGTGTTTTCAGCATCAAATGGCTCATGTTAATGATTTTGTTTTATATAAATAAATAAATGAGTCCATAAAAACGTAATCATAAAAAAGCAAAGCACCATCATTATCGATTTAGTTTAATGAAATGTTTATAATTGCCGCATACGGCCTATTGTACCACTGTACATGCGCTCGTCCGTGCAGTGCAGACGGGATCAGAGGCAGTGCCAGGCCATCCGGCCGTCGCTGCGCCGGTGTCCACGTGTCCAAATACCACAATGTCGCATGTGCACTAAGTCGACACAGCACATATGGCAACAATTTGCCAACTGAAAGCACGCACACGGACACAGCCAAGCACACATGTCAGTCCGTCTGTTCGTCTATCTGTGCGCTATAACATTTGAATAGAGTCATAAAATAAAGTTTTAATCTGTCGTTAAGAGTCAATAACAGACGACATTAAACGGTGTATTTTTTTTTAGTATTTTTGCAGCGCCGTTTTGATAAGAATTTTTTATGAAATCAACTTGAATCGTATTGGAACGAGAAGTGAATCCATCAAATAAATACACGAGACAACCACATCATTATTGTTATTGTTATTTGTGTATTTATACTTGACGCTCATTATGGCGAGCAAATATATATTTTCGAAATAGTTTTTATGGTCAATTTAATGTTTCGGGTGACAAGAATATTTTAATCACGTCGACATATTCAGCCACTTGGCGAACCAGGGAAAGCAACAACAGCAAATCGAACGAACGAACCAACGTTTGCCAACTGTGCGATATGCTGTGCTATTTTTACTACAATCTACAATGCAATACACCCACTGACACACACACGCACGCACGCATATACAAACACATAAACACATCCATACACATGCATGGGCTGATCTCTTATGGCACAGCAGACACATTTGAAACTTTTAATCACCCAAATGGTGACAGTTCTGTGTTTACAAAAACAACAAAAAAAATAATGGTAGCATTGGCTTAAGACGCCCAAGCAGAAAATTGTTCATAAGAAAAATTGTTCATAAGAAAATTGTTCATAAGGCAACTAAGGCTACAACCAATGGCGCAATCAGGATTTCATTTCGAGGGGTTTCGGTACGCAACTTTTCAGGAAAATTACATTTGAAAGCATATTTGTTGCCCAAAATTTTTGTAACAAACATATATTTGGAAGTGGGTTGAACCCCCCAAGCGTGTGCCACTCACAGGGGCAAATTCAGTTTTAAAAAGTAATTCTTTAATATTCATAAAATGCCAAAAGTGCCTTTTAATTTGTATGTAGAAGTCGATCCTAATATTTCTGAGGGGGGTTCAACCCCCAAAACCCCTCTCTGAATCCGCCACTGGCCACTCACTACAACAATAACTATTTAATATGCATCGCTTATGTGAATTTTGTAGGAAATTGAACGTCAGCGTGGCTGCGCTAATGGCCAACTCGTTGGCCGAAAATGTCTCACGTTGTAAGTTCTGGTGACTTTTATGAACTCAATGTCAAACACGATGTCCAGGCCAAAAATTCGTGGTTGTGGTGCATTGACTAACGAAGAATTTTTGCCTGTTTTTAGTTTGGTTATTTTCTTTATTTCGTTCTGATTTTATTTACTTTTTCATTTAGTTATTTTTGTATTTTATTTATTGAATATTTTATGTTTTGGTTTTAGTTATTTTTGTTTAGTTATTTTTGTATTTTATTCATTGAATATTTTATTCATGTTTTGGTTGCTTTTTATAAGTGTCCGACCAAATACTCGGTTTCGGCCCAAATAAGTGGTTTCGGTTTCAGTTTCGGCCAAAAACTGTCCGAACGGGCGAAGCCGAAACTTTCTAGAATATTTTTTACATTTTATTGTGTAGCGAGTGAACAGCCGAGCAGATTTATAGTGAAAGGATGAGAAGGTTTAGATGCCACCAATATAAATAAACTTTTTTTTTTAGAATATAATATTAAATTATTAAATTTTGAATATTAGCGAGTAAGGTACGAAAGGGTGATTTTTTATGTTTATGTTTTTCAAAAATGAATGAATTGTTTTTATTAATAAGTATTTATTTATTTATGTTATGTTTGTTTGTTCTTTATTTCTTAAAGTAAAATTCGTTTATTTAATTCGTTTGCTTGATGTGGCGACTTTTATTTCAACTAGAAAGTTTTGGTTTTTGTTTCGGCCGAATATTAACAAAAAAAAAAACCGAAATTCAGTTTCGGTGTCGGCCCAAAAAAGTGGTTTCGATCGGACACTACTTTTTATACATTTATATAATATGTGTTATTTTGTATTTTTATTTATATTTTTTTGCAAATAAATCGATTCCGCTTAACTGCAAGTCAATTTCTTCGGCCTTTTAGTTGCCGGTGTTTTCAGTTAACCCATTCGGTTATTTTATGCTATATGGCATAGCCTCTTTTCAGTGCCTGTTTTGGGTCAAAAACTTGTGGATACTATATTTTTCAATTTTTGTATTTTTCTCTGAAGGTTTTTATACCAAATAATGAAAAAAATATTTTTATTAGTGTACCAAGTAAATTGTAAGGGTTCAGAAAGTGCGCAGTCTTATCGAGCTGCGTATTTTACAAAAAGAGGTCACTTCGTACTTTTATTTATTCTATTACAAAAATCAATTTATTTTATAGGTTTATGTAAGTAATCTAGAAGGTATTTATTGCTTTAGTAAGTGTAAAAAAAGTTAGATCCCAAATATAGTTCACTAAGGCTGTACGATTTTTTTTTATTTCTTACTATGCCATATTTCATGATGGCCAAAAACCACTTTTTCGAACAATATTTTAAAAAGTGACTTTTGATTATTCATTATGTAGGCTTAAACAGTAATAAAATGGAAAAGAATGATTTTGAAAGTTAAAAACAAAAACGAAGTTCCGAAAGGGTTAAGCGAACTCCAATTAAATGAAATTACTTTGAATTAAGCGTACTTCGGATGAGTGAGAAAAAATACATTCTTATTCCGAAATTTTTTAATGCCTAAATAAGAGCAAAATTTCAGTTAAACGAACTTATTTTAGAACAAAAAATACCAAATTAAAATGGGACCTGAACTTCTATTTCAGTTAAGCAGATTCTTCAGCTAAGGCAGTTGCAGTTAAGCGGTTTTGACTGTATCTACATTGGCGACTAATCACTGACTTGATGGCCAACTTGGAAGCCATTTTCACTTCTCAGAACATTCACACAACGAGCTCTTTGCGATCGAACACAAATGGCTGCAAAGGATTTCGCAAAGAAGAGCTTTCCATTTTCGGAGAATTATTCAGCTCGCGAACGCGCCGATGCGACTGTCGCTGACTACAAAACAGCGGTACCTGTCCTCCCCCCCCAGCAAACGTGCTCATCAGCGCGCAATTAAGCCCGGCCCAGCAACAACATGCATGGCACCAGCAAAACGTCGCTCCATCTGCATGCCGTCTTGCGCTGACTGCATAAAAATGCTTGATTACGACCATTTAATGCAATTTAATATGCGAGTCTCTTGCACAATCTAATACAAAACTAAATAAAAACTGGAATAACGTCATTTTTCCCTGCGCGACTAACGACGATTACGATGATGATGGCAATTATGATGATAACAACGCCGCCCAGCGTACGCCACGCACGCCAGTTCAATGTGTCCAGTGTTGGTGTGTGTGTGTGTGTGTGTGTGTGTGTGAGTGTGTGGCTCGCAGTGGCGGCGGTGGCCAATCCACAGCATTTATTTTGCAATTTATGGGCGGCTAATAGCAATAATGAATATATTTTATAGCACAATAAATAATTGTTTAAACATTTCTGAAGCGACACACACACACACACACACAAACGTGCACCAGCACGCACGCACACGAAATGGACGATAACACTGCTCGGCACACGACGCACCTCAAATGTTCGACCAAAGTGTAAATTCAATTAAACGAATTAACAGCGACGAAAAATAATAATCGCCGTACGAACATTAACGAAATTAAAATAAATGCAGTCATCACGTCCGACACTGCGGCGGAACGCATGAAAAGCACAATTAAAGTTGGTTTTTTGTTGGCAAATATTTTTTGGGCAATAAGGAAAATCACTTAACAAGTTAATTATTATTTAAATGACTCGACTAATTGAGATTCGAGTCAATTAACAGCATAAGGGAAACAAATTGATAACAACTTTTTAAACGAACATTTCGCACATCCACTTCAAAAGTGATACAACTAAAAATTTTTAATTTTCGGATTTATGGGTTAAAATTTATTGTGCACAATGCATTTATCTACCAATTAGCAAAAGCTTAGTATATTTTGTTGTTGTTAACTTTTGCCAAAAAAACAGTTAGGTCTTTCTTCATGTCGAGAAGTTTGATGCAATTTGATCGCTGCAGCTCAATGCAAAAGAGTCCCAATTCAAATTGTGACACTTTTGACGAAATAAATTTTTGTTGGAGTTAATTCTAAGTAGAGTTGTGGCAATTTGAGTTTATATTTTCAAATTAATTAATTAAATATTTAAAAAATTTTTCTTTCAAGTTTTTCATTATCATTTATAATTTTTAAATTTAGCAAAAGTAAAATAATAAAATAATTCTAAGTAGAGTTGTGACAATTTTAGTTTATATTTTCAAATTAATTAAATTAATATTTTCACAATTTTTTTTTCAACGTTTTAATTGTAATTTATAATTTTTCAATTTAGCAAACGTGACATAACTTAAAATAATAAAATAATTCTAAGTGGAGGTGTGACAATTTTAGTTTATATTTTCAAATTAATTAATTTAATTTTAAAAAATTTTTCTTTCAACTTTTTAATTGTAATTTATAATTTTTTTAAATTTAGCAAAAGTGACATAACTTAAAATAATAAAATAATTCTAAGTAGAGTTGTGACAATTTCGGTTTATATTTTCAAATTAATTAATTTAATATTTTCAAAATTTTTCTTTCAATTTTTTAATTGTCATTTATAATTTTTCAATTTAGCAAACGTGACATAGCTTAAAATAATAAAATAATTCTAAGTGGAGTTGTGACAATTTTAGTTTCTATTTTCAATTTAATTAATTTAATATTTTCAAAATTGTTCTTTCAACAATTTAATTGTTATTTATAATTTTTAAATTTAGCAAAAGTGACATAACTTAAGATAATAAAATAATTCTAAGTAGAGTTGTGAAAATTTTAGTTTATATTTTCAATTTAATTAATTAAATATTTTCAAATGTTTCTTTCAATTTTTTAATTGTAATTTATAATTTTTAAATTTAGCAAAAGTGACATAACTTAAAATAATTCGGAAATAATTGAATTAAAATATCATCAAAAAAGTCATAACTCAAAATTTTGGATTTTCAAGTGTAAAAAACATAAATTAAATTAAATTAATTGAATTAAAATATCATCAAAAAAGTCACAACTCAAAACTTTGGATTTTCTAGTGTAAAAAAAAACATTCTTTGCAACTTATCCTTAAGCATAATCTTTAAGGATTTTCTACTAAATGGTGTTTATGTTATATAAAAAAATGTTTATTCAGCTCATAATCAGCTTTTTGCATTTTCTGAAAAATTCAAAATTTTGAGTTGTGCCAATTTTGAAGTGGGTTTGAGATATGGTGGGGCCGAATTTTTACCGGCCGCAAGCACCACCTGTTGTCCTGCCGAGGAAATGACCGATGTATGTAGACAACATAGTCGATCTTTTTTCGTTCTCATTTTCTTGTTCAGCTATTTGAAGGTCAGCCGGCCTCGATAGTTCAGCGCTGACTTTTCGCGCCAAATAATATAGTTAGGTTCGATTCCTAGCTCGGGCTGTTTAAGCACTCATCTACCTCTGTCGCCATTCACACGAAGTAGATGAGAAGTAAAAGAAAAGCAAAAGTGCCTTCTTGGCAGGCAATGACTAAACCTCTAAGTGTAGATAAAAAACTGCCAACTTACAACCGCTTATCTGACTCGACGTTATATTTTAGCGCCACTCCCCCTACCCCTCTCCATTTGAAATGTGTATAGTGAAAACGGGTAGAATTTGTGGTATCACAACGACATACAACAAGGCATTAGGGTGTCTCATACAGAGGTAGCCACCATACCTTTCTTTCTACCTACCTTCCGAAGGTCGGCGGAAGTTACCAAACTTTATTTTATTGGCTATGTCAAACATTATTTCTAATAGATTTTTAAGACTTTCGCCGGACACTGACACACTATGTATACAGTTGTCTCGTAGTCTTCGAAACATAGTCTACAAGTTGCTTTCTCAGCAAGATTAGGCCGCGCTATGGGTCACCTAAAGTTGTCAGGCCTCAGTTCTTAGCAAGACTTCTCCGTTGTAGACGAAGAACCTTTTTGGCTTCACTGCTTATGGGCTTCTTTGCTGTTGATCGAGATTGCCTTTAGTTGTTTGTTCCATTGTTGTGTGTCCCAATTTATCTTTTTTGAAGTCTCGAGACTATGAAACTATCGACTAGACTTTTGCCCATCGAATTGTTTAGAACAATCCATCGAATTGTTGAGAACAATCTTATCCACGAAGGCCCATTTCTAATTCTCTCTAAATGATCTGCTACAGTGGCACACATAGGAATTCTTTTGGAAAAGTTCGGTATTCAACTTTTGAGCCGACTACCATTTAAACCATATTTGGCACCCACAATTTGTGTAAGAAGCAACTATTTGGAATGGTTTGAACCTCTCAAACCGCAAATGTGTCCCACATAGCTCATTTTGTTCTATCCCAACAAGTCCTTACTCAGTTCCAGCTCAACTTACATCAGAGTTGTTCTATTTTGACGGACACACCTGCTGAGTTTATGGTCGCACACCAAAGTGACTTTAGACGTAATTAGCCTGAATATTCAGCATTATATGGTTCAAACTATTTAGCGCTCGAAATTCAATGATATGTTCCAAAAGAAGTCAGTACAAGAATTTCTACTTTATATACCATCACTTACTCTCCTCTGAAGTGAAATAATTATAATGTCTATAGTTATTAACTTCTATTCCAATTGATTGAAAATAACACAAATTGATGACTCAATTGAAAAACATTCCCCTAATTAATATTTAAGCATCATTTGAAGGGCGCTTTGAAATTTCGAATTGCTAAAAATTTTAATACGGCCGCTTTTTGCTTTCGTCTTCGAAATTGAATTTCCATTGAAATCGAAATTAAATCATAATTTAGATTAGTTTTTAATTTGTGACCGCACTCATATTTCATTTTACGACATTTCCGTTTAACGAGCCACATTTCAAAGAGCGCTCATTAAAAAATCATACCAACCAACTGGCCAACAAAGCTACAGCCAGCAGCCAACAGAGTGGGAGATTTTCATTAATTGGTTTAAAAATAATCGCAATAAAACGGACACATTTCTTCACCACCAATTCAACTCAACTCAACAACTCGACAAAGCAACGTCACTGCACGCAACGGTATTCCGGCCGGCCAGCACAATGCCGACCTTTGTCTGTTGGCCGCAGCCAGTGTTGCCGCAAAATAAGTTTAGCCGGACAGCGGCATTCGACACTCAACACTTTGCCCGCTCGATGCCGGCCAAGTGGCCCGGAAAACCACAGAAACTCAACCTATGACTGCGAGCGGTGAAGTGTGTTGTTGAAGTGCGGTGCGCGCGGATATTTTATGCTTTTATGGCTCATTGTTATGTTAATGTGTTTTTAAAGTGATTAAACGAGGAATTTTTATGTGATACAAAACACTGGGCTGCCATACAAATATTGTGCCCCGTCATGCCAACACACATCCATACAAACATACATATGTAAATTATTATAACATAAAAACGGCCAACAAAAATATGATCGATTTGTGCAAAAATCACGAAATCGAAAGTTGATAAACGTTGCTTTTGTGTTGATTTGTGTGGACCGGTGGCGGGCATTTACGGCCACGGCGAACCAGCACAATGGCCACCAGTCGGTGTTCGGCATTCACACTGGACTTATGCTAATTTTTATGCGATTTACTGCTTTATTGTTTGACTTTATGACTGCGTCCCTGCAGCGGCATTATCGCACTGCCTTGTCGTGTTGTAGTAGTTGGCTCAGCTGGGCATCGAATTACCAGCTCCACAATTTTTGTTTATTGCTTTCAATTAGTCAACGGCAAAAGCGTCGAATATGCCGCCAGTCGGGCGTGAAGAGTGCGAATGCAGTTTCCAATTGAAGTGAACTAATAAGAAACTTGTTTGGAGGCGAAAATGTGGTATCGAATATCAAAAGCAAAATTTATGTTTCTCATTTTTAAATGTGCGCCAAAAAATTTGCCACCGTGTGCTCAGTTTGGTTTTGGTATATTAATTAATTTTGCATATATTTTAAAAAATTATAATCCTTAATGGCGCTAATACGCATGAAATTTAGCGTTTCTAATGAAGCTTGACATTCATTTTAATTTGATTTTTCTGCTAATACCTGAAATAACTCATTCCGCTGCACCATCGAAAGAGAAAATATTTACCTGCAAATAAAAAACAAAATTCAAATTATTTGTTTGACATCATAAAATAAATATTTGGGTACGAAAACATTGAAAATATACTTATTCAATAATCTTAAAACTGAGTTACTTGGCAACTCAAAAAATCAATTGGAATATTAGGTCAAATAATTATTTAGACAAAAAAAAAAACCAAAAAATATAAAGAATCGATATATGTGGCTAAATGAGTGCTGTGATTGTTCAGTGATCTGTCGCTCCCACTGCTAATCCCTTCCTTTCCTTGTCCTTTCGTACTCATGTTTCCCCCTATTTACTGCTCCCCGGCTTCGGTTGTTTGTCTCGTTCAGTGTTTCATGTACTTCTTGTCACTCGTTATTCGTAGTCCCGCGAATAAAGAGCCACCCACAAACCCGATACCAACCGTATTTTCTTTAACCGCTCCGCCGACGTAAACAATATGTATAGCAAATATATCAGACAAACACGTCTTCTGGAAGAAACTAACTCAATTCAATCTTCTGCATACAGATTTAGAGATCATTTAGAGATTAACTATAAAAAGAGCACAAATTTAAACCTGAGTTTCTAACAGTTACCATAGAAGAATGAGCATTGATAAAGACTCCAGACAGAAGTGCATCTATAGGGGAGACTGGGGTACATTTGACACCTTTTTTTTAACCTATATTTCTCAAAACCTGATTGATGAATTTTAAAAATCAATGCTGCTTTCTCGAAAGTGATTATAAAATTTTGGGAATTTAAAGTTATTTTTTTTATACAGAAGATTTTGCTCGTTATAATTTCATATTTTTTGGAAAAAAGTCATTTTGTCAAATGTACCCCAGTCAAGGGGCACATTTGACTTTGGAAGGGAAACATTTGGCATCTATATTTGTGAAAGAAAATAAAATCGCTTCTGATTAAAAATAAGCAAAATCTCGTTATAAATTTTTTAATATTTTATTTTACGCGAAGGGGGAAAAAAATAATGGATATTTCATTTATAAGCCTCTAGTTAAGAAAAATTGAACACAGAAAAAAATAATAATTTGGATAAAAAGAAACTTATTTTACAAAATATTTGGACAAGTTAATCTTAAAAATATGTTTTGTACGACAACGTAAGTTGAAGCCGGATTTTCTGGAATTGGCAGTTTGAACTCGATTTCGTACGCATAACACTACTCGACACGAAAAATGCTCCTAAAAATAAAAGTATAATAGTAAAGTTGGTGTTATCACTCAATGCTGCATAACTTTGTAATGTATCTTTCAATTCTATTGATGATAGGCTTAATATTTGCTCAAATAATATATCTTTTATCTTAGATTTCAAAACCAGAGGAGATCATTTATTTTATCTATAAAAAAAGTATTCGAAAATTTATGATTTTTGAAATTGGTCGAAAAATTCACTTTTTTACAACTTTCATCGTCAGTAACTTCCCCAAATCTCATCTGATTTGGACAATCTATATATCTTTGGAAAGGTTAGTTAATTAGCTTTTGAAGGACGGGTGCTAGTCGGATGGTTGGTTTACGAGATATGTGCTCATAACTGAAATAAGAGGGGAAAAAGTGTTTTTCGAAGATTTTTCGAAAACGCTTCTTAAGAAAATTTTTTGATTTTCAGTTTCGTGTTCAGCAGCCGAAGTTTAGTCTAAAAAATACTTTTGTTTTTAGGATCACGCGATGAACCCATTTTTTGTCGAGTAGTGTAATGTGCTCCATTCAAAAATGTCAAATATACCTCATATGCTTTATTTTTCTTCATATAATTTTCTTACCTACATAAAATACTTTAATAACCTTTAATTAGCATCATTTTTCGCATAATAGAAAATAATGTAAGTACAATTAGTTTACCACTTACAATAAATATCTCATATTTATTAAACTCACTTCACAAATTCCTTACGTATCACTGTCACAAAACAGAAATTACCGTAAAAAAAGAAAAGCACGTGCGCCAAAATTTGCACACAAACTGTCAAACTTCATGACGCTTTAGGAAATCACATATTTTATTGTTCCCAATAGAGAAATTTCCTTACTTGCACCGATTTGATTTCAAAACGGTCATAGGCAAATGCGCCCCAAAGTCCAATGTACCCCAGTTTCCCCTAAATAGTCAGTTCATGAAACATAAGTTTCATGAAATTTAAGGCTTTATTTAACATAGAATGATACGTTTCGTTCGATAACTTGATGCCACTTAGAAAGTAATTCCATTATGCCTATTTTTCTTTCTATGAGAGAAATCCTCGTCTTACTTGGCAAAAACTGGAATAATTGATTTTCACAAGCAAATTTATCACCAAAAAATTTATTCGCGATAGACAAACACAGATGGTAATCACTTAGTGTCAGGTCTGGACTACAATTTTGATGCATAAGTACTTCCCAGTCAAGGTCCTTAAGCTTCACCATTGAGTTGTGTGTGGTCTGGCGTTGCCTTTATGCAACAAAATTCCTCTCCTATTGACCCAAGCTGGCCGCTTTTGGACGATTGCCTTCTTTAGACACTTCAATTCTTTACAATACAGGTTCTAATTAAGAGTTTGACTGTAGAGGAGCAGCTCATAGTCGATCAGGGAATCATTGCCAATCGTCAAACCAACCAAACCAACAGCTAAACCTTCGTGACCGTCAATCCTGGCTTGGCCATTGTTTGCGTCGGCTCCAACCGATTCGACCACAACCGTTTTCGTTTGATGTTGTTGTAACTTACAACTCGCAAGTAATCCACTTTTCATCAGCAGCCACCAACTGCTTCAGAAATGGATCAATTTTGTTGCGATTCAGATTCAGCAACGATACGCAGATTCAGTTCAGTTCTGAGGTTTTATGCATTAATTTCTGCGTCACCCTTTGGGCTTCTTTTTGGAAGCAGCCTTATTCAAATGATTCCAAACGGTTTTCTGAGCAATGTTTAGCTACTGGACAATCGAAACATTGCTTACAAGAGGATCAAACTTGACGATTTCTTTGTTTTATTGGCATTTTCAACAATTGACCTCCCAGAGGTGCATCTGTGAAATCAAACTTACCTTAACTTAATGGAGTCGATGAAACCAAAATTGCAGAACTATAAACACCAGTGACGTACACAGGATTTTTTTTGGGGGCATATTTTTCGATCAAACTGTTTGAAAAATACAAATACTTTGGAGTAGTTTGAACCCCCAAACTTTCTTGCGTGCGCTGCTAATAAAACTATTCACATTTTCAGCCGCCTTGCTGGCGTTTTCGCCTTTATTAAAGAACAACTTTAATATATTAAAGTATTATCTCTTTGCTACTATCCTTCTTTGATGCGCCCTCCAACAAGACTGAATCAAGCAATCATGAAACTGTCTGTAAAGTTTTTTAGTACGAAACCTTACTTTTCTAACGCCATCAAGCCTAACCCAATCGCACTTATACATCAATTGGAAAACTAACAGAATTTTTTTTACTTACTAAATACTACATATATATTACATGTCATATATTTATATCATAATGAACTTCTATGGAATTTTCTTCACTCACTCATGAGTCTAATCGCACTCATTATTAAATTTATGGCAATGTCAGCTTAGCGGCGATTATAAAAATTCATTCAACTCCAATCAGTGCTTCCGCTGTTCCAATCGCACTGCCCCAACATGCTCCACAGCACCGAACAACGTACTAGAATTACTTAAATGTGCCACTTGCACTGGCAGCCAGCCAGCCAGCGGGCCAGTCAGCTAATCAGCAAGCAGCTAGACACTTTTATCGGCGTATTTAAATTTAATTGAAATCCATTACGAAAAGTGCGTGAAAATGCAGCGCGGCCTATCGTGGCCAGGTGGGGCGTGGAATGCGCTGCAGACTCGGCTTGGCGGTGGTATTGGTGTTGGCATTGCTAATGGTGATGGTGTGGGGGGGAATATTGTACCTGCCGTTGAAATTGAGTTTGGCAACAGGTGCTGCAAATGGTTGAAGTTGAGTGGCATTTTCCGCCAAATGAAATTAATGAAAAGAAAAGGCAAGAAACGGCACCGAATGGAAATTGTCGTCAACGAACTGCGCAGCAAATTGTTTCATGTTTATGTTTATGTATGTGTGTCAGGCACGTGAGTGGGGCGTCGATTTGAGTTTCTCATACTTGCCGTTTTTTGCAACGTTTAATTCAATAGTTCCCAAGAAATCTGATAGACATTTCTAACCTGAAATATCTAAAATTTTTAAACTGATTAAAAAAAATTGTTTCTTGGTTGATAATAAAATGTCAAAAAGATAGACATTTCTAACTTAAAATATCTAAAATTCTTAAACTGATATAAAAATATTTTTTCTTGGTTGATAATAAAATGCCAAAAAGTAAGCCCTTCATTCCTCCCATTCCAAATAGGTCTACCTGTCCGCTATATTCAATAGTTCCCAAGAAATCTGGTAGACATTTCTAACTTAAAATATCAAACATTTTTAAACTGATTAAAAAAAATAATTTAATTCAATAGTTCTCAAGAAATTTGATAGACATTTCTAACTTGAAATATCTAAAATTCTTAAACTGATTAAAAAAAATTGTTTCTTGGTTGATAATAAAATGTCAAAAAGATAGACCTTTCTAACTTAAAATATCTAAAATTTTTAAACTGATTAAAAAAAATGGTTTCTTGGTTAATAAAAAAATGTCAAAAAGTTAGACATTTCTAACTTAAAATATATAAAATTCTTAAACTGATTAAAAAATGTGTTCTTGGTTGATAATAAAATGTCAAAAAGTAAATCCTTCATTCCTCCCATTCCAAATAGGTCTACAGGTCCGCTATCTTCAACGCCCTCTCCATTGATTAAACAAATGTAATGTTTTTCTCCAACAAACACCATAAATATTGTTCCAATAATTTTTTTGTTTTTAACAAAAATCAAAATATTCGAACTCGAACTTCGCACAAACTTTGAACTGCCTTCAATTCGACATCAAATGGCTGTTCAGTAAACGATTTCGTTTTGTAGTTCATTTAACTCAGCTACGTATTTCATTAACTAAAAGTGTGTGTTAAAGGTGCGAAAACCGGTTAATGGGTTTTTACAAATTGATTATGAATTTTTCGTTATCATATCTAAAATTCATAAATTTTTATAAACACAAAATTAACTCCACACATTTTGTTAGCTGGTTAAAAACAATTTATAATTATTTATTTGTATTATTCATATGGTAACTTGATAACTTATTAAATAACCTGATGGTTATTGAGGTTAAAATCGACGTTTTGAATTATTTAAATTCCATTTAATTCAATTCATTTTGCTTGTCAATTTTACACGTTTATTGAAAATAACTTTTTCTATTCATTACCCAATACACTTTCAAAATATTTGTGTTGTGTATTGTGTAAATATATGTATCTGCACATATTTGCATACATATATAATGCGCGTGGGAACAATCCACGTTGAGTGGGCGGCTCGAGTCAGCTCAGCGCTGCACTTGATTTCAGCTTTGAGCATTCGAAAATCACCTCAACTCGCACACAGCCCATTCAAATCGTTTTAGAATCTCATTTTCTCGAGAGCCAAATGCCGCCCCGTCAATAATCACTCCAACCAACGCTTCCGAAACTGAGTGAACGCCCCAGCGGCGGCCCTCAGGTCCCCAACACACACACACACACACACACACACACGCACCACACATCGACTCAAAGCCCCTCTGTGCGCCACAACACTCGATCTCAACTGCCCGACCAGCCAGCCAGGCATCCATCCATCCGTCTGTCTGTCCATGCGTCCCACACAAACGTTGCGAATATTGCGAATGCCAACAGTGGCCGCGGCCGCTGCTACCAAATTCCCATGCTCACCAAAGTTCCAAAGCGTTAGTGCAGCTGCTCAATCCTCTGCTGCGCTGGCGCTAACCGCGTCCAGCTGCTCACCGTCCATTTGCCAAGACAGCGCTGCCGCAGCCATGCTGCCGACTGCTCTGCCCGCACTAGTGTCAGCTCGCTTGCGCCGCTAGCGCGCTTTCGCTCTCACCAAAATGGCCACCATCGGCGCGCGCTCACCGCGCACACACCGCTCGTCGCATTCGCACCGCCAGCCGACGCCCAGGCAGCCGTCTCGCTCTGCTGCCAATGGATTTTTCGTGCAGTGCGACTAGATTCTGCAACGCGCGCCAGTCGACGCGCGTAGCGCCTAAGCCAAACAAGGCGCACCGGCGGTCGCCCTCTGCGCTAATGACACCCTACGACCATTAATGGGACTGACTGCCAGACTGTTGTTGTTGTATGGTTGGCGTCGCAGTTGCCGTCGCTGCCCCATGACCACGCCCACTGCAATGGGCGCAGCGTGCACAGCGCCGTTGTTGAGTAAGTGTTTGCCGTCGCCCGCCGGAGCTGCGTAGACGCGGTAGCAGCGGTCTGTAGCTTTGGCTCCTTGCCGCTCCGGCTTTGCACTTCACAACGGTTTGAATTCAAGTCGTCGTCGTCGTCGTCGTCGCAGTTGCTGCCGTCGTTGTTGGTTTTGTGTGTTTTTTTTTTGCTTTCAAAAGTTTTCACTCCTGTTCGAGATATTTGGTTGTTGTTTTTGCTGGTACAACGCCCAAACGAATTGTTTGCGATTTTTTTTCTAATTTGTTTGTGAAGTTCATTTGCTCCTTCTGGCTTGTCAATCGGTTCGTCCTTCCTGGCGCATTCCGTTGGCCTCCGTCGGTTTTGTTGTATTTTTTTTTTGTTTTCAAAGTTGTTTTTTTTGTTGTTGTAACGCTGCTGTGGCATTTATTTTGCTCCAGTTGGCCGTATCCAGTTGATTGTATGCAGTTTTAAACTTTTCAGATATTCTCGACGATGTTTTCGCTATTCAGATGGGGAGCTGAGTTTTCGTTCAAGTATTGCACACTACTGCTGGGCGTATAGGGTGGGCATTGTTCGTACACTATGTACTTCTTTCTATTCTGCTCATATGACAGAATCCGCCACTTTGGGTAGGGCCAGCTTCTAAAAATTAAATCTACGGTGCTCAGTAACTGAATTGTTTTAAAGGAAAACATTTTCGATCTACCTATAAAATAATTCATAAACTTTCCATTTCATTGTTTGCTTTCGGAACATTCTTCTTCATCGATTTTGTAACCTTCGGTTCGCTAAGAATACAATTCTTTTAACCCTTCGATGGGCAGTAAGTAGTTACTACACATTTGCACTTTGTTGTCTGTCCAGACGAAATTGGGGTGAGGCTTTTGACAAAGGCAAAGCGCAATGACAGATGAAGTTTATTATGTTTATATGGTAGGTAACGTATGTAAGTATATATATATACAAATAATGTTCATACGTGGGTGGTCCGATAAGTACTTAGCCTACGAAAGAAAAACGAAACTTTTGGAAAAGTGGCGATTTCAACTCGATACACTTGACCCAGCGATGCTCCAACTTCTTTAACCCGTCTGAAAAATACGTTTTCTGGAGGCCTTCGTGGCGGCAATAACCTCCTCATTCGACTTAAATTTCTGCCCGGCGAGTGACTTTTTCAAGTTTGGAAACAAAAAGAAGTCACACGGGGCCAAATCTGGAGAATACGGTGGATGGGGCAGCTGTTCGTAGCCGAATGCGACAAATTTGGCGAATCACCGACCGATATTGCTCTTTTTCCATTTTTCTAAAATCCGCGGACACGTTCGTTTCCACACGCGGTCAACACAAAACTACAAATCCAATATGGCGAAATTTTGACAGTAGCCGTCTACGAGGATGTACTACACGATAGTAAATTTCTCTTACGATAGTGGCACCATCGGGCGGTGGGGCTAAGTACTTATCGGACAGCCCACGTATACACTTACTTAGTTACCCACAAATACACTGTAAAAAGGAGATGAATCTCTGTTTTTTTTATATTTTTGAACCATTTCGTCTGGCCAGACGACAAAGTCCATCCGAGGGTGAAGAAGTTAGATTGTTTTAAATAGTACAAATTTTCCTTTTTGCGTGTCAATAAAACAGTATGAATCTGAAATTTTTGGGCTACGAATTCAAAAACCTTTTCGAAAATATAACAAATAGATTTTGCAACAATTTTGACTATAATTTTGTTAAATGCATTCAGCATTGCTAAATAAACCACTCTTTTGTGTGAAACAAAACAATTGTTTCACCTTCAAAGTAAACCCCAACCATGCTTAATCCTAACCTCAATACACTTCTTTATCAAAGTATTCAATTCGTTTTTGAAAAAATAAAAAATAGTACGACTCATCATGCGGCGAGTTTGTTCTGGGTTGTTGTCTTCCAGTATTTGGAAAAATTACACTACATCAATATTGACTTTGATGGACTGAATTGAACGCGAAAACACTTCATGAGCTTTGATACCGAATTTCGGTCGAATATGGCGACCCTCATCCATGGGTCTCATCTACTTCCTTACACCATATAAGCGCAGGACCTTCCTGGTATGTAGTATGTTGTGATTTCCATGGAGACAGACTCATACTCTCTTCGGCCCCAACAGCCGAATTGTCAAGTCGATATCATGTCGCAGTGCAGCACCCTGTATGGCGAATGCAATCATTCGATAGCTCGCACATTCATGCGACAGAGTAAAATGTTCCTCCTTTTATCCACTCAATTTAAACACTGGCCGCGTCCCGCAAGTTGCTCCCTGCCACTTTGCAGCGCCATATCGCACGGTGCACTGCATCTGCTAGCCTCACTGTGCACCTCATCGTCTTCGCATTGCAACGCATCGCGTCACAAAGCGACAACTGCAACAACTGCGCAAAGTGCAAATGACATTACCGGCAACTGTGGCCACTCAGGCAACGAGATGAGCAACACAAATTAAACCCTGCTGCCATATAGCTAAACAGCATAACAACAACAAAAAATATCAACTACAACAACAATGACAATTGCAACAGCCAACAGCTAAGAAAATGCCAAGTGCAATTATAATCACAACCGAGTTGATTTTCTCCTTCATTCGTCCTCTTTGCATTTTCACAATTTTCATTTTCACATTTTCCATTTGTCTGTCACTCTTCGTTCGACTCCTCGCCGCATTTCTGTGCCTAATTTGCTTTTTATGCATTTTTTGCCTGTTCGCCAGTTTTCTGCTCTACACCTCTGCCATTGTTTGGTTACCCTTCCTGCATGCGGCAAATGTCCTTCGCAGTCAAATCGCAATTTTTATGGCACTGGCAATTAGGGGTTAAGGGTAGTTGTGATACACACGTTGTCGGTGTGCAGTGACAACAACAACAACAACAACAATAGCACGCTTTCAACCACCACGTCCGCCATCACCGGCAATTGTTGTCATCCGTTTCGTTGGGGGGTTGAATGCGCCCGCTTTGCGTCGGTCTCGTTGCCAATGCAGTTTTCCTCGTGCAATTTGATGGCGGAGGAAAATTTCGGGCGATCGTCGCTAGTGGCAAACAGCGTTTCTATTGAGGTGGTTTGTGTTGTTGTTGTGGTTGTTGTTGCTGTTTTTGCAGCATGGACACAGTTGCAGCCCGGCGCAGGCAGTGATGTTCGCTGTTGACTCGTGCTGCAGTTGCTGTCGTGTTGTTGTGTGTGACGTCTGATAGTTGTACATGTTGTGTTGTTTGTGCTGTGATTTTTGTAACGAACTATTTTTTAAAAACCTAAACAATTTTTATGCAAACAAATCTTTTCAAATCATGCGTGTGAGCATATAAATAAAAAAAAATTTATAATAATTTTTAATCGCAGTGCATCATTGAAATGAGGACAATTGTTATAGACAAAACTAACGCACAAAGGTCAAAGTTCATTTTAAATCCGTCAACAAATTTTTCAACATATCCTTAAATAATATTTTTACTGAAAACTTTTATCAAAAACTCATTTTAACTAAAAGTTGTCAAATCAAAAAGAATACAACTGTTGGAATTAAAATTAAATTTTTTTTTTATAAATTTAACTTTTTTTGGTATCAATAAAACGATTTAGATGCGAACCTTGCCATTTGCTACCTAAACGTGTGCACGCCGACGTGCACGCAGTGAACATAACCCAGCAAGAAAAGGACTGCTTCCAGCCAATGTCACCAGTCATCGTAAGTATTGAAGCTATTTAAGTATGAGTGAGTTTGAAAAAATTAAAGTCAAGTTTGATTCTGCTGAACGCCATGGTTCAGCTATTTAGGGCCAGGTTTGAATACCCGTAATAGCCAACATTAAAATAGAAAAATTTAGAACAATATTTCTTATGGTGAGTGCCCTTTCAGCTGAAATGAATGAATAAATCCCTCAAAGTTAAATGGTCAATGAAAAAGTTTCCACAATCCGTGAAAGACTGTAGGTCCCTGTACAAATTTGTACACCCCACAAGAATCAGAGTCAAATTATCAATGAAGAAGTTTCGACTTCACGTTCGGAATCGGTGAAAATCGGTACAAATTTGCACACACAACAAGGATGATTGCAGGAAGCTTGGCTTCTTATCGGGATGTCATGTCAGTTGATAAGTTGAGGTGATTGCCACTACATCGTTGTTCAAAGTAAGAAAAAGTACGAAAGAAAGAAAGAAAGGTCCATAAATCAATCCATAACTATTAAAAATTCGCTTCTAGAGCGATAAAATAAAGAGCTGACTCTCTATATTTTATCTTTCCGCATGTTTTTCCAAACATTTTGGCCATCACTCAAAAGGATGTCAGATAAAATGAGCATTTTTTTATGAACTTGGCATCTACTACTTCCTGGTGGCCTTTAGAACAGTCAAATCTAAGATCAACCATCCTTTTGAAATTTTTTTCTAAAGGTTCTAAGGTTAGTGTTGCACCCTTCGTTTAGTAAAATACTCTCATATAACATTTTTCTAATAAGCTGCCGCAGAGAGATTAATGCTGATAGTGAGTTCTATTTATTTCCCTTTTCAAAATTGCTTCTCAAATGTCGCTTCATCCTATCGCCATTAAAAGGCTCCCATAAAAAATAGATGGTTTAAATTTAAAAGATTCATATTCACATCTTTGAAAAAAAACGCTGTCCTAGGTGTCCCATTCAACACTTTAGAAACGTTTGCGCCGCAAACAAATCAGACAACATTCCACCTGACTACTTTTTTCACTGGGTTACAGTCGAAAATGCAAAATTTTGATCGCCTACAGTTTGCATTGGTTCCAAGTTCGTGTTGTCTCGATAAGAAAATTGCAATCTAATCAATTTAAAAGTTTTCGCATAACGCTTAATGGACGCAAATTTAACTCGTAACGAAAACTTGGTTGGCCTTTTATGTCGCGCGTACTTTTTTGTATGCAGCACAAGTTATACGTTTCTGCACTTTCGGCGGCTGTCCACCAACACAAGTTTGAAAAAAGAATTCCGTAGTGAAGGCAAGAGGCAACATTTTCTCGTTGTGTTGTTGTTTTCTTAACGAAACTATAAATACTGGATTTACTCATATGGAGCTGCGCTGTATTGTGTTGTTGTGTTGTGTTGTTGTGGGCGCAGCCGAAGAACAAAGTTATTCAAAATTTAATAAAAACAAAGTAGAATTTATTGCCGGCCGAACGATTCATTAAAGCCGTACAATAAAATATCCGAAACCCCTTGAAACGCATAAAAGTCGTAAAAATTTTTGCTGTCTTTGACAAAAACGAGAAAAACAAAAGGAAACACGGAAAAGACGCCACGAAGCAGAGACTAAATACGAAATTAAGCGAATGAGAAAGCAAACAGAAAAAACAAACGAATGAGAAATGCGACAGACGGAAAGGAGCAGCCGTGCTTGAAAGGAGTCGCCTAATGGGCAGCCGTTTTTGGTAGTTGAGAGACAGAGAGCAGGGGGTGAGGGCAGGGGGAGAGGGCAGGGGGTGAGGGCAGGGGGTGAGAGCAGGGGGAGAGAGCCCAGCAACACCAGCAGCAGCAGCAAAGGCAGTGGGAAAAACTTTGCACAATTGCTGGAAATTTTACGAGCGCAAATATAATTCAAATGGCCATTAATTGCAACAATAATGCGCGAGCGACAGCCAACAAAACATCGAATAAAATTACTATGACAACAACAACAACAACAACGGCACTAGCAGCAATAGCAATTTTACAATAACAACAATGATTGCATGGAGGGAAAGAAAGAGGCGAAAATTTGTGAGTAAAAGAGAATGTAAAAAGATGGAAGAAATGAAATGGGAATATGAAAAATTTAAAGTAACGAAGAAAATACGAAAGAAGAGGCAGATTTTGAAGGAATTAGCGATCAAAGGAATGAATTGGGAATATGAAAAAATTAAAGTAACGAAGAGAATACGAAAGAAACAGGCAGATTGTGAAGGAATTAGTGATCAAAGGAATGAAATGGGAGTATGAAAAAATTAAAGTAACGAAGAGAATACGAAAGAAACAGGCAGATTTTGAAAGAATTAGTGATCAAACGATCAAAGGAATGAATTGGGAATATGGAAAAATTAAAGTAACGAAGAGAATACGAAAGAAGAGGCAGATTTTGAAGGAATTAGTGATCAAACGATCAAAGAAATGAAATGGGAATATGAAAAAATTAAAGTAACGAAGAGAATACGAAAGACACAGGCAGATTTTGAAGGAATTAGTGATCAAACGATCAAAGGAATGAAATGGGAATATGAAAAAATTAAAGTAACGAAGAGAATACGAAAGAAGAGGCAGATTTTGAAGGAATTAGTGATCAAACGATCAAAGGAATGAATTGGGAATATGAAAAAATTAATGTAACGAAGAGAATACGAAAGAAACAGGCAGATTTTGAAGAAAGTAGTGATCAAACGATCAAAGGAATGAATTGGGAATATGAAAAAATTAATGTAACGAAGAGAATACGAAAGAAGAGGCAGATTTTGAAGGAATTAGTGATCAAACGATCAAAGGAATGAATTGGGAATATGAAAAAATTAATGTAACGAAGAGAATACGAAAGAAACAGGCAGATTTTGAAGAAAGTAGTGATCAAACGATCAAAGGAATGAATTGGGAATATGAAAAAATTAATGTAACGAAGAGAATACGAAAGAAACAGGCAGATTTTGAAGAAAGTAGTGATCAAACGATCAAAGGAATGAATTGGGAATATGAAAAAATTAATGTAACGAAGAGAATACGAAAGAAGAGGCAGATTTTGAAGGAATTAGTGATCAAACGATCAAAGGAATGAATTGGGAATATGAAAAAATTAATGTAACGAAGAGAATACGAAAGAAACAGGCAGATTTTGAAGAAAGTAGTGATCAAACGATCAAAGGAATGAATTGGGAATATGAAAAAATTAAAGTAACGAAGAGAATACGAAAGAAACAGGCAGATTTTGAAGAAAGTAGTGATCAAACGATCAAAGGAATGAATTGGGCAGGCAGATATTGAAGAAATTAGTGAAGGTGGAGCAATTGAAAACAAGTGAATTTTTTGTTTAAGGGAATATGAGAAAAACGAAAAAAAGAGTAGAGAGAGTAGTAGTAGTAGTAAAAGGTGGAACAATTAAAATGAAAAGAAAATTCGAAAGTGGAAAAACAAGGAAATTAAAAAGGAACAACAGAAGGACGAAAACATGATACAATGAAATGAGAAATATGAAGAAGAGTAGAGAGAGAGAGAGTAGTAGTAGTAAAAGGCGGAACATCTAAAATGAAAAGAAAATTCGAAAGTGAAAAACAAAGAAATTAAAAAAGGAACAACGGAATGAAAAAAACATGAAACAATGAAAAGAAAAACAAGGAAATGAAAAAAGGAACAAGAGAATGGTGAGAACATGAAACAATGAAAAGAAAAATATGAAGAAGTCGGTGAAAGTAGAATTAAGCAAGCTCCCAAAGAATCATATACTTAATAGATATATGTAATATAAAAAATAGAGAAGGTAAAAGGGTATCGAGGTAAACAAATTTCTAATAAGCAGGAAGAGATAATTCACGCAAGGAAACCATTAAAGAAAGCGAGAATTAGTAAATAAGAGAATAAGGAAGAATGGAAAGAGCTTTACAAAATAAAGTGACAAACTAAGCAAACAATAAATTAAACGATAAAACAGACACAATATTTATAAGGTTGGCAAATATTTACAACAACAACTGTGTATAAGGACACAAATTGCAATTTACAATTTACATCCATAAAACTTTCAACGGTCGAAATTAAACCAAAAAACGAATATTAAAACAACAACAATCGTTAGAACACAAACTGCCAAGGTCCCCTCGGAAGGGTGAAGAGCGGTAGTGTCTATATAAGTAAGTAGCTGTGTGTGTGATAACAACAACAACAACATTAACAACCAAAACGTAATGTCAGCGAAGGGCAACGAAACAGAAAAATATGAAAGTTGAATCAAAAGGAAAAATAAAATGAAAAGAGGCGCACGCAGGACACGCCAGCCGACAACACATGCGTCCATGAGGCCGCGTACATTCGAATGCTATATGTATACACAATAAATATGTATGTGCTTATGTATGCACTGCTGTGGCAGTACATAAGCGCCGGTTGAGGGAGGAAAGCAGGCGCTGCGTACATATGCAACAACGACAGCGTGGCCCAAGCAACGAAGAAGGCTTTTTCGCGAAACTTTTCTGCAGAAAAAGCACAAAAGCCAGCTGCGAAAAGCGGTGGCCATGGCGTGCAACGATCCAAAAGTTTCAACAACAATGCAATGCAGAAATTTCCCCCATGTGAAATGGTGAATTGCAGTGTTGACGAAATGTGACGGCACTCGATGTTCGTGTGGCAAGCAGCGCAGCACTGACGGCAACACACCGAAATGTTAGTGGCCGAAAAGTCCCATTAGAAGGGAAATTTTGTCCAAAACAGAGCGCCGAGGGAAATTTTCTACCGCACACACACACTCGCTCACAGCGGCGGCGTATCGGTGTGACGCCAAAGATAAACACGCACACACTCGAGTGCCGCTTCACCGACGCGTGCACGTACATGGCCGCATGTCGCGTCGCACCGCGTCGGTGCGGCTGTGTGTGTGCGTGCGTGCGCGCGTACGTGTGCACACAGATACGCGCCGTGTGTGTGTAAAACAAAAGCAGCAACAAGAACAAAAACAGTGCTTGGCATGCTGACGCCGCACCGTACCGCACTCGACGCGTGTACACGTTGCTTGACGCTGCGGCAACGCCGCTGCCAGCCGTACGCTGTGTGCGCCGGTAGTGCGCGACGGACGACGGATATCTGTTAGATACGCGTAGATAGATACAGCGCGATGGTAGATACAATCGAGCGGCAGGCGCAAAGTCGGTTGCCATTCGAACGAGATTTGGTTGTGCGGCTCAAATGAACGCTAAACGTTGAAAAGCGAACATCCGCAAAAATCGCCAATAAAAACAAAACACAAAAAATCGAGTTGAGTCGAAAAATTCACAGTTAAACGTTGGTTAGTCTGGCAAAGGACAAAAGAACAGTTACATCTACAACAGCAGCGGGCGGACAGCGTGGAAACCACAACTAAAACAAAGTAAAATTTCAATTTCTACAAAAACAACTAATAATAAATCATAAAAATGTGTATATGAGAATGTGTGTGTGTATCTGTGAGTTTGTGTGTGTGTGTGGCTGGAATTCGGCGGCCGCGGCTGCTATCAGTGTGGCTGCTGCTGTCGTTGTTTTGTTGTCAGCGACTCGATTTGATTTATGTAAAATATTCGAATTTTTTTTCTTTTTCAAATTTTAAATTGTGGCTTCATAAGTTTTCATCCAAAATTTGTTATGCGATTTAAATTGCTAATTAATATAAACTAAGTTTTTATTGGTTTGGTTTTTTTAATTTTCAAAGAGACCGCTGCCGGTTTGATCTTTGCCGCTGATTGCATTTGTTGCCAATGCAGATTTCCAGTCAGTTTGTGTTATTGTTGCTGTGCTTTCGCAACTATCAGCGAACATCTGTGTTTGGCGGCAAATCGGCGCAAAACTATTTGTGGCGTTGTTGTCACTTGTCAAACCGGTTGGCGCGGTGCGTGTGCACACAACCCACAGTGCAGCCACAGCATCACGCGGAAGCGTCAGTGCGTCACCGTGAGTCAGCCGCAGCCCACTGCCATGTGGGGGCCGTCTCCGCTGACGACACCAAACTGGTTTCCGTCGTTGTGCGTGTGAATGGCCGTTTTGCCTCTCGCCACTACGACGGACTGCAGTCACTCATCTTTGCCGCTCCAGCTGCAGCATCACTCCTCCTTCTTCCTCTCTTCGATAACTTAGGGGTTCCACGTTTTCTTCTTTCGTGGCGGTCGATTCCTTCTCACTGGTCTCTGCTCCATTTCCAATCTATTTTCCATTCCATCAACTTTATTGTCCACTTTCTATGTATTTGCATACGAATTTCTCACTCGGTCCACTTACTCTGATTTGAAATGCTTTTTCCGTAAATAGAATGTTCCATAAATTGACTTTTCCAACATCTCAGAATCACCTCAATCTGTGCAAAATAATTCAGCAATTCAACAATTCAATTTATAGCCATCACTTTGCCTTTGTTGGATGGTGTCCGCAATTACCGTCCAATTTGAATTTAATTCGCATTAATGCAATTCAATTGCTTGCCCCTTCAACCTGTTTAACTTAGTCGCTCAACACTGCACAATGCGCAAATTATCCGCAAATGTCGCATTTAACTCTGTGCTAATTAATTTGTTTGTTTTGAAAGCATATGAAAGAAGTTATGGGTTTTTTATGCAAATTGGCTGCAAAGGTCGTAAATTACTAGCGAAATTGGTTAAAATATTTATTTTGCCATAAACTTTGATATTCCAGTTCCCAAATGTCAAATTATGGATGTGACAGACATGCAATTTTATGATGTTGGCAATGAACTTTATTTCATTCCCGTCAAATGACGACATCGGCCAGTTTGTTCGGGTCTGAGCTCTATGAAACCATTTCGAGTGCTTGGTCATAGACTATAAAAATATATAATATCATATCATGTAGAATCATTTGTATAGCTAAAATTTGAACTGATTCTAAAATACCAGCAAATTACCTAAAAAGTGCAGGGTTAGGCTTCAACTGTTTTCAACCTCTCAAAAGATGTTTGAGGTCCTTCAGAAACCAAGTTTAAACTGGTTGTTGAAGGCACTGAACTAACGAAGGACACACCTAAGGCCGATGTTATGCTGCCGGTCAAATGATCGTCGGTCACGGATAAATTGTTGTTGCTTCAATGTAAAAGAGAAATATTACGCTCTCCCAATTTACTCTTTTACATTGAAGCAACAACAATTTTATCCGTGATCGGTGCCCGTGACCGGCAGCATAACATCGGCCTAACCGAGCAAGGGGGCTCGTTGTGTGACCACAAATAGTATGGTTCGTTTCCTGGCTGTTCTTCACATCCATCCAAGTTCAAAACCATAGCAGTAGCATAGTTAAGACCTTTTCCACTATAAATTGAATGAGCTGATGTGAGTATCAGCTACTGACTTCCTTCGACTTAGTTGCTGCAGTATGAGATCTTTCCAAGTGCCAAGTTCAAAATACATCTTAACCCTTTTGACCCCGCATTATACCCTGTGTCTCGATATTACTTTTTGGTATTCAAATTATGAAAAACATGCCTAAGAACTGTGCACACGACATTTGAAATCGCCACGCCTCTTTGTTAGAGTTCTAGAGCTAGTTTACTTTTGAACAATTTTAGCTTAAAACGGGTTAAATCCATTTTGTATCAATATTTTTTAAATACAGAAAAAATATTTGATATTTATGGAAAAATACAAAATTATGACTTTTTGATTTTATTTAACCATTATTAAAGAAACCGGGTTTTGATCAAACGCGCCCAATTCGTAGACTTCAATTAGAAAACAAACTTTCCCTGATATCGCTGCAAATTATTGGAAATTATTTTGGGGATAACAGTAACATTTTTGTAACTTGCTTTGAATTCACTTCTAAAAATATTAATTTGTTGGTACCTATTTAAATTAAACCCATACATCAATCGTAGCTTTTGCTATTAGATGACAAATAGGTGAAGTTGCTCTCATGCAACTTTGGGGTCGAAAGGGTTAAGTTAGCGAAAACATTTCTAGGTCTATTGTTAATTTTTAATTTATGATTACCTTAATGTAAGCAATTTTAAGAATTCTCACATTTCTTTTCTATTAGGTACATTAGTACTTGTTTAAATATGGAATCAAGTTATCCAAAATAGTACTTTTATATTCTGATATTCGTAAAAGCCTCCAAATATATCCTTATTGACACTAAAATCATTACCATTACTAAAGTGTTACATAAGTTGACACACAAAACAACTGAAACTGCCTTCAAACTGCTCTCATTGCTTTGTTTCATATCATTCGAACAGTTCGCTTTCATTTACCTTACTTCAGTTACATTACAAAGGGAAGTTAACTTCATTCAAATAGCTTTAGATTTCTGTACTTTGTGCCTTGCCGCCAGTTGTTTACTTATAATACTACAAATTAAGTTCTAATATAAACGCCGATCGCTGTTGGACTGAACCTTTCCCCTTTATTGAGTTTAATTGCAAGGTTTTTAATTTTGAATTATTAAAACACGACTTGAATATTCCACGTATGATATTTTCTTATTTTAGGTAGCTAAGTAAAATGAAATATAACATACAAAGTTGTATTACTTTATCTTTTGTTCAAAAGGGAACAAATTCTGGTCACATCTTTTCAACAGATATTGCCATGAAATTGCCAGCGCTTTCTGCAACTCTCAAACTTTGAGGCTTAAAAAAAATTCACCAACAAAAGTAAAAGACAATGAAAGAATATTTAACATATAACGTAAATTTCGATCCGCTTTGGCCACACAACATTCTGCCTCGTTCGGCCTATTTTGCACTGTTTAATTTTTGTTCGTTTTAGATAAAAGTTTAACAAATTTAAAAAAGTCTGAGCAGTCACATTTATTCCTTTTTCATTTTTTCATTCCATTTTTTCTTTCGTCGACTTTTAAGCGCGCTGCTCGAAAATTGGGCGCACTTGTTCCTCTCCACTACTCGACCCGCACAGTTGGCCACCCAACTCTTTTGTCTTTTTCTTTTCAACTATTCTTTTTGTTTTCTCTTTAACTTTTTCTTCTACTTCATATTGCCTTTCGTTCACTAAATTGTTCACGTTGTTAATGACAACAACAAACCATCCAAACGAAACATAATCAAAAAAGAAACAACAACAACAACAACAACAACCAGCAAGCGGCCGCCTGCATGCATAAAGGCACGCTGACACTTTTCATGCGTTTCGCGTTGTTATTATTTGTTGTTTTGTTTGTATTTTTCGCTATTTTCATTTTCGCTTGCCGCCTTTCAACACGCGTTTACGATTTGTTTTCTGTTGGCCACATGTTCGCAGTCAACGCACGCATACAAGAAGAAGAAGCAGCAGCGGCAAGGCAAGAGGCCGCCAAGAAAGAAGAAGCAGATGGGGAAAATAAAAAAAAAAACAATTTACACATTGTGCGTGTGATTTGTTGTCAGCGCTGTTTGAGTGACGGGCAGGTCGCTCCAAACAGCCCCATGACCCCGCCGCCGCCGCCGCCGCGCTTTAAACAACACCAAACTTGCTTTGTGTATTGGTGTGCGTCAGTTGGTCTCAGTATGCGTGAGCTAACGACTTTGTAGGTGTGTTGGTGTGTGCAGAGTGCGTGCGTACGTGTGTGTGTGTGTGTGTGTGTGTATCTATGATGAGCACGCAACGGTTTGTTGCTGCTGCAAATGAATGAACTTTGTGTGACGAATGAGCTTGGCGACATTACGCAGGCAGCAGCAACAACAACAACAACAACAGCAGCGATTGACAGCAGACAGCGCCAACGGCGTTGGCAATAGACATAACTGTAACAATAAAAACAACAACAACAACAACAACAATGAACAGCCACGACAACTTTGGCATTTCATCATTTCACCTCATTTGCCCCCAAAAGGTGCACGCCCCCTGTCCCACACCGCCTCTCCCCTCCGTTGAGCATTTCACCCTTGCACGCGTTTCGCGATTTGTATGCTTTGCTTTGGCTGCTTTTTGTTGGGTTAGGTTATTGCAACATTGTCGGGGTTCTCCTTTCCGCGCTTACGCTGCCACTTAATTACCACGCCCGCACTTTGCGCGGCTCAGAGCCGCGCCGGACGGCCTACTTTTGTGCTAAATATCGATTTTCGGGCCCCTCTAACACAGCCGCCACTTCACTTCACCTCAGCCACCAGCAGCACTGAGCGAATATCGATGATGATGAATAAATTGGCCTTTTCGGCTTTATGGCTTACGGCAGCGCGGGGGGCGGGGGCTATGTAGTCTACGCAGACAACAATAGAGCCGCAGACAGAACTGGTTCTACGACCTTATATGTAGTTTGTGTCTTTATTTTATTTTTGTTTTTCTGCTTTTGCTTTCTTTGCAGCGTTGCCCTCACGAATGTTGGAGGCGAAAGATGGGAAATTACAGATGAGGCGAAGAAGTGTGGAAGAATATTGGTAAGTGACGAGTAGTTGTCAAAGTGATTATTATGTTTGTTATTGTTGTAGTAAATATAATGTAAACATTTTATTTAAAAAAAAAACTGTTAAGAAGTAAAGCAAATTGGTCGACATTGTTAACGAGTCTTTGGACCAGAGAACATGTTGTTCAGTTTAATTACAGAACTGTTAGTACAGAACTAAAATGAAATGAAAAATATTTCTAAATTAAAATGTTTGAAAAAGATTATATTTCATTGCGAATTTTTAATGAGGTTCGGATTCGCACATTATTACAGGTTTTCAATATACAAAAACTATTCACTACAATAGATTGAATTTCATTGCATCACTTGAATAGATTGAATTTCATTGGAACTTACAGTTTATATTTCAGGTACGAACTACAGAACTGTTCTAGATTCTAGTTTTAGATCTATTAATTTTTACTATGCGACTATAGGCGACATAAAACATAGACTCTTAAGTTGTTAGTAGTCTTCTAGATTAGAGTTTTTGATCTCAGGCACTTAGATTTATATAGAATAGGTTGTTAAACAGTCACGCATAGATCCTTCAATTACTTAGTAGTGTTATTTACTAAGTGACGTAGTACTTGAACAGGGGCAGATTCAGAAAAATATTTTGGGGGGCGGGGGGTTTCAAAAAGTAATTCTTTAATATTCATAAATGTTTATGTATAAGCCTTTCAATTTGTATGTAGTTTTAAAGTCGACCCAAAAATTTCGGGGGGTTCAACCCCCAAACCCCCCTTGAATCATGTACTTGAACATCCATAATAATCTAAATATAAAACGAAAGGTCTGAAAATTCCTTGCCTTAACTCTTTCGACCCCAAAGTTGCCTGACAGCAACTTCACCTATTTGTCATCTTATAGCAAAAGCTTCGATTGATTTATGGGTTTAATTTAAGTAGGCATTCAAAGCAAATTACAAACATTTTACTGTTATCCCCAAAATCATTTCCAATCATTTGTAGCGATATCAGGGAAAGTTTGTGTTCTAATTGAAGTCTACGAATTGGGCGCGTTTGATCAAAATCCTGTTTCTTTAAAAAAGGTTAAGTAAAATCAAAAAGTGATAATTTTGTATTTTTCCATAAATATTAAATAATTTTTCTGTATTTAAAAAATATTGATACAAAATGGATTTAACCCGTTTTAAGCTAAAATTGTGCAAAAGTAAACTAGCTCTAGAACTCTAACAAAGAGGCGTGACGACTTCAAATGTCGTGTGCACATTTCTTAGGCAAGTTTTTCATTATTTAAATAACAAAAAGTAATATCGAGACAGAGCGTAAAATTCGGGGTCGAAAGGGTTAACAGGCACTGCCTTATATGGACCATACTGTACAGTGGCGCACACAGAATTTCTTTTTGGGGGGAGTTTGGGTACAACTTTTGAGTCGAATACCACTTGAAACCATATTTGTTACCACCAACTTTTGTGTTTGGGGGTTTTTAACCCCGAAACCCCGAACCCTGTGTGCACCACTGATACTGTAGATCCATTCTTGGGTTCGTACCCGAAGGTGAGTGGTTTTTATGTTAACCCGCCTCCAAATTTCAAACACAAATGCATTTTCAATCAAGTTCATTGATAGCCAATTCAAAGTGCCAAAATAACTTTTCAAGAGCCAAGTTTTTATAAACTACGCGTGACTACGACAAATTTCCTTTCTCGCCATTAAATATTCCAATCGATATTTTTTTGACCGGCCTACTTTGCAACAAAATCAGCACATCAGTCTACCCAATATTCGAGCATTATATGTCTTTTCTGCATCGATACATACATCACATATGAACTACACACACACACACACACACACATATGCACATCCCTATAGTAAATATATAAGCACAGATAGACACATAAATTAAAGCAATGTGCAGCGCCCCATAAATCATATCGGCAAAAGGTCCAATCTGCAACGAGCAACCGACTAGCAACCACCGCACTCGCCGCTCATCCAACAAATCAAAGGACACAATGGCCACAAACAACCAAACGATGAATGACAGTGTACGCACTGCTTGAAAGGTGGAGCGCATCGAGCGGACCAACGTCGCGCCGCTCGTAAAAACACAAACAATCGCAAAGCCATAAAACAATTCGGCAGTGAGCACTAATTTTATGGCGGTGCGCGAATAAGGCGAATAATAATTATGAGCCTCACACCTACCACCACCGCTGCCGAATATTGCCAGACCATAACAACAACACCAATCCAGCAAAATATAATCACCCGAAACCAATAAAAAAAAATAATTGAAATAAAATTCCTCATAAAATCCTTAGAGCAGATGTCGGAAGTGATGGTTGGCAGAGTCAACACTTCCGACAGAGAGCGACCAACAGGGATGCTGATGATGCCGATGATACATTCAGGCGAATTTTATTGCAATTATCACAGCAAGATGTGCGATTTGGGTGAATTGTCACAAGAAGCGAAGAGAGTGTTGAATGTTGCAATCGAGTTTTGTGAAATCAGATTTGAAAGTTTTTGTAGTAAAAGTAGTAAAAGTGCTGAAATGTGAGTCGTTTTTTGAGGCATAGAGGATCTGTTTATTTATTATATTTTTTATTTATTTATTCAAACTATAGTTTACCATTTCAAAGTAGGCTCCAAATGTGTCTACTAAGCATTTGAACTAACCTTTAATTCATGAGCGAGTGGCTCTCTACAATGTAAAAAAAATAATCATACAGTTCAATTGAGCCGATTCAAGGTGCTTCAATTTAAGTTAACTGCATTTATTGAATAGTATAATATAGAATTTCTATGTTAAGGATGCCTAGAGGCCTCCTTGAGAACTACATAAACGGTTAGATTAGGAAGCATATACTTTTATTTGAAGCCATTATGGCCCATTATGAAGGCCCCATGTGCGTCCTTCTAACCGGTGTTCCTGTCAAAAGATTTGTTCTCCATTGCCTCCATTTCATTTCACAAGCTCTGTGAGGTCTGTAAGGAAAGCTGTAAGGGTGGCTTTCCGTAATTCGATACTCGACCATCGTTGGCTCGACACATCGATTCGATATCGAACGCTCAACGAGACAGTTTCGGTTTCCGTAACTCGATATGAGAACTCACGTTTTAATTTTTTGGGAAGTGTGTGGAAAGTACTTTGGAGCTCTCAGAAGCAGCGGGAAGTAAACAAAACGAAGAAAATTTGAAAAGTTAAGTTTTGAAAATAAACAAATTTAAAAAATTTTCCGCAATAAAAATGTACGATTGGGGCTATTTATTGTTTTTGGAGGAGTTTGGTCGCGAATCAATAAATTCTATTAGCATCTTTATTTGAGCAGCGTTCGTTTGTTGACTCCTAAAAAATTAAAAAAAATTTATTAAAATCACAAAAAATTTCAAATTTCATATTTACATTTTGTTACGGTTGACAACGCAGAAAAAGCAAAATTGGTATCGAGCTGTTTGTATCGAACTTTCGATACGACATGACGACATTTTGTGTTACGGAAAGCAAAAACGATAGTTCGATACACGTATTTGCTCGATATCGAATTATGGAAAGCCACCCCTGACCTAAATACTTTAGTTGCTACGACTGTTGCCCTGAAAATCGACATAGATGTTCTACCTATGCGTAATCGATCTAACCTTTTCTTTCACATGACAACTTCTAGCTATTTCTAGAGAGTATCAGTGTCCAGTACCATTATAGGAGATTTGAACACCGTATACCCTGGCCCACTTTCGGTTTAGAACCACTGCTTTATATTTAATAGAGAATGCGTTCCTCATCAATATTCAGTCTGGCAATTCAAAAAGGCTTCTAGATTATACTCTCGACCATATTTTTTAGTCTTATTGCCTATGTCTATGTATTTCTATACACTTTCATTAGCCCATAAATTTCTCTCTTAAAATGTAAAAAAAATGCCCAGTTATTGCGTACATCGTAGGCATTTTGAAGCTAACTTAAATTATTAGAATCATGGCCTCAGTTTCAGCAAATCTGCATTGGTTTTCGGTTAAATATTCACACAACTTCACATCTTCGGGCAACTGGCGACATAAGTTAGAAAAAAAACGGACATATGAGGCATTCTGTCAGTGGCGCACCCGAGAGGAGTTGGCTTTCAAACCGACCCAGAGTGATTCGTTCCATAGACAAAATTCAAAAAATGTATAGTCTCAGAATTGAACGATTTTGATGTAATTTGAAAGGCAACACTCCAACTAAGAAAACACCCCAAAAATCTGCAAAATCTGTGCAAAAGCGGCTCAAAGTTGAAACTTTTTTCACAAAAAATTGTAAACACATAGTTTTTGTTTTTTAGTCTATTGAGTAAAAAAAATTGTAAAAATGCATGGTAACCAAGAAGTTGCTAAAACTTTCTATATAGGTTAAGAACTGATGTGCCCATTTTCGCTTTCAATGTTTTCTCAAACTTTGCAAAGCTGAGGCTTTTACTTCACTTTTAATTCAAAATATTTTTCTAAATTAAAAATCTGAAAATTGGCAAAACTTAGAGGAAAATATCTAACCAAAAATGATGAAAATTGCAAATTTAAGTCTCAGGCATTGCCAAATTACAAAAGTTTAAGAAAAACAACAACAAAACAACCCTCAAATACAAAAATTGCTGGTACAAAATATGGTTTCGATTGGTATTCGGCTCAAAAGTTGTATGCAAACCCCTTCACCCCAAAACGAAATTCTGTGTGCGCCACTGCATTGTATGCAAATTAGCAGCGGGCGACGGTGTGGTGTTGGTGGCATAGGATGACAAAAGCAACGACACAATAACAATGAGAAAATTGCGCCCAAAAAATATGCAGGCGTTGTGCAGTGGCCATCATGAGCGGATTATTAAATTTTTCGCAAAAGTCAGTGGCCCGAAAGCGCACAAATGGCAATTGCCAATTTGTTTGGCACTATTGTTGTTCTTGTAATCATTAGCATGATTGTCAATTGCGTGTGTGTGTGTGTGTGTGTGTGTGTGTGAAAGCGTTCTGTTTGGCTGCTCAAAATTTTGTTTTTGTAATTTATATAAAGCGCCCGCAAAACGGACAACAGAGCTGCAGACAGAGCAACATAACGACAGCCAAGACACATGTTTACTTAATAACCTGCAAGTGCGCACAGAAGTGTCCAGCACGGCAACGCCGTGAAATGCTGTGCGAGTGGCGGCGGTCAATGGCGACAGCAACGGCGGCGACTGTTAATTTGCGTTAATCCCATTGTCGGCTGGCACAGTCGGCGCTGCTTTCGTTGTTTAGTGCAAAAGTTTAACAGCGCATTGAGAATTAATTAGAAACATTTGTTTGGCATTTTATTGGCTCTGTATGGCTGCAAATATTTTGCACAGCAACAACGAACGCATCGTTATGCTGCGAACAACATTTGCGACACCGGCTGAGCGGCAGCGCTGCGATAATATTATCCAATTTGATAAAATAAAATTCTGTGGCAAATGCTGCGCGCAGCAATCAGCACATTCCCGGCCAATGCTGCTCGGCTGCGGCTGCCAATTGCGGTGACGCAGTCAGCTGGCGTTCGTTTGCGGTGGCAATTGTGAGGTGTGGAAAATGAGAGTGTGGAGCGCTGTCGAAACTAATTTGAAAAGTTTTTGAAATCATTTTTCCACGTTGTGTGAGTTTCACGGGTGGGCGCTCGGTCGGTGCGCTCAATCAACGTGCAGCATATGCTGCACTCCAGTCGCCGCCAGTTGAAGGTGCCGAGTGTCGTTGAAGAGGCAATCAGCTTCCGCCCACATACACATTCACACCCACATTTCATTTAAAGTTTTCGCCAAATTACACAAAAGTTTTATTCGCCACACACAAATGATGCTCATTGCTGATACGCAGTAATCGAGTTTGCCGTGAAAACTAAGGGGGGGTGTTGGGGGGAGCGCAGTAAAGTGGTTTGGCGTAGAAATTCAAATGTATCTGCAAATTTTTTGAAAGTGGAGTGGCGTTATTTTTATTGGTTCTTGTCCTCAGTGAACACAGAAAGATTTCAAAGATGCAAATGGAAGGTGGGGAAATGTGAGTGTGGAATAATTTTCTTCAGGACTTTGGTTCGAAATTGTGGTGAAATATGCTCGTAACATGCATCTTGAAGAGTTTGCGTCTAAATGTGCCAAGATTGAATCATCTTTTGGTTATGTATTGCACCAAAAGTTAGAAGATGACGTACTTTAGTCTCGACTCAAGCAACTCTAAAAAAAGTCAACTTTTCTTGTGTCTACTGCTACTACAACTACAAATCGCATCTGTTCACAGATTCTTAAACAAATTGTTTTCTATTTTTCAAATTTTTTCACAAACATAAATTTATTCAACGACTAATGATTAGCTAAACAAATTATATGGAACTCATTTGCATGGTTAATTGTAATTGTTTTTAAGGATTTAAAGGATTAAAATTTTCAAAGGACCTTTTTGTATCCTTTTTTACAAATAGATAAAAAAATCAATTTTAATTAACTTCTTTTCCTCTTTCATTTGGTAACATATCGGCATATTCTAACAAAGTTAAGTATTTTTTATATTTTTTTAATTTTGTATCCTTTTCAAAATTTTGAATTTCTTTTAAAAGGACAAAGGATGTCGAAATGATAAACTGTGTACGCAGTATTACTATGTTTGGTCTCTAGTTTCACGCCCATATGGACTTTTTCCGGTGTGAAAATTTTGTTAATTTTTGTCGCACGATGTAATCTCTTTTCTGCATTTTATTCCATACGAACATCTGGGAATTTATCAAACTATGAATCAGTTCACAGTCACAACTTCATTGAGTCTTATCAGAAGTCAAAAAGTAGGCAGACTTGAAATGCTTTGACGTGACTGACGAGCCAGTTGCTGCAATGTTGAACATTGATTTGACTTAAGAAACAACACACTTCACATCTGTCCAGGATATTAGAAGATAAAAGTTCAAGTGCCATATACGAAGTTACATCTGAGCTGAGAAAGTACACTACTAAATTACTACTAAGGCAGTAACTGCATATTACGGATTAGTTTACATCTTTCAGAATCTCTACCAACGATCCAATGTTATTCCATTCTACTACTAAACTGAGCATTGACCTGGTCACCCTGATAATGTTGCTTCGCTGATCAACAATATTTTTTAGCACTGTGTTTGTTTCCAACTGTCAAACAGCTTAAAAACTCTCATCGTAGAGAAAGATGCAAAATACTTTGCTTAACCCATCAAATTTATTTCGCATTCCACGCATTTTCTTGTTTGTTGAGTCATTTACCGCAGTTTTATATATTTTTTAGTAAATAATAGAAAATTTATTTTTAAAACTCTTCAACAATTAATAGAATTTTGTCTTTTTCTGCAATCGTTTTGTTCCGTCAAGTATTAAAACGAAATTAATAAAGAAAGAATTTATCATAAAAACAACAACAACAATGCATTACATTAAATTTGTTTCGCATTCCACGCCTTTTCTCGTTTGTTGAGTCATTTATCGCAGTTTTTATATGTTTTTAATAAACAATAGAACATTTATTTTTAAAAACTCGTCAACAAGAAATATAAATTTTTCTTTTTCTGCAATCGTTTTGTTCCATCAAGTATTTAAAGTCAAGTATTAAAAACAAATTAAGTATTAAAACGAAATTCATAAAGAAAGAATTTATCATAAAAACAACAACAATGCGCATTAAATTGCGTCTGAAATTTCTCGAAAGAATGCAAGCCAAAGGGTGGACAACTGCTGCTGTCGCGCACAAGTGGAATTAAATGCACATTGGGACATTGTTATGCACACACACACACAAAACACAGACACACTCGTTTGTGCATCAAAGCTGTAGTGAAATGCCATCAGACACCAGCTGGTTATAAAACGCACAGTGTGCATCGCTGCTGTTCATCCGCGCCCCGTCCGACCAATATCGAGCGCTGTCTGGCCTCAACTTTATAATTTTGTGCAAAAGTCATTTCGAACTGGTCGCCCCCCCACCCCATCTTCACCGCCTGCCCATCTTGTCTGCACAATATGAACATTAACACCCACACGCCCACACAACATTACAATCACTAATCATTGTCTGCGGCAATTCAGCGTACAATAGGATGGCCCCCTCTCCCTTCTTCGTTTCGCTGCTCCTTCTCACCGAACGCAAAATGCCGAACGTAATTTCGTGCTGCGTCTTTGTTTGGCTGGCCAAGCGTAAAACTGTTCCTAAGCATCTGCAATTCGCCAAAGGGGCCACAAAGCCAGGCAGGATAACAGACAACAACAACAACAATATGCATACACATTACTAAAAAAAAAAATGGAAGAGTTGCGACAAAGCGCCAGAAGGTTAAGCAATGTGGAGAAATGCTTTCCAACAGTGAGGGACAAGGGTCGAGGGGACGCGGGGACGGTGAAAGCGACAGCCACACAGCCAACTCTTTCACAATTCTTGTGCGCTTTCTCATTTGCTGTCTCCTTCTGCTCTCGCTTTCGTGAGTTTATGTGAATCTTTTTCGTCCTCTCTGCCCCAAGGATTTTTCAATAAAGTCACGTTTTTGTGTTTGACTGACTTCGACAAGATTGCCGCTCGAGTGGATGGAGGCGGCGCTGCTCAAGTGGGCGCAGTTAAAGCCGCTCGGCCGCTAAGCGACGCACTGCGCATCTTACGAATTATTGTCGCACATATTTAAGGTGTGGCACACACGCCCACGCATTTAGTGAGCACATCGCATTGCCGCCCCCTCCAATCCCCTCTTCCCTACGGCCACTCAGATGCGCACACTCCATCCGCGACAACAGCAGCGGCCGCCATCATTAGAATTCGCTATACAAATGTCATTCGCAGCTGTCTGCCTTTCCCACGTGTCGTTCGCATAAGCCGCCCCCCTGCCCCCACCAGCACTTGGGGTCCACCGCTCGCTACCGCAAATAAAAAATCCATATTTATGATGGCACCGGCAGTTTGGGTTTTTGGCATATTCGACGCCCCCCGCCACTTCACCCTTCGCTCGATATGTCGGCCTCACCTTGCCAGCGCCTCCGCCATCAAATAAAATCTCACAAATATAACGAGCTGGCGGCGCTGCTTTCGATCGTTGCACTCCTCGCCATCCTCCCACGTCTCGTTTCGTTTCGTTCGTAACGCCACCAAAGCGCCAAAGCTGGGGTGCAGTTGGCGGGTGGCAGGCGAAAGCAAATACACGCAAATATGGCACGTACTACTCGAACCCATAAGTTTGCGTTTTATATTGGGGCAAACTGTGCAATATTATAAATTTTGAATTTTATCTCGCACATTAGATCGTTGAAGTAGTGGCGCGATGGCTGGGCGGCGCGCGGCGCAACGACTCCCGAAGGTCTTTCGGATTAAATGCGAAGACGTGAGGGTGTTTTGTTTTGCTTTGTTGGCTTTCGTTTGCGGCTTTGCGAGCCAGGATTGCAACGCACAACATTGGATGGCTGCTACGTGTGGCAGTTGTGACACACACACACACACATACACACTGACACTAACAAACACACACGTACTCACGGCATGCTGAACAAAGGGTGATTAGTGAGATTAGCAACGGTGTCTTGCGGCATGGCATGGACCAAACCGGGCTTGTTGTGAGTAGAAGTGGAGGGGAAAAGGTTAAAAGATCAGCGAACGAAATTTGTGCAAACGCCCCAAAATTGATAGCAGACGCAGCTGAGTTTGGGGCATCTGGGGGTGCAGCCCTTTTTGACAATTGAACTTTTATTCCATTCCAATCAGTGGACGGTGAAGAGAAGACAAACTTTAGTTGACTTCGAAACTTGAAAAGAAGTAATGAAGTAAATAAAAAATACTTTTCAAGAATTATTAAATTAACCCTCCATTACTATCGTTAGGGTGGAATCCACCCTGTGAGTTCAATTTCTTAGTAAAATATAGATTTTTAACCAAAACCAACATAAAGTAATAATGTAATCCACATTTGCATATTTCTGAAGGTTTTAGAGTATATTGCATTTGTATAAAGAAAGTAATTGTTTTAAAAAGACACGGGGTGTGTTACACCCCACGATAGTAGTAGCGTTATAATATTGCTGGATGCTTAACACCCATTATTAGTGATGAAGTTTTATTTTTTATAAATTACATTTACATATTTTTATTTACTTTTTGGCGATAATTTTTTTTAATAACGTATAGACCACTTACTTCGTAGAAAATCCTTAAAAATTATGCTGTAGGATAAGTAAAAAAATTTTTTTAACATAAAATTTCCTATACATATCTTAAACTAATAAAGTTAGAAGGACAAAATTCAAGGATGTAGTAGTGTACATATTAGTCCTTAAGATATATTTTTTTCAAATTTTTTTCCAATAGTTTTTGGAAATTTCCAAGGATATTCAAGGATAAAGTTTTAAAAGGACACTTCCAATACCTCTTCGTCCTTTTGCACCAAAAAATTAAATTTTCTACGATTCTAAGGATTTTTCTGTTTCATTTGATACCCATATTGTTATTCTAGAATACACTCAATTTTTGAAATAATTCCTTGAAATAAACATGTCCTTGACATTTCAAAGTCCTTTAAAAAAAAATCCTGACGTCAGAGAGAAAAACTAAAAACGCAGTTTTACTACATTTGGCCCCTAGTTTCACCAAGTATATAGATTTTGTCGTGTGTTTTGAAATTTTTTGATTTTTATCGCATGGTGTAACCTTAAAAAGTAGCAGGTATATTGTTGATTTTTGTTTGTTGACGATAATAATGGAGGGTTAAAAGTTTATTTCATACTTGGCAACAAAAACGGTTCACTGGCACATAAGGTTTTCGTTGTAAATTAAATTTAAATTAAAAAAAATTTAAAATTAAAGTTTAAATTTATTTATTTATTTCATGATAACAAAAAATGTTCACTGGCAACTGCGGTTTTCATTGTAAACAATTTTAAATTTTATTAAATTAAAAATTCATTAAAATTATTTAAATGTTCACTGGCACCTGGGGTTTTCATTGTAACATGGACCGAAAATAACTGTTATTTTACAATTTTCAAATCAAAACGTCATAACGAAAAAATTGCCGGTGGACTTTTTCAAATACAGTCGTATCTGGGTATAGTGAAGCTCCTATATAGTGAACACCTCGATATAGTGAACACCCAAATTTTGACATCGAGCCTCTAAATATAGACAAAAATTTTCAAGCAAAAAACAAAAAGTGTATTGAGCAAATAAAACGAGTTTTTGAACAAAAATTTTGACCTTGATATAGTGAACAACCTGAATACTGTGAACAGGCCTTGCAATAATTAGTTCACTATATCCAGACATCACTGTATACCATTATGATTGTAATGGCCTCAGCTTCACGAATATTAAAAGCCTTTTAAATTTGTTACTTTTACTATAAAAGTTAAAAATAAACATTATTTTGTGACTTTTATCATATCAGGCAAAAAGAACTGTTACTTTTGACTTTTATTTTATCGGTCAAAAATAACAGTTATTTTGTGACTTTTATTTTTTCGGTCAAATATATCAGGCAATTTTAATTCTTTCAAAGGCCATTTGACCGACTAAAAAACTATGTATTAATACCATTTTTTTCGTAGCACAAGTCTTACAGCTCAGAATGTGCGGTCTGCTGAGAAAACAAAAAAGGTATCAATACTTTTTTAGTCGGTCAAACGGCCTTTGAAAAAATTCAAATTGCCTGATATATTTGACCGAAAAAATAAATGTCACAAAATAACTGTTATTTTTGACCGATAAAATAAAAGTCAAAAGTAACAGTAATTTTTGCCTGATATAATAAAAGGCACAAAATAAATTTTATTTTTGTCGGTAAAAATAAAAGTTTAAAGATAACAGTTAAAATCTGACTGTTTTGATAAAAACCATAACCGGTACGGTCTCTGCATTGTAAACAATTTAAATTTTATAATTGAACAATTTTTTTTTAATTTTTGGTTATGTATTGAACCAAAAGTTAGAAGATGACGTGCTTTAGTCTCGACTCAAGCAACTCTAAAAAAAGTCAACTTTTCTTGTGGCTACTGCTACTACAACTAAAAATCGCATCTGTTCACAGATTCTTAAACAAATTTTTTTCAATTTTTCAAATTTTTTCACAAACATAAATTTATTCCAGGACTAATGACACTGCACAACAAAATCAAATTTTTTTTATTTTGTTCCCTTCCATCTGCTATTCCACGTGCAAGTTTTGTAGGACATTTTAGTACCAATTTTGAATAAGTACGAAATAAACACTGATACACATTTTCAGTTTTGGCTTAATTCTGGCGTTCAAGTTAATTTCTGAGCTTTGGTGTATTCAGAGACCTATAGTAGAATGTTATGGCGAATATTTTCGTGGTACATTTTTTCCTTCAAAAGTCCTGTCTTACGGGACATTTTTGGCATTTTAGAAAAAAGGGTCAAATTGACCCATACAAATAGCAGCTACAGGGTTAAAATGCTCCTCAAAAATATTCTTCGTAGTATTTTACATCAAATTGCTGAACCCATCATATACCTAAAATGTAAGGTTACATGGTTTTCGTATGCCGATTCACCATAAGAATGTGCAAAAGGGGGAAAACTTTGACCCGCCCTAAAAAAAATTCAGATGTAAACTTTCAAAACGCCGATACACGTATATTTTTGTTTGGTCCCCTCTACCAGAATCCGTTGTCAGAACCTTGTTATTTTTTTTTTGTGTTGTGCAGTGTGATTAGCTTAACAAATTATATGGAACTCTTTTGCATGGTTAATTGTAATTATTGTAGTAGTAACTTCACTGCAGCACATAGTCATGGTTTTTCATTCATTTCATAAAAAAGTTAAGCTTTTTCATATTTACACTTCAATATTTGCTTGGACCCTTCAAAAAACAATTTCTTTTTCGCTTTTCTTTTTAGGTATTTTGCTTGCTTGGCAGAACTGCGCTTGACATCCCTCTGGCATCCACCGGACGTCCTGAGCGAGCACACATCGACATTTACAACGACAGCGACAATGGCCCCGGCCAACATCTGCAGCATTCAGCGGATTGGCATCCAAAGCGTCCGACAGTCAACCGACCAAACGGCCGCCACATGCTGCGCTCCTCCCTGGCGCGAATCACTGACAAATCGAGTAAACTAAATGGCGATACGTGCGCAACAGCCACAAACGGCAAACGAGCATGGAAACAAAAACAGAAACAGAAACGGAAACGGAAGCCGCACACCATTCACCTGCCCACTCTGTCCTCGTTCGTGCGCTTCCGCCGTTTCCCACGCGAACTTCGGTGGCTGGCCGACTGGCTGGCAGCTCAACAGCTGCTGCCAATGTGAGACATGCGAAACAAGTTGGCGGAGGCAACAACAATAACAACAGGCGGCAGCAGTTGCCATAAGCTTTTGTTTTTATGTGTGGAACAAGTGGTTAAATTATCGTCTCTGACGTTGTCGAATAGTTGTGTGTGTGTGTGTGTGTGTGCCTTCAAGTGTGCCGCATATGGTGGTGTGTGTGTGTGGCCGGCTGGGGTTGGGTTCGTTCTATTGTAGTCCGTTGTCCACAGCATCGACGGCCGCCAGGAAGCCAGTCGTGCAGGGAAGGGATGGAGAACGACGCACGTTGGGTCGCACCACCCACCTCCAGCACCGCACACTCACTTACACCTTTGCAATCGTTGCGTGGCTGCGCGGCGGCCATTGCACACAGTGAAAAGTCTTCATGGGATGCGGTTTTGTGGCATTCCGCTTTAATGCGCATTTTCTTCATTTCCACACCGCGTCGCTTTCCTCAACATCAGTTCGTTTGTTCTTATTAAATTCACTCCCCATTTTCCCACTTATTCTGCATTCAAGGTTTTCTTGCCTTTTGTTTTGCTTTTGCATTTTCCTTCTTTGCTCCCACAAACAAATTTTTTTCATTTCCACCACCGCCAGTCAGCCAGTCAGCCAGCCAGCGCCGCACAATTACCACTGTGCACCGTTGCCATAACAGCGTCTGCCCGTCGCAAGGAATTCCGGAAGCACTCAAGTATCCTCAGGCGTATCCTTGCCGCTTTCGACTGCTCCGCTGCCGTGCACAATGGGAACATACATAAAACCGAAAACAGCACAGCGGCGCAACGACGACGACAACGAAGGATGCGAGCGCACAAATGACGAAAGGACGGCAGGACAATTGCGCTGCCGCCACGACAAGCAGATCTCGTTCGCCTGCCGCCACATTTCAGTTGTGACTGCACAATCGTCGGAGCAACAACGCCACGCCTGTTGCCGTTGCACGCGCCAACAGCGGACAGCGTGCGCCAGCACTTTTCGTTTCGATTTCCATTTTTACGAGTTTCATTAAGTTTTTCAACTGGTTTTTTGTTTATTTTTTTTCTCTCACTTTCACTTTAATCAGCACTTTGTCGCATTCGAGTGCACACCAACGGATTCGACTTAACCCGCGACCACCGCCGACACTGGTGGCGTGTTAGCCGCGTTATTCGCGTTGTGAACGTGGTTGTTGTTGTGTAATGTGCAACTTCGTATACGTATACTGAATGTATCCTGAGTGTATCCTATCCGGTATACCTTCAGTATACGTAACACGAGGGAACACCGTCAACGTGGGATCTTAAACTTCGGCGCGGCGCGGCACGGGAACGCGAAATGTGCGGCACTCACGAAATCATTCACGGCGACGTTTGTTTTGACGGTCTTTGGAATAGTGTGTGAACACCATCAATGGTGCGATTATTGCGTGTTTGTGACTAAATGTACTCATATGATGGAAATGTTGAACAATTAAATAAAAAACTAAAAAATGTACTCCAAACTGTGTTTTTTACTTGTTTATTCACACTAGAAGCTTCAATCCATGGACAAGCGGCAATCCATATTTCACTTTGGGATATTTCAATATATGAGGTTTTAAAATAGCAATTAAGTCATTTATTATTTAATGAAACTTCTAGATACTTAGCTCCAATAGTAATAAATACATGAAACTTAAAAGCTGTAAATACGACAATTTCTCAGACAAAAATAGAACAATTTGCATAGGAATAGTCAGAGAACACTTGACTCGATTAGGGGAATCTATGATAATCGACAGTATGCTCTGGTAATTTGTTTACATATTTTATTTTCATATTTAATTAGATTGAGGTAAATACATCATTTTTATATACAAATGATTATAATAGGAAATTTCAGACTTTTAAATTGTGTTCCTATATCAAAAGATAGATAGATATTTTAATAGATTCTTCATCTTCTTTTATAGGTTAGGTTGTTAGGTTAGGTTGCGGTGGCTGCCTCTGAATGAGACACACTTAGGCCTCTTAACGGGCCCGTTTAAAATGCGTATGCAACACTGTTTTTTCAACATGTGATACAACACACATTTCAAACGGATGGGAAAGGGAGGGGAGCGGACCTACAGTTTAACGCCGAATCCGAACGGCGATGGGCAGTTTTTCTTTCACACTTGGAGGTTTTGCCATTGCCTGCCAAGAGCGCACTTGTGCGATTCTTGTAATTCTCATTCCCTTCATGTGGATAGCGATAGAAGTAGATGAGTGTTTTTTCCAGCCCAAGCCAGGAATCGAACCCGGGGCGCTCGGTATGAGAAGACAGCGCGCTACTCGCTGAGCTATCGAGGCCGACATATTCTTTTATAAAAATACCAATTTTTTGCGACTTCCATAGCCTGAAGTCTCAACCAGTGAGACACACAGGATTTCATTTTGAGAGGATTGCGTACACAACTTTTGAGCAAAATACCATTTGAAACCGAAAACGCCTTCGAAAATGTTTGTAACTAACCGATATTTGGGGCGTTTGAACCCCAAAAAAACACCCCTTGCGTTTGCCACTGGCGTCAACGCATCTTCTTATCATTTATAATTCTAAACATTATGCGACTTCCATAGGATCAAAGTCTCTAAAACAATGCATGGATTAGAGTTTCAACGCACACAACTTCTCTACTTATTACTGAATCATCTTTTCAAAATAAATCCTTGATTACACTACTCGATAAACAATGAGCTAAAAACAAAAATTTTCTATACTAATTTTACCAGATTTTAATTTCTTTAAACTCTAACCTTTAAGATTTACTGACTCTACTGCCAAAGAATATTCATAATAAATGACAAGCTCTCTGGAGTTGTGAAGAATTCAAATGGTACGACAGCCCTAAGAGAACCACAGATCATTGCTGACTGCGTGCGTGTGAATTTGTACGCGGGTGGAAGGGACCTACAGTTTTATGCCGGTTCCGAACGGCAGGTTGGGAGCTTTTTCATAAGCAATTTTTACTCTCAGAGGTTTGCCATTTCCAGCTGAGAGGACAGCCACCGAAAGATAAAACGAGTTTTCCCGTTATTTTTTTAAGGTCTTATTACAGCCAGTATTGAACCTGAGGTTGCTGCCTTCGACTCGTGGTCCAACGCACTAACCAACTGAGCCACGGCGGCTGCCCAAGGACAAGTATTTTTTATTAGAAGCAGACTGAGTTGGGATTTGAACTCACAACCCTTTGGCATGGAAATTAGGCATTTAGTAGACTAACGTTTCATTGAACTCATTCATTCATTGAACTAACTTCTTGATTAACTTAAAAATACGATCGCCTGATGTATAAAAAGCTTATAAAATCTTACCAATATAATCTTTGGAAGAAGACTTTAAAGTAAATTCACATATTTGCATTCCGTTCAGCATATTTCGTAGATTTGGTTCTTAAATTTCTGTATAGATGGCAATAAAGTAAAATACATATTTCCATAGCCTTCCATAAATTCAAAAATTCCAAAGATAAGAACTAAGCACTACTAACCATGTCTTTCATTACAATTATGTTTATTAATTATTCTAAAAATATTTCAAATGGCCAGCTAGTCATCAAGCAAAATGATTATTTATTTATAGAAAATTTTAAGAAAAATGCAATCATAAACCTTTTGCCCTATGCCCAACTGCCACAATTTAATTTACTTCACTGGCACAGGGCAAAATAACAAATTCTTGTTGTTTTATAAAATTTAATTTAATGCGATTAAAAATGCATGGCGATGCCGAATTCTTGGCCCGAACGAATGGACTTCAAACTCTGTGCGGCAGGGCAAGCCGACAGCAAATCTCAGTAGTACAATTCAGGTCAGCTACAGCGACTACTGCAACGGCTACTACAACAACAAATGATAGCCGTTGATTGTGACGAAAGCGAGGGCGAAAATTACTGTTGAGCTGATAACAATTTCATGAGTTTTATAGCATTTTTATGGCCCGAAACAGACGACACAGCCCACAGCGACAACATTTAACCGAGTTTCGCACTATTTTGTCAATCGTATGGCTCTATCCGACTCTATGACTACACTGTGCAACAGACATTTTCGTTGAGTAAAAGAGAGAAAATATTCTAATCCTTAATAAATACTTAAGCACTTTGAATTTCTGGAATATTAAACAAAAATATTGTAAATAAAAATACGAAAAATCAAAGGAAATTTTTTATAGCGTGTATGGAAATAAAATCTTAATTAAAGTGTAATTGAAGAATTTACTAAAATAAAAGCTGCATGATATATTTTGTGTATTCGATTTTTTGAAAAATTTAGATTCAACAGATTCTACTTAAATTATATTTTCAATTATTTTCTTCAAAATGTTAATAAATATTCGAAAACTTGTATTTGCTCATATTTTCATAAATAAATATTTTAAAAAAATGTCTTAAAATGTCTTAAATTCTTAAGAAATATTTAAGCACTTTAAATTTCTGGAATATTAAACAAGAATACTGTAAATAAAAATACAAAAAATCAAAGGAAATTTTGTATAGCGTGTATGCAAATAAAATCTTAATTAAAGTGTAATTGAAGAATTTACAAAAATAAAAACTGCATGACATATTTTGTGTATCCGATTTTTGCAAAATTGGAAAAATTTTTCAATTATTTTCTTCAAAATGTTAATAAATATTCGAAAACTTGTATTTCCTCATATTTTCATAAATAAATATTTTAAAAATATTTCTTATATAAAAAATAAATTCTTAAGAAATTAAAAAAAAAATTCCTAAAACTGTTGACTTTCATTGGGTTCCTACAGAACATTAGATCGATCTTTCGATCTCCAAAAAAGAATTAAAATCACGTCTGAATTGCTTTTATAAATAATGGCATTCTTATTGTTATTCTATTCTTAAGCTCTATTCCTATTGTTATTATATTTTTAAGTTCTTATATTGTTGTTTGCCTAGTCTGTAAGTTCATTTACTGTAGACTTGAAATAAATGAAATGAAATAAAAATTAATATATTGAAAAACCATTTTTATCCTCGCAAAACCATGAACTTCTAACCGAAAAACAATAATTCCAAAGACACTTTTTTCTTATGTATGACCCCAACTGTCATGTCTGGTACCGACTGCTTCATGTGCGAAAATCGCTGTCACATAGTGTGTCTATAAGTTAGTGTTTTCACTTGGAATATGAATTTGATTTTATAACAGCTGCGTTACGATGCTCTTTGGCTATTTTGTGATTAATAAAAAGGGACAACATTTGTGAATTACGAAATGTTCATTCATTTTGATTAATAAAATTGTGATTTTAAATTTGCTGAAAATTGCTATTGGCTCTGCAATCAGTGGCTCATGTGTCAGCAGCGCTTACTGCGTACAGCGCCATCTATTGCAAATGTGACCAACATGGCTTACGGCGCGTAGTTGTTGCTACTGTGACGAAACAGCTGTTTCACTCCAATTAGAGGCAAGGCCTCAGCAATGTCAATGGCAAAGGCATTAATTTCACTGTTTATGTTGCATATTTATTTGTTTGGTTAAAGTCGAAGGTCGTCTAGAAATTATGGATTTATAATCGACACAGTCTAGAGTCGATCTTTAAATGGCTAGATTAGGTATCGGGGGCAAATGTCAAACGACTTGGAAAGCATATAAAAATCTATTACTTTGTTGAGCTCAGCTTTTTCCGCTGGAATCAGGATTGCATTTGATTGCAGCCACTTGGATCTTTTGAGCAGTCTTTGCTTTAACCTTTCATGTATATGTAAATTTTTTACAAATGTCTGAAATGTCACTATCTGAGTTTGTAATTTCCAGATGGTTGATGGTGATATTGTTGAAATCTCTTTCTGTTGGGGGCATTCACATAGAACATGAAGCGATGTCTCTTGGATACTCCCATATTTTTTTATATGGTATCTAAGTGAGCAATATCCCGTTAGATAGCCATTGAGAATACGAAGGTCCTCCCGGTTTAGCATAAAGGAGACACTTCTCTATCTGGGTAGGTTCTGCTTTGCCTGACGTAGTCGCCTTGAATTGGACTATTGCACAGTGATTCGACTCCATACAACCGTGGGACAAAATCCGAAGCAGTGGTCCGTTCTTCATAAAATTTGGTATACTAGTTAATCATGGCCTGCTGAATTGGAATCTCCATTTTGTTTTTCTTAAACTTTTGTAGTTTGGCAATGCCTGAGACTTGAATTTGCAAATTTCGTAATTTTTGGAGTGTGTGTGTTGGCTAGATTTTTCAGATTTTATATTTAATCGGTAACGTCAACATTGATAATTGCAAGAAGTAACAGAAATTGTCTTAGGACCCTTTAGTTTTGCAATAAAAACGATAATAATAGACGTATGTTTTGCTTTTTTGCAGTTTTCTCAATTTTTCATGCTGATTGCATACTTTTAGGGATGAAAAAATAAATTTTGTCGAAAAAGAGGTGTTTAGACCACTTTTCAAATAGAATTATTTTCTGAGATCGGAAGATATCGGAGGATGTAATTACATTATCCGACAGAGAAAGAATGCTTCTTAAAATTAAAAAAAATACAGGAACATACTTTCACATACTTTTTAGATATTTTCCTCTAAGTTTTGCCAATTTTCAGATTTTTAACTTAGAAAAATATTTTTAATTATAAGTGATTTTACATCAACTCAGCTTTGCAAATTTTGAGAAAACATTAAAAGCGATAATGCCCACATCAATTCTTAATCTATATTGAAAGGTTTAGCAACTTCTTGGGAACAATGTATTTTTACAATTTTTTTTACTCAATAGACTAAAAAGCAGAAAATATGTGTTTAAATTTTTTTGTGAAAACAGTTTGAACTTTGAGCCGCTTTTGCACACACACTAATTAAATTTTTGGACAGATTTTTTGGGGTTTTTTTAGTTGGAGTTAGGCCTTACAAATGACATCAAAATCATTAAATTCTGAGACTATACATTTTTTGAATTTTGTCTATGGAACGAATCACTGTGTATTGGTGAGAAAATTTCTGGTCTACCCATTTTCGTACTCCCTTCTAAATTTGTCTTCTTGGTAGTCCACAAAATGGTTCCGGACCTATTAGTGGGCGTAAGCACGCTTCCGTGTATACAAATATGTACCTATCGCACACGCACTACAAAAGTGATACAACTAAAAATTTTTAATTTTCGGGTTTATGTGTTAATACTGTGCACAATCCATCAATCTACCAATAAGCAAAAGCTCAGTATATTTTGTTGTTTTTAACTGTTGCAAAAATACAGTTAGGTCTCTCTTTATGTCAGAAGTTTGATGCTGTTTGATCGCTGAAGCTCAATGCAAAAGTGTCCTAACTCAAATTGTGACACTTTTGACGAAATAAATTTTTGTTGAAGTTAATTTTAAGCAAAGTTCAGACAATTTTAGTATATATTTTCAAATAAAAAAATTAATTTCGAATTCTTAAAATTTTTCATTCGACTTTTTAACTGTAATTTATAATTATAAAACTCAGTAAAAGTGACATAACTTAAAATAATTAGGTAATTATTGAATTAAAATATCATCAAAACAGTCACAACTCAAAATTTTGGATTTTCTAGTGTAAAACAAAAAAAAAATTTTTTGTAACTTATCCTAAAGCATAATCTGTAAGGATTTTCTACTGAACGGTCTATACGTTATTTTAAAAAAATGTTTATTTACCTCAAAAACAGTTTTTTTGCGTTTCCTGAAAAATCAAAAATTTTGAGTTGTGTCACTTTTGTAGTGCGTGTGCGATATATCCGTTTTTTGAAATCATAAAAAGATTTAATACTAGTTTAACAGTCTTGTATTGCCTACTAATAAGTTAGGGAATTTATGTGGATCTTCACCAGGGATCACTAGTGAAATAATTACGCGGATTTTTCATATATTTCCTTACGTATTCAGTTCAATGTCATTTCTCTACTCTGTACTGGGGATGTCTGGGATATTCATTGTGGCAGTAGTCCCACAGCAGGAAAACTTGCCTACACCTGGGAGAAGCAGGTGTAGTCAGTACCTAACTGGGAACGAATCTGAAGTGTGAACAACAACTAATGTAATGAGTAGTAAAATTTTAAAATCTATAACTACAGCACGTTTGTTTCAGTACACTTATTTTTAAATTTTTTTGAGGTTAACTTTTTTAACAGTCAAAACATTCCAAAACTCTTCAAAATCCCTAAAAGCAAAAAGAATATTTTTTTTATTTTATATATAATCCATGAAAAATCGCTCGCATGTGTAAAATATAGTTCAGCTATACAAATTTTAATTATAAGTAATGCAAATGCTTTATTGCAATTGTTTACACGTACAACAATAAAAAAACCATTTAAACACAGATGATAGCTAATTGAAGCGAACTCGTTTCGCCTTAAGTGCAGACTAGAGAAATTTTTAACATTTTGCTGCTCCAAACAAACGCAACAATGGAATTCGCCGTAAACAGGCAGTCAGCATGAACGCATCTGAAATTTGCTGTAGCAGGCGCCTAACACAACCGGCCACTCAGTTCACTCGGCAACGCAACGACGACGATAGCAACAGCGACGACATTTCGTATTGGATTCAAAATGGAATTCAAAGAGACGCTGCGCAGTGCAAAGGTAGCCGAAGCTACAAAGCAGCAAGCAGGAAGGCAAACGCGCCCGCATTTGTATCATCAGCATTCCGCACGTTGCTTCGTTGCTGTGTCAACAACAACAACAACGAAAGCAAGAGATAGCAAAGGCAACGCAAAGCCATTGAACTTCAACCAGTATTCGCCGATTGTGAGGGGAGCATCAGCAGCGCACGATGACGGCAACAACAAAACAATCCAACGAAAGCGACATTTGCTATCAGCAGCGACTAGAACCACAACAACAACACGGCGCAGAAATGTATATGGCGGTGTGTGTGTGTGTGTGTGGCTGGTTGCTATGACAACAATGGCCGTGCATCGAAGGAGGAGAGCACCGACGGCCAAGCCGGTTGCCATATTTGATTTTAGAAATTCTGTATTGAATATGCGTTGTTGTTGTTGCGGTTGCTGCTGCCGGTGATAGTCGTTTCGTGTGAATGCTGTCGATACGAGTTGTTGTTATTGTTGTTGTTGCTCTTGCTATTTTATGCTGTGCAGCAGTTGCGGTGGATGTTTTGCTGCACCATGGCACATCAGTTGTTGTTGTTGCTCTACCTTTGTCAGGTAGAGTGGGCATAGAGCGGCGCATCATCGCCACCGTCGGCCAACAAACATTCAACATTCGCCTCAGCAGCGCATGTAAATGAAGCGGTAAACTGGAGTCGCCACAAAAATGATAAGGTGGCAATAACAACAACAACAACAACCCGAAACTGCGCAATCGTCTTGCATGGAAACGACCCGACCTCCACCTGCACTCGCGGCAAGTTTTGAGGAATGCCGTCAGCTGTTGGCTTTTTGGGTGTGGCTGCTGCGTTGCGAAACGCACTGAAAACGTAACAACAAACAAGTAATGAAAACGCAGCTATAATTTATGGAACCTAAGGAAATCATTGGCATTTCCAATACCAATTAAATTCGAACACCAATGGCGATGTCAACAAACGAACACTTCATCATAAGCGATTGTCTATGAATCATTTTTCAAATTTATTGACCGACACTTGAACGGCAGACCAACGAATTCGACGCATTCGAATTCAAATTGAAATTAGAATCGAATAATTTTGTCAATAGGCCATAAACCCAGACACTTTTACGATGGTCGTAAAAGCCGCGCTTCGGCAGCTTGAAACGATTAGCGTTTGGCGGAAAGGCACAACACCCAATACACAAACATACTGAAGTATGTATGTACTTACTATGGCCTATCTGTATGTGCAGATGTATCGAATTCGTTTTTATGCTTAAATTTTAAATAATGAATTTTCATGAATATGTATGGAAATATTTTTGTTTTTCTACGATTAAATCAGATTTCAGCACCTGGGCAATGGCTCGAGCTTGAGTTGCTCAAGTGTTATGCACACCAGCTTGGAATGGAGAGTTTACGAGATAATCGATAATCATTTTTCAGACTTTGCACTTGAATGTATTCACTTTGAACTCACATGCGATCTGTGTAGAGTCTGGAAGTGGTCCTACTGGTAACAGATACTTGAAGAATGAAAACTTGTAGGGCATAAGTGGGTCCAAATCTATTGCAACGCGCTTGTTTTAAAGTTATTTTAAAAAAAATTCTAAAGTCTTCTCTTATTCGAAATACTTAACACTTGGTTTAAGTGCTTTCTTGTTTACAAGTTAAATATTTAAACTCAACATTTAGAATTGTATGCAAAAAATACATCAACAATTGCTATTTTATGGATCTCTAAACCAGAGGTTCGAGCACTCTACCAGCGGTTTTAATATTTTCAAAAATTATCTGTGTAACCCGAAAGACCTGTCCGCCTCTAAAGTGCAACGAAATTAAAATATAATTTTCAACTACCTTTTTCTGCAGTAAACCCATCAAATTTACAGTCCACTTGCTGCATTTGGAGCTGAAAAAAAAATATATAAATACTTTATTATTTTTCTGTCAAGCAAATAATTTCGATAAAGCCCACCACTTGAGCCACAAGTCGAACATAAAAATATTGTTTATGATTTTACTTGCTCCGTTGCTCTCAAATTTGGTGCAATTTGGCTCTCTTAATGCGTGAGCTCAATTAACGAAATGGAAGCGATAACAACAACGCGACTCGCTGCAGCATTAAATATATAATTTTTTTTTTCAACTGCAGCAAAAGCAACAAGTAAAGCAAAAGCCTTGGGGAAAGCGGGCAAGAAAAACGAAATTAAAATTCATTGAAGTGCGACGACGGTCAGCTGCGTCATGACGCTAACAAGTGCACCGACTAAGCGTCGATTTAATGGCAACGCTGGCACTGCGTCCGGTTGGAAGCTCTACAAGGCGCGTCGAAAGGTCGAATGCTACTCAGCCAGTTGAAGCGGCGCCGTGTCGCTCACACTTGCAAACCGTTCAAGCACTGAAAAGATTTTGGACACAAAACGCGGAGTCAATGTCATCAAAAACAGCAGCAGCAACAACAACAAAAACACTGGCAGTGACAAAAGGCGTCCGCAGCGGCGACGGCAAAATGAAGAAATGTGGAGTAATTGAAGCGAATAATTCACGATAGCGACTAAGTGGGCAGAATTTATAATGAGCGCCCAGAAAATTTAATGCTTCTTCTTGTGTGCTGGTTTGTCAGTTAAGAAGTTACTGAACCGAGCATTGTCTGCATTTTGTTGGTCGAGGGCTGAGGAGGCAGTTTGCACTCACTTTTGAGCATTTTCGGCTGTTATTGGTGCAGAGATTTGCGTACAGACTGTCGTAAATTTAAGGAAGACAACAATGGACAATTGACCATTCCAAGCATAAGCAAACTCATGTGACATATGCACATATAGCACGTACATACATATGATTGTTTGTTTGTATACATATGTATATGCTGTCGCAACACCAGTCGGTCGGAACAGCGAACATGACACTTGTCGTTGGAAGAATATACAAATTTTGTGCGGCAAGCAATGATTGTTTTATTTAAATTTATATGCCATAAATTTTGTTTTCCAATTATCGCAGACGAAGACGATTTGAACCCAACAGACATTTAGACAAACATATTTTTGACTGGCTGGCCAGACATTTGGAACTGGGCATTGTTTACAGGACAAGTGTGTCGTGGCGCATAAAAATGTCAACTTTAATTAGTAGATGTTTTCTTTACCGACAGATTTATGTGCGTTATAGATAGTCAGTTCGAATTAATATACATAATTCAAAGTAAAAATAGGCATTCTGATGTTCATAAAGAAATAGAAACAAATATTCAAATTTAAATCACGAGGTTAAATTGTTGTAAGAACAACATTCAGGGAATGTTTCTTAACAGAAGCGAGTATTATGTTGGTTCTCGATTGGCAGATATGTTAAGCTGAGATTAGTTAAGTTCAAAAGAGTGCAAATAGAAGTCACACTTCCACTCGGAGGTTAAAAAAGCCGATTGTAAATATCTTCTTGGTGAAGACAAGAACAGTAAAAGCAGCTCTTCTGAAGGCATGACTGGACGAACGATGACATTTAATGAGAATTTACTCCATAACGCAGAGTCCTGTGGTGAGCTCAATTAGCTGCTATATAGAGGTACAACTCAGGGACAGCATAAGGTTTTCTTTATAGATACAGTGGGTCACTGAGCCAGGCAGGTGCTATGTCAATATTCAAGCTTATCGGGTAAATATCGGTGGTTATATCAGACAATGCATCTTTCTTGATGTCTCATCTGATGAAATCAGTGTTATTTTCACCATTATTCAAAGAACTTTCCGACTTATAAACTGAATTCCTTAATTGATATGAAAACAATCAGAAAGTTATTCAGAATTTGGAAAATCGGCATATTCGAATCATGTTTTAGGGACTAAGAAATTTAATTAGCCTATGTTGGGATCGTTTTCGACCAAATTTATTTTTTTACTTCTAATATTTTTTAAATTTGTTATTATTTTAAGCTGTTTTTTCATGACTTTCTTACTTGGACTGTTATATTTAAAAACGTTTTATATTTAAAAACTAAGTTGGCTTTGCAGTTTTCGTAGTTTGTGTCATTTTTGTCAGTCTGGGTCGTTTTCGACCGGTTATATGAAGAAGCTTTTTGTATTAGAATTTCATCGTGATTTCATAGCAAACGTAAATAAACATGTAAATTATTATTTATTTTATTTCAGATAGAAAAAACAGAGCTTGTCTGCTCCGGATGCCTAAAAAATATCTGCAAAGATAAGCACAACAGCAATGTGTGTGTAAAATGCCTTGAAAGTGTTTAAAAACTACAAATAAATATTTCCATTGTATTTTATTTTAAGTTTTTGAATAAACCGAACCAAAAAGTTTTTTTTAAATAAACGTCAATTTTTGTACTAACTCCCATGATAAAATATATCGCACACGCACTACAAAAGTGACACAACTCAAAATTTTTAATTTTTCAGGAAACGCAAAAGACTGTTTTTGAGCTAAATAAACATTTTTTTAAAATAACGTATAGACCGTTCAGTAGAAAATCCTTACAGACTATGCTTAAGGATAAGGTACAAGAATTTTTTTTAATTTTACACTAGAAAATCCAAAATTTTGAGTTGTGACGGTTTTGATGATATTTTAATTCAATAATTACGGAATTATTTTAAGTTGCTGAGTTTGCTGAGTTTTATAATTATAAATTACAGTTAAAAAGTCGAAAGAAAAATTTTAAAAATTCTAAATTAATTTTTTTATTTGAAAATATATACTAAAATTGTCAGAACTTTGTTTAAAATTAACTTCAACAAAAATGTATTTCATCAAAAGTGTCACAATTTGAGTTAGGACACTTTTGGATTGAGCTTCAGCGATCAAATAGCATCAAACTTCTGACATAAAGAGAGACCTAACTGTATTTTTGCAACAGTTAACAACAACAAAATATAATGAGCTTTTGCTTATTGGTAGATTGATGCATTGTGCACAGTATTAACACATAAACCCGAAAATTAAAAATTTTGAGTTGTGTCACTTTTGTAGTGCGTGTGCGATATGAGGGTCGAAAACGACCCTAACGTAAGATTAGTCGTTTTTTTAACGTAGGTCTAGGGTTAATATCTATCTATATATATGTTCAAATAAGAATCGAAAAAAAAATCAACTTATTTCCGAACACTTTGTGAAATGCAGTTTCCAATTTACACCATCCGGAGAAAGTCTCCTGCACCAATTCTGAACGTTTACCAACAGCAAATTCTTCTTCCAACTAGCAAATTATCAAAATCTCTCAGACTAGAAATATTTTTATATTATTTTCAAATTTCAAATATTTCAAAATGTCAGCTTCCTGATTCTTAAGCTGTCACTTCTGGCAGTCCAACTAATGATAATAATCTCTGTTAAAAAATACTTTGTTGAGAATGAAAATTTTTCATGGTCATTTGCCTGTCAGCTTCTATGAATTTTACTTTTCACACAGCTTTGCAGCCCTTTCGCCACATTTCCGACAATGCGTGAGGGTAATTAAAAATTTTAATTGCAAATCTTAAAAAATTTCAAAGTCGCACACACACACACACATATGCCGAGCCTGCAGTCATACACGAGTTGACATATTCCCAGCCGTGACGCGACAACGCACCACACACTTTTTTTCTGCATGAGCGGTTGAACGGTTGACGCGCCGCGTTGCGCGCTCTGCGTGTGTGCTCCGTCGGGCACATTAATGAGTCTTCTCGTCTACTTGCCGGCATCGTTTTTTCGTGCTTCTCTATTTTAATGGCGAAAGCGAAAGTAACATTTCGGTAGCAGCATGTCGGCCGTGCTGCCTCCCGAGCCTTTCGGGCTGTTGGTGCCCCTGCAAAACATCCATAAAAAATGAAGGATTATGGTTTTATGGCCGCGTTCAGCGATTTCAAACAGATTGCAACAAATTATTGAAATGCTGTATGCGTCGTTTCGTTGTTTGCTCTGTTTGTTGTAGTTGTTGTTGTTGTGTTTAATATTTGCTTTTGTGTTTTAACTTTTATTTTTTGACAAGGAAGTTTTGAAAGTGAAATTAGGCATGACCGCTTGTGCGAATGCTGAGCAATGATGTTAGCCAGAAGCAAAATTGTTGTTGTTTGTTAAATAACTGAACTGAACAAAATATCATTCGACGGAAGATGTTCAATTGATGGGTTTTAGTTTGTCGCAGGAAATTAGAGTAAATTATATGTAATTTGTTTTGTGTTGTCATTGTTTGCGAGGAGAATCGAGGAAGGAAAAGTTTTTTGTTTGCTGTAAGTTGGAAATTTGAACGAAACTTACAAAATCTTGAATCAAATATTAGATAACATTGTATATCAAATATTAGATCAAATATTAGAAACTTTATTAATTGGTCAATCGTCCAATTTATGTGGCGTGAATTTTTATCCAAGCTTAGTCATAACAAACTTTGAGAAAAAAACAAACTATATAATCTAACTAATCTAATTCCTACATTTCGCTCTGAAATCACTACACTTTCAGGATCCTGTTCCATCTTACATCTCACGTTGTAGGCTCATAAATTTAAAAACCTTGCAGGATCGAAGATCCATTTTCATTTGTTTTTGATGTTATTGGCGGGTTGCTTGACTGCCCTTCCCTCTTAGAGAGGGTTCACTCCAACATCCCTTCTAGATCTCTCCGCCACTTTGATTTGTTTAATGTTGGTTTCTTCAAAACGAATTAGGCTTTAAATGCTCCTCTTATGCGAGCTCTAATTAAATTTAATAAGATATCGAAGAACTCTTTGGTGGACTTCACTACTTCTAAAGCAATATTTTTGAACTTGTTGAACTCTGTTTTTAATTAAGTTATCGATTGTTATGGGAGATCTAATTAAATTTAATAAGATATCAAAGAACTCTTTGGTGGACTTCACTACTTCTAAAGCAATATTTTTGAACTTGTTGAACTCTGTTTTTAATTAAGTTATCGATTGTTATGGGAGATCTAATTAAAATTAATAAGATATCAAAGAACTCTTTGGTGGACTTCACTACTTCTAAAGCAATATTTTTGAACTTGTTGAACTCTGTTTTTAATTAAGTTATCGATTGTTATGTAATATTATTTTGTTACTTATCCATTATGCTGTTTTATTAGTCAGTAAGCAAACAATTGTTCTTTGACTAATTAATAATAAATGAAATGAACTGAAAAATTCTATCCAAATCTAAATCTATAACTAAATGATTCGACAACCAGCAATTTAGTCCATAACTAACCGAATCTGCAATCAATAAACTTTGAGAATCCGTGCAAAAGTAGCGATTTGTAGGAGATTTCCATGGCAACTTTGAAATATGTTGAGCGGCAAAAGACAAACATGGGAAAAGTTCAGATCAGAGATAAGCAAAAGATATATGTATGTAGATAAAAGGTGTCTATGGTCTCAGGTACAAATTGAAATGCATTTCTTTGGCAGATTCTTCGGATTATGGTGACTGCTTTTGTATGAGACACACTTAGTCCTATATGCGGTCCGTTGTAATACCACAAGTTTCACTCTTTTTGACAGTTTTCGTTGACAGTTTTTCCTTTCACACTTGGAGGTTTTGTCATATCCTGCCATCAGTGCACTCGCGCGTTTCTTATAATTTTTATTTACTTCTTGTGGATAAATAGATATAACAGTTGGGCTGAAAAGTTTGTATCGTTTTTATGAGATGGCACCACTGGAATAAAATCCGTATCATTTTTACGTAGTACCAACCTTCAAAAGAAACGTGTATAAATTTGACAGCTGTCTGATTATTAGTTTGTCAGATACAGCATTTTGAGTGAAGCAACTTTTGTTATTTTGGAAAAAATTGATAAAAAGGAATTTCGTGTGTTAATGAAACAGTATTTTTTGATGAAAAAAATGCTTCTGATAAAAAAAGTGGCTTGATGAGTGTTATCCGAACTCTGCGCCGGGCGAAGAAACCATTCGTAAGTGGTTTGCTAAATTCCGTACAGGCCATATGAGCACCGAAGACGATGAACGCAGTGGACGTCCAAAAGAGGCTGTTACGGACGAAAACATCAAAAAAATCCACAAAATGATTTTGGAAGATCGTAAATTGAGGTTGATTTGTATAGCTGACACTCTAAAGATATCAAAGGAACGTGTTGGACATATCGTTCATGAATATTTGGGTATGCGAAAGCTATGTGCAAAGTGGGTGCCGCGCGAGCTCACAATCGACCAAAAACAAGAACGTTCAGAGCAATGTTTGGAGCTGTTCAACCGCAATAGAAGTGCATTTTTGCGTCGATATGTGACAATCGATGAAATATGGATCCACCACCACACTCCGGAGTCTAGTCGGCAGTCATCTGAGTGGACTGCACGCGATGAACCGAATCCAAAGCGTGGAAAAACTCAACAGTCGGCCGGTAAGGTTATGGCGTCCATATTTTGGGATGCACATGGAATAATTTTCATCGACTATCTTGGAAAGGGAAAAACCATCAACAGCGACTATTATATAGCGTTATTGGAGCGTTTGCAGGACGAAATCGCAAAAAAACGGCCCCATTTGAAGAAGATGAAAGTGTTGTTTCATCAAGACAATGCGCCGTGTCACAAATCGGGGAAAACGATGGTAAAATTGCATGAATTGGGCTTCGAATTGCTTCCGCATCCGCCGTATTCTCCAGATTTGGCCCCCAGCGACTATTTCCTGTTCTCAGATCTCAAGAGAATGCTCGCTGGAAAGAAATTGAAAGCCGATGCGGAAGTAATCGCCGAAACAGAGGCCTATTTTTAGGCTAAACAAAAATCGTACTACAAAAATGGTATTGAAAAGTTGGAAGATCGCTATAATCAGTGTATCGCACTCGATGGCAACTATGTTGAATAATAAAATCGAATTTTGCCAAAAAAATTTGTTTTTCTATAAAACGATACGAACTTTTCAGCCCAACTGTTACGAGTGTTTAACCAGCCCGATTTAGGAATCGAACCTAAAGCCTCTGGTATGTAAAATCAGCGCGCTACCAGTTGGACTTTCAAGGTCGGTCTGTGGGTACTTGAGTACTAGAGTTCTCTGTATACAACTAAACCTCGAAGAAAATCTCACACAATTTTGGAGCTAAGGAGAAGATTTTTCGTAAGACTTTTATTTTTTTCATAGATATATTTTCAAAAGGATGATGATGAAGATTGCAATTTTTTGTATCTTGTTTTCATTGGAAGTAGAAAGTTAAATCAGAAGAAGATTTTTTGTAAGACTTTTATTTCTATTCATAGAAAAAACTTCAGAAGAATGATGACGAAGATTGCAAATTTTTGTATTTTGTTTTCATTGGAGGTAGAAAGTTAAGTAGAATTTTTCTTTATTTGGAGGAACGTTGACAATGAAAGCTATCTTCAAATAACAACTCCATGGGGAGAATTACAGAACGAATCTTTTTGAAAAACGATAATGCACAACAATATTTTGTGTTAGTGAAAGAATCAAAGACCAACAAGTCTAATTGTTACTTGGGAGTACGATGACAACGAAACATAACCCAAAAGTAAAAAATAAGGACAATCATATCAGAAAGGAATTAATCAGCCCAATTAGGATAAACATATTTATTAAAGGCAGGTAAGAATCGTACATTTTCCATTAAGAAAACTCCATTTTGCTTGTGAACTCCAAATGTCTGTTCATAAGTAGAAGGAAAAATTCCATGAAAATGAAAAAAATTCCATAATCGCTGGGAATACAAATAATATTTTGAAATTGCAACTGTTCAACTGGGAAATTATTCAAATGGTTGAGGACATTTCTTGTGCACTTCCTGTGTGCATACATTTGGAATTATAAATCCGAAAACCGCTTCAAAGTTGTATTCACTGCAAAGGCCAAAACCCATTTCGAAACAAGAATTGCTTCGCCATGTTATTTCCTTCTCAAATGCCACATACAAAGTGCTGTGTTGTAACACATACATACATAGGTGTGTAAAGTAAATACATACAGACGTATGTACGTACTGAATGATTTTGGTCTGGTTTATGCAAATCGGTTCATGATTTACGGCGTAAGCGTTTTTCTTGTTTGTTTTCAGGGAATTTTTTGTGTTTGGTATTTTTAGCTACGCCAACGTGAACGTGCGCGCAGTTAGTTGAAGTTGCATGACGCGTTGTGGTAGTCGAGAAGCAGGTTGTGCCCATGACGAGGTGAGGGCCGGGGACACACAGGTTCGTCGCTGTCTACCACTCGCCACCATTGTACGACTCGAAGCCCATCATATAAATTAGTTTTATTGTATTCAAAAATATTTTACGTATAATTTTTATTCACCATAAACTAAGCAGCCACTAATCGAAAAGGAATATTTATTGAAATGTTCGAGCATTGTGTGTGTGTGTGTGGCTTCTTCTTCGTCTTTTGCTGTGCGTAGCAGACAGAAATGCGAATATCGAATTGTTCAACACTGTGGCGGCAGGTTTTGGGGGCTGCGAGCTGAAATGACGGAAGCGAACATTGTTTACGCCAAATGGCACGAAGGCACACAAAACAGGCGGGCGGACAGGTCGGCGGTGACGCAAAACGCATTTCGGTGCCCATTAAGGCCGCATCCCAAAGCATGCCAAGTAAACATTTAATTGCGTCATTAATTGTTGGTTAGTGTGCCAGTCAGCGAGCCAAATGCACTCGCGCCGCATCAACGACGGACCGCCTGTCAAGCGGCTACACTTTGCTCCACTTCGTACTCAATAACAGCTGAAAAAGACCCCACAACAACAACAACAAACGCAAAGCAACTGTAAGCCGAAAATCGAAAATCGAGCCAACTGAAGCGCGCTGTGACTGGCGGCAAGCGTTCAATATTAAGTGCGCCCGTTGAGTGCAACGCCCCTCCTCCTGCGGGCGCGCCCCGCTGGAGAGCGCGCCACTTCAGCGCGCCCCAAGCCACTTTAGCTCGCCGCTGCGGCTGCTCTTAATTGCGCCAACGGCTCCGCAGTCGGCACCGCGTCCATTATGCAGCCGGACCCCCCGCCTTTATTTACTCTTTCACTTAGGCTGCGCGCTTGTGTATTAATGCGGCAAATTATTGTCAATACAATTGAATATTTTATGGCTGTTAAGTTGACAGTTTTTGCGCTTAAACGGCAGGCGTTGCTGCACACACACAGAAACACACACACACACAAAAGTGCTAAGCCGATTTCTATCTACCGGCACATACTGCGAGAATTACACGATATTTATAGGCAAATACTTACACGCGGTGGCTAAATTTAGCCCATCTAAAGCGGATTGCTTAAGGGAAGACTTTTTTAATAATGTTAGTGCATGCATGGCATTTGAAAAGTTGGCAAATTTTCAATAAAGTTGAATATGAATTAAATAATATGAAAACTTGCCAAATGATTAATTAAGTTAAATAGATTTTTGAGTAATTTGGTTAATGCGATCACTGATTAGAACGTTGAATGTTCAGTGAGATCTTTTTGGGTTCAACGTTTGAATTGCAACTCAACTAATACAAAATAGAGCACAAATTATGTTCATTCAAGTCACATCAGCTTACGATTGCCACTCGATTAAATTTTTGTTAATGAAATTTTTCTAGGAAAGTAACCAAAATTACCGAAATGTCATCCTTTCCTCATCTGACAAAGTTTAGCCCTTTCGGAACTTCTTTTTTGTTTTTAACTTTAAAAATCATTCTTTTCCTTTTTGTTACTGTTTAAGCCTACATAATGAATAATCAAAAGTCATTTTTTAAAATATTGTTCGAAAAAGTGGGTTTTGGGCATCATGAAATATGGCATAGTAAGAAATAAAAAAAATCGTACAGCCTTAATAATAATAATAATAATTGACTGGCACGACAGCCCGCTTACGCGAGACTAAGGCCTAGCTTCCCGCAACTACCCGTGTTGTGCGTGTGAATTTGTACACGGGTTGGAGGGACCTACAGTTTAATGCCGGTTCCGAACGGCAGGTTGGGAGCTTTTTCATAAGCAATTTTTACTCTCAGAGGTTTGCCATTTCCAGCTGAGAGGACAGCCACCGAAAGAGAAAACGAGTTTTCCCGTTATTTTTTTAGGTGTTATTACAGGCAGTATTTGAACCTGGGGTTGCTGCCTGCGACTCGCGGTCCAACGCACTAACCAACTGAGCCACGGCGGCTGCCTTACAGCCTTAGTGAACTATATTTGGGATCTAACTTTTTTTACACTTACTAAAGCAATAAATACCTTCTAGATTACTTACATAAACCTATACAATAAATTGATTTTTGTAATAGAATAAATAAAAGTACGAAGTGACCTCTTTTTCTAAAATACGCAGCTCGATAGGACTGCGCACTTTCTGAACCCTTACAATTTACTTGGTACACTAATCAAAATATTTTTGTTCATTATTTAGTATAAAAACCTTTAGAGAAAAATAAAAAAATTGAAAAATATAGTATCCACAAGTTTTTGACCTAAAACAGGCACTGAAAAGAGGCTATGCCATATGGCATAGAATAACCGAAAGGGTTAGTTTTGGTGGGGCTTAATGTGCAAGAAACAAAAAAAAAAAGCAACAAGCATAAGAAATAGTGTCCGACCGAATATTCGGCTTCGGTTCGACTCAAAAAAGTGGTTTCGGTTTCAGTTTCGGCCAAAAAATGCCTGAACGGCCAAAACCGAAACTTTCTACAATATTTTTTATATTTTATTGTGTAGCGACTGAACAGCTATTTAGTGCAGCCGAGCAGATTTACAGTGAAAGGATGAGAAGGAGAATTTAGATGCCACCAATGTAAATAAACTTCTTTTTTTAGAATATAATATTCAATTTTGTCATTTTTAATATTAGCGAGTTAGGTACGAAAGGGTGATTTTGTATGTTTATGTTTTTAAAAAATGAATGAATTGTTTTTATTAATAAGTATTTATTTATTAACCCTTTCGACCCAGAATTTTACCCTGTGTCTCGATATTACTTTTTGTTCTTTAAATCATGAAAAACTTGCCTAAGAAGTGTGCACACGACATTTGAAGTCGCCACGCCTCTTTGTTAGAGTTCTAAAGCTAGTTTACTTTTGAACAATTTTAGCTTAAAACGGGTTAAATAAATTTTGTATCAATATTTTTTAATGACAGAATTATTATTTTATACTTATGGAAAAATACAAAATTATCACTTTTTAATTTTATTTAACCATTATTAAAGAAACCGGGTTTGATTAAACGCGAACAATTCGTAGACTTCAATTAGAACACAAACTTTCCCTGATATCGCTGCAAATGATTGGAAATGATTTTGGGGATAACAGTAAAATGTTTGTAATTTGCTTTGAATTCACTTCTAAAAATATTAATTTGTTGTTGCCTACTTAAATTAAACCCATAATGCAATCGTAGGTTTTGCTATAAGATGACAAATAGGTGAAGTTGCTCCCAGGCAACTTTGGGGTCGAAAGGGTTAATGTTATGTTTGTTCTTTATTTACCTAAAGTCAAATTCGTTTGTTGAAAAATGGACCAGACAGTTTCGGTTTCGGCCGAATATTAAAGAAAACGGAAATTCTGTTTCGGCCCAAAAAAGTGTTTTCGGTCGGACATTTATAAGAATCATATGGCGATGTATTGCATCAAAAATTTTTTAAAATTTGTTTCCCCATTAAAAACCAATGCGAGCAAAAAACAAAAAAAAGTTCACATCTTACTTTGCTACAAAATCAAGACTACAGGTCTCCCTCGTATAGCGCGGTACTTCTACAACGCATTTTCGATATAAAGCGATTTAAAAAAAAAGTTGTTTTCATTATGTTTTTTAATTTTTTAAATAAACTATGAATTTTGATTTTGAGTTGGAATGTACATACATCTTTAATTTAGTACCTATTTTATTTTGGAAAAAGCTTATTGGAACCTAACCCTAAAATTTATATGAAAGTTAACCCTTTCGGTTATTCTATGCCATATGGCATAGTCTCTTTTCAGTGCCTGTTTTAGGTCAAAAAACTTGTGGATACTATATTTTTGTTATTCCTTAGAATAGTTTGAAGTTTTCGGAAAAATACGAAATTAATAAACTGAATAATTAAGTTGAGAGAAGAGAAGTATACACGTTTTTTAATGGTATATCTTGAGATAACGAAGGAAGAAGAAGCAGAAAAAATTAGATAACTTTTTTAATTTGACGTTTTCTTTCAATTTAGATACTTTTTTTTTAAATATTTTGGCTGAAGTAAATGAAGAAATATTCACATTTTCGTTATGCGTAAAAAGTTTTTTGTTTAAGTAATTATTACAGCCACAACGATGTGGTTGCTCTCATAGAAAAACACTCTAAATTACAGGGTCCGAGTATAAAAATTTAAAAATTTCTTATGGATTGTTGCTAATATAACCACATAGAAGCCTAAAACGTAAAATTTAAAATTGTAACTTTCCCCAGTAAAAAGCTGTACCGAAAGGGTTAAGTCTTCTATAACGCGAATCACATAAGGCGGAATTTTCCTGGAACGTAACCACCGCGTTAAAAGAGGGAGACCTGTATTCTAGAATTCACTTACAAAAGTCATCAAATACAAATAAAAGTAACCAAGCAACCAAGCCCAAAAAAAATTAACCCATTTTGGTTAAAAGTAACCATTAGTGGCAACCGTACATCACCTGACAACGACAAGTCTCTTAGAGTTTTTACTGTTCTCAGCGAATCAGAGATTATGAGAAACGATTCAACTTTATACATTTTATAGTATTTTATTTACAATTTTACAATATTTTAATTTTAGTTACAATATTCAATATTTCTAGTCACGGATTATCAGATTATCAAGAAAATACAACAAGCAAAAAACAAAACAAACAAAAATTATCCCATTTTGGTCAAAAGTAACCATTAGTGGCAACCGTACATCAGCTGACAACGACAAGTCTCTTAGAGTTTTTACTGTTCTCAGCGAATCAGAGATTATGAGAAACGATTCCAGTTTATACATTTTACAGTATTTTATTTACAATTTTACAATGTTTTAATTTTAGTTAAAATATTCAATATTTCTAGTAACGGATTATCAGATTATCAAGAAATTACAACAAACATTCTCAAAATGCCCATCTTCCTCCATTTTCATGTCTCATTGTATTCCGCAGATATGTTTCTTCAATACTTTCACCAAACCAAAACCAAATCATCAAATCTTGCGCCATTTTAAAATTTAAAACTAAAATAAATAAGAATTTACGACAAATTTCGACAGCCAACATTTCGGTTTTATTGGCGGATAATGATTGTTTATGGTTGTAAATAAACGCCCCAATGAACACTACTGTCACCGCACAACAACAACATTCATGTTACTTCACTAACAAAACGCGACTTCTCCTGCTTTCTTTCTTTAAAAAAAAAAAAAAATCATGTAAATGGGTTGTGACCCCATTTTTAGTTGTCGTTATGAAAGAAGAACTACAGAAAATCCCATTGTCATTGCAACTGCAACAATGTCAGCCATTAAAACAATTTGCATTGACAGTGTTGGCATTAAGGAACAAAAAGGTGACACGCACAGATTTTGGTGGATTTTGGTTGGCGCGCACAATTTGACATTTGGAGAATTTGCGCCGCTTGTGCTGCACGAAAAGTGGGCGTGCACAGCAGCAGCGTCACGTTGTGCGTTGCGCTAACCGCCTAACTGCCAATAACTTAGTGTCTTATGGGCCGCATTAACCGCATTCAGTCGTTTCGAGCCCAGCCAACCTTTGCCGCTTCGCTAAGTCGAGCGGTGAATGTGGCGTGTCGCTGTCAAAAGTCTCATCTTTTTCTGGCTTGCAAATGTCGCGTTTTACAATTTATTGCACATGGCAAGCGCGCTGTCAACCGGCGGCCACATGCTTCCACTTTTCGAGCGGCAACTCGTGTAACGCGGCGCATATGAAATTCCTGTTGCCGCGAAGCTTAGTGCGTGCCGTGATTTCACATGCATATTGTTTATCATATAAATAAGAAGAAGAAGAGGAAGAGAAAATGCTTGTATCATATACGAGTATTGTTATTCAATATTAAAAAGGGATATACGTACATCAGATTGAAACATTTTGATCGATGCCATTTTGATGGAAGAAATTTTGGGGAGTGTCTTTTGCATGGCAAGTGGGCTGGCCGGTCTGGCTGGGCTCGGCTGGCTGAAAGACTGCCAATGTTTTGCATTTTTACGACTGTATACACTGGAATATATCTACAGTATGCAAATAAAATGTGCATATTTATGAAAAGCTTCAAGGCAGTAAAAATGATGTTTTACGCAGTTGACAGTTTTGACATTTGCCAGAGGAAGTCTGTCCACGATTGGAATGTGTGTTTAATACTTATTTAAATATTATTTGTTAAGTGTAGCTATAATAAAAAAAGCGATTAAGTTAAGTTGATGTAGGCCATAGCACACGAGCTCGTAAGCCAAAGACATGCGTTCGGACTTGAAGGACAACCCAATGATGGTTGCACAACGTATTGGACCTAAGAACAAAGGCTTTCTTAGCGTATTTCGACAGGTATGCAGGGCAATGCAGGGCCTGCAACGGAAGCAAGCTATTTTGAATGATACATTTTGCCCCGTTTTGCATTGCTACTGCATTTAAAACTTCATATTTTCTATATTTCTCTGTTGGACTTGACAGAGATTATAAACAGACCGGTTTCGTATCAAAGATTTAATTGCGAACGAGTAATTAACTGGTTTTTGCATTCGCTACGCTTAGCCAGCGCCATGAATATGAAATATTTTGAACTTATAAACGCAGCAAAACAATACAACGAATTGCATAAACGATACTAAATGTTTTTTGAAGTGATATGGTATATAAATAATCGAATACCTAATCGTTTATATGGAGTTTAATCGGTTCTAAAAGCACCGGTTGGCATAAAAGAGCGCCATAACAATAGATCAGTTTCATAAATATCACTTAATGTTCAATATGTATAGTCCATACATAAACTACTAACCAATCATTTCTATGGAGTGGAGTATAAATGATTCCAGAAAAACCAGATTGACTATTTCTACTAGTCTCAGCCTCATGTAGCCAAAAATTTGGTTGTGTAGGAAATATTTGTTGAAATCTTCTATTCCTAATCCTTAAAAATTAAGCAACCACCAGCTGAAAGAATTTATACTAAATTGATGGTCCAAAGGGTTTCAAAAGTTAAAGACACCATTCACAATAGCTGGTTTTAAGGCCGGCGACAATTCGAATTCAGAGCATATTTTCGACTGCCTTATAAAAATATAAAAATATTTGCAAAACAGTTTGTTCTCCATGAAAATTCTCAAATTATCCTTGAAATATTAACGAACAGCGATTAGTAGAATTCGGAACACATTTTCGACTACCCCAATCGCTATTCATCTCTTAGATCTAAGCGATTAGAATATTTCAAAAATAGTTTTAACTCTACGAAAACTCTTAAACTGACCTTGAAATATTGACGAATCAGCGATTAAGTTGTAGAATTTAGAAAACATTTTCGACTACCCCAATCGCTATTCATTGAAATTGGAATATTTGCAAAACAGTTTGTTCTCCATGAAAATTCTCAAATTATCCTTGAAATATTGACGGACAGTGATTAGTAGAATTCAAAACACATTTTCCACTACCCCAATCGCTATTCATCTCTTAGATTTGAGCGATTAGAAAATTTCAAAAATTGTTTTAACTCTACGAAAACCCTTAAACTGACCTTGAAATATTGACGAATCAGCGATTAAGTAGTAGAATTTAGAAACAATTTTCCACTACCCCATTTCCTACTCGTCTCTTCGATCCGAGCGATTAGAATATTTAAAAAATAACTTTAACTCTTTAACAACTCTCAAACTGTGCCTGAAATATTGACGAAACAGCAATTAGTAGAATTCTCCAGAACTAGAACTAAAAGTAGAACTACTCCAATTGCTATTCATCTCTTAGATCTATGAAATAATCTATGAGATATATGGAATATTTAAAAAACAGTCTTACTTCCAGAAAATTCTCAATCTGTCCTTGATGGATTTTTTTTTGTAGCATTTAAAAGAGAATTTAAGATCTTGTATGCTGAAATAAATCAATAAATGAAAGCGAAATGAAATGAAATATTGACGAAACAGCAATTAGTAGATTTCAGAAAACATTTTCAACTACTCCAATTGCTATTCATCTTTTAGATTCATGAAACTGGAATATTTCGAAAACAATTGTTACTCTATAAAAAACCTCAATCCGTCCTAATAATAAACATTTAAACACAAAAAATCATAAATAAATATTACTTAAATTTTCAAAAAAAAAAATAATCATAAAAAGTTCAAATTTAGCAGCTAAAGGGTATCCACAAACAGTGCCAGCACACTGCCAAATCTGAGTTTTTCGTCAGTCTATAAATTTCGTACACCTCAGACTCGCCTTCGCTCTTTCAACGTCATCGTTAGGTAGAATTTTTCAATTTGATTTAAGGTTTTATGATCGACTTTCTTTCACTTTGCGCACACTTTTCGTGCTTGTTGTAGTTTTTGTATATATTTCTTTGCAATTGCACACACACACACACACCTTTTATGGTGCTTCGTAAAATTCTAAAATTGCAACAACACCAACCAAATTGCGACTCCGCACAACCCTTTGTGCTGCAACGTGGAAAATGTTAAATTTGACAACACGGAAAAGTCACCGCTGTTCGCCGTTTTACAGCGGCAATAACAAAGCGAGGCTCTGTGGTAAATGGCTATTTTATTGCTGCACGGTTTCTTGTTGAGGCCAAATTTTCGAACGGAACTAACAACAACGACAAAACAAGGAGTCGCAGTTGTTTGGCGACATTAAAAAAAAAACGAGAAACGTTTACGTGGAATATGAGAAATTACCAACACCGGCGCAATTGCCATGTTTTAGCTACAAACATTTTATGCTCGCTTTCATTTATTTATGTATTTGTTGTTATTTTTCATTTTAGTTGCTTTTTTCTTGGTCGCGAGGGTCAGCACGGTGAAAAGTGCTGAAGGCACAAGTACTCGTACCCAACCCTTTTGGCAGCACGAAAACAGTCATTTGAGAAAAAAAGGTAGTTGCGCGCTGAGGCCAAATTTCACGGCTATTGGCAGCAGCAATGCGACACAGAAGTCACCTGATGCGCGCTGCGTTTGGAATTTCGCAGCAGACTTTTTTATGGTTTGTGCATTTTGTTTGGTGTTCCAAGTGACGCCGAATCGAGCAGCAGGTGAGCGCAGACTTTGACTGGCAATTTCAGGAAATCGAATAGACGTAAAGGATTGCGAAATCTCGTGCTGAGGCGAACTTTCACTTGAAGTCATGTCTCGGCACAGTGGGACCAAAATTTATATTTGTAAATACTTTGTTTTTCGGTTGGGTTAAATAAATAAAGAAATAAAAAAATAAGTAAATAAATAAGTACGTAAATAAATATATAAATAAATAAATAAATAACAAATAAAATATGATAAATGGCGAAACGAAACAAATATTATAAATAAATAATTAAATAAATTATTCCAAATGTCTTAAAACTCAATTTAAAAAAATAAAAATTATGCTTAAAATAAATTTATTAAATAAGACATTGTAATAATCAAAACTACATCTAATGGAATTTAGAATGATGGAGAAATATATTTTTTAAAAACGGTCTCAGTTCAATGTCAAAAGCGTCAAATATGCTGCAAAAGGCAACACGTATATTTCAGAATGTGATCCTTAAAACGTATTAAATTTACTCCAAATAATTACGTGTACTTCGGTGAACATTTAAAAGACTTCAGATAACATCAGATGAACTCTATAAGTCCTCAAATGTAGTTCAGAAATCATCAACTCAATTTTTAAGTAGTCAAATGTACTTTAAAAAGTATCAAATTAACATCAAAATAATTTGATTCACTAACGAAAACAACAAATTAATTAAAAAAAAATTTAATTGACTTGTAAAGTTATGAAATTAAATTCAGAAAGCATTGAAATAAATTCAGAATGGGCAGTGGTGCATACAGTATTTCTTTTTGTAGGTTTCCGTATACAACTTTTGAGCCCAATACTGTTTGAAATTGTATTTGCGACCCACAATTTTTTTAACAGACAGATAATTAAGGAATCGAGATCCCAAAAACCCCCTTACGTGCACCACTGAGAATAGTGATATCAAGAATGATTCAAAAAGTTTCAAACTAACTTTTGATAGTCTCAAATTCACAGCAGAGGGCATAAAATGAACCTCAGAATAGTGAAATGTACTTCTAAGGGCATCAAATCGACTTTAGAGGGCATTTACAGTGTATTAAAATATTAAGTTACAAGTCAAACAAAGTAAATTTACTTCCAAAAGTACCAACATCACTTCAGTAAAGTCAAATAAAGCATGAAAATAATTTGAGAACATTTGCATGTATTGCAGTTATCATCAAATTAATCTGTAATTCACGAAGCATCAAACTTATTTTGGAATAGCCAAATGTACTTAAAAAGCATCAGATTAGTTTTAAAATAGTCAAACAAATAAATAGACAAATAAAAAAATTAAATATTCTTTAGAAAGCTTAAAATTAACTTCAAAAAGCATCAAATGCCTTGGAAAAGATTCATTCAATTCATTCAAGGTTCAAAGATTCAAGATTTAGGAAGCATCAAATTTATTTTGGAATAACTTAGATTAGTTTTTAAATAGTCAAACAAATAAATAGACAAATAAAAAAATTAAATATTCTTTAGAAAGCTTAAAATTAACTTCAAAAAGCATCAAATGCCCTGGAAAAGATTCATTCAATTCATTCGAGATTCAAAGATTCAAGATTTAGGAAGCATCAAATTTATTTTTGGAATAGCCAAATGTACTTAAAAAGCATCAGATTAGTTTTAAAATAGTCAAACAAATAAATATATAAATACAAAATAATTAAATTTTCCTTCGAAAACTTAAGATGAGCAATTTCAAATAAGTTAAATATGTCAAATGTAATTCAGGAAGCATCAAACTTATTTAAGAATAGCCAAATGTACTTCGAAAGGCATCAGATTACGTTAAAATTGTGGAACAAATAAGCAGATAAATAAAAATAAATGAAATTAACTTTACAAAAAGTTAATTTTAATTTAATAATTTAATTCAATTTTAATTTAATAATTTAAATTTACTTTACAAAAAGCATCAAATGTCCTGCAACAAATTTAAACAATATTTCAAATAAGTTAAATTTGCTTCAAAAGGGCATCAATTGCACATCAGAAATCATCAAAAAAACTTTTAGAATGATCAGTTGAATCTAAAAATAGTGAAACTTATTTCAGGAAGCCATCTTAGAACCGCCCTAGATCTCTTTCTTCCAAAACATCCAACGATTCCACATTCCAATTAGCATTAATGGGGCACTCATTTTCTTTATTTATAATGCCAACATTTTCCTTCTTACTATCCACTTTCAGTAGACCATTTCACCGCCTTGCCATCACATCGTTTCACTCTACTTTCCAACACCAACGATTCTTCGCTGGCATTTTCCTCTGCGGCGCATTGTTTCTGATGAAGCAGTAAGTTTTGGATAATTATTTATTTCGTGTTCAATGCCAATTAAAATGCCAATTCAAATTCCAATTCCATTTCCCATTTCACTAATGTCATCGCACTCGTCTAACGATGAGCTTTGCATAACGCACATTTGCAGCGGCGCAGGGCAGCGCCGGGTGGGGGACTATTTACTCATTAGTTGCGAGCGAACGGGCGGGTGGTCCGTCCACATTCCTGGCGCGGCCAACGCATTGCGCAGCACATTTTGAATTAGAACACAGCACAGCGCCAGTGGAAAATGTTGGCGCTCCATGAATTCCAATTTGTTTAAGCGTCGGACGACAAAACGCCGAGGGGGTGCAGCCTGTCCGGAGAGTGTGGACCCATTCAGCGAGCCGGTGTAATTACGTGGAATGTTCAATTCGATTAAAACGGAGCCTTAATCAAATTTTGTAGGCAGCTTAATGCGGCCTCGAGAACGCCGGTAATCGGTAATCGGTAATCGACGCGGCATAAATTGATCAATTGGGTAAAATTAAAAAGCACTTTCTCCATATGCTGCATACATCGAATATTGCATACTTTTATTCGATGGTAATCAATAAATTACGCCACATCGAAATAGTTGCAGTCACACACACACACACACAAGCCGTGCAATAAATGAGTGGAGGAGCATGCCGCCGTTCAAGTCACGCCGTCAAAGGCCAAACTGCTTTTACTTCCACCGCCCCCCATCAATCGGTCGCATCACCTTTCTCTATTTGCCATCATCATAAATTACCGAAGGGAAAAAGTGTAGCTAGATGGAAATTGTGCAATTTTATTAAAATTCGTTTTCCTCTATGCTCTCTGCTGTTGTTGCCACGCCTGCTTCGTCAGGTGGTGCTTTCGCACTAAGACTACTTCCCTCTATCAACCACATCTATCGCTTTTATCCTTCAGCGCCAAATTGCACGGCGGCTCGTGCTTCGTTCAAAGTTGCCGCTGTTTGTTTGTTGCTGTTGTTGTGGTTAAATTTTTATATAAACGTCCTTAGATTGCACATATAAATTACGACAAAAGCAACAGCAACAGCCAGTAGCGCCTCGGGCCACCGCAGCATCCCCGCTCCGCCGCCACACTGAACTGAGCTAAACTGTGGTGAGGTGAGGTGCGTCGAACGCCGAAAAGGTGGCTTACGGTTTGTTGGTTTTTCGTGCAATATTTGTTATGTGGGTGAGTTGTGTGTCTGTCGGCAGACATATTCTCAACTTGCCGCTGATATATGTTACATGCGATTTGCGCTCTTAGACAATTTGTATATGCCACAACAGAAAACATAGAAACAACAACGTAAGACATCAGTAAAGTAATAACAACAAGCACACCAGAGCACGAGACGTGGCTTTGGTGTTGCAGGGCCGCAGCCACCAACTGTAATTGCTAGTATTTGCCTTGTCATCGTTTGTTTTCCACTTAATGTGCGCCAGCAAGTAAACGGCTGCAGTTGCGTCAAGAACTCGTACACTGGACAAAACGTGCAGATTCACATCTGTCGGGTCTTGCCTGGTGCAAGTACTTTTCAATTAAAAACAAAACTTGTTTTTAAGATTTACAGCTTTCAAACCTTCTTCTTCCCCTCCGCCCCCTCCCACCGCATCACCAACTTGTGGGAACAGTCTAGTAAGAACAGTCTAGTAAATATCGCACACCCACTACAAAAGTGACACAACTCAAAATTTTTAATATAATTTTTCAGGAAACGCAAAAGACTGTTTTTGAGCTGAATAAACATTTTTTTTAAATAACGTATAGACCGTTTAGTAGAAAATCCCTACAGATTATGATTTAGTATAAGTTAAACAAATTTTTTTTATTTTACACTAGAAAATCCAAAATATTGAGTTGTGACTTTTTTGATAATATTTTAATTCAATAATTACGGAATTATTTTAAGTTATGTGACTTTTGCTGAATTTAATAATTATAAATGCCAGTTAAAAAGTTGAAAGAAAAATTTTGAAAATTCGAAATTGTTTTATTTGAAAATATCGCACACGCACTACAAAAGTAACACAACTCAAAATTTTTAATTTTTCAAGAAACGCAAAATACTGTTTTTGAGCTGAATAAACATTTTTTTTTAAATAACGTATAGATCGTTTAGTACAAAATCTGTACAGATTATGATTTAGGATAAGTTAAAATTTTTTTTTATTTTACACTAGAAAATCCAAAATGTTTAGTTGTGACTTTTTTGATGGTATTTGAATTCAATAATTACGGAATTATTTTAAGTTATGTGACTTTCGCTGAATTTAATAATTATAAATGCCAGTTAAAAAGTTGAAAGAAAAATTTTGAAAATTCGAAATTGTTTTATTTGAAAATATCGCACACGCACTACAAAAGTAACACAACTCAAAATTTTTGATTTTTCAGGAAACGCAAAAAACTGTTTTTGAGATAAATAAACATTTTTTTTAAATAACGTATAGGCCGTTCAGTAGAAAATCCTTACAGATTATGATTTAGGATAAGTTAAAAATTTGTTTGTATTTTACACTAGAAAATCCAAAATATTGAGTTGTGACTTTTTTGATTATATTTTAATTCAATAATTACCGAATTATTTTAAGTTATGTCACTTTTGGTGAGTTTTATAATTATAAATTACAGTTAAAAAGTTGAAAGAAAAATTTTGAAAATTCGAAATTAATTTTTTTATTTGAAAATATATACTAAAATTGTCAGAACTTTGCTTAAAATTAACTTCAACAAAAATGTATTTCGTCAAAAGTGTCACAATTTGAGTTAGTACACTTTTGCATTGAGCTTCAGCGATCAAGTACCATCAAACTTCTGACATAAAGAGAGACCTAACTGTATTTTTGTAACAGTTAACAACAACAAAATATACTGAGCTTTTGCTTATTGGTAGATAGTTGCATTGGGCACAGTATTAACACATAAACTCGAAAACTAAAAATTTTGAGTTGTGTCACTTTTGTAGTGCGTGTGCGATATCTCCATTGTACCACAACTTGATGTTGCCTGTTTAAATCTTACATTGGGTTGCAATAATGTCTCGTTTTCATTTTGTCCAATTCCATTTTTAAATGTAATGTTTGGCTCGATTGAACTCAATTATGTTTTTGTATAATAGAATAGTTCAATAAATCAAATTAATTAAATTAATTAAAATTAAATTAAAATTAATAAATAAATAAAAATCTAATTAAATTCATGTGTTTTGAATTTAATTAGATTTTGTTCGAATTTAGATTTGACAAAAATTATTGAATAATTAATAAATCAATTTGATGGAAACCGATTCCGTACGATATAGCAAAAGAAAAGGATTTGCTTTGTCAATGAGATTAGTTATTAAATATTTTAGAAGATTTTATGTTTGAAAAATTTAGCCAACAGATTTACTCCTGTAAGCGTCATTTCAAGTGGACAAGTTTTAAAGCCTCGTAAAGCCTCGTTTTCAGTTTGTCGAATTTAGGTTTCAACTGCAATGTGTCTTAGTTATTTTCTGGTATAAATTAGACAATTTTAAAGTATATCGTTATAAAACAAAAACAAATTTGACAATATTACTTATTACTTATTAATTGACAATATTAAAATTGGAAATTTTCAATATTTGTTTTAAAAGAATATGTATTACAAAGTATGTTTATAAGATGGTAGATAATTTTACACGCATATATTTATAAGATCTTAGAATCGAGTAAGCCTTTTGCTGGCCTCGATAGTTCAGTGGGTAGCGCGCTGCCTGCTCATACCAAGGTCCTAGGTTCGAGTCCTAGTTTGGGCTGATGAAACCCTCATCTACTTCTATCGCTATCCACCTGAAGGGAATGAGAATTACAAGATTCACACAAGTGTGCTCTTGGCAGGCATTGGAAAACCTCCAAGTGTTCTCAGCCAATCGATTATTGAGACTTAAAGGGGTATTCTAGTCTAGAAATATGAAAAAATCAATTTTATTTTTATTTCATATTTTCAAAGTTTAGACCTTTAAGAATAATCCTCTAAGCGGATTTATGGAAATTCGAATTATTTTCTGAGTTATAGGTAATTTTGTGACGCGCCACTAAGACTGCCCGAAATTTGACCCTAAACTTTGAACACGTTTTTCTCGAAACGCCTTTTTTCAATACGGTTGACATAATATCTCAAGTTCTAATGCACCGATTTTTTGGAAATTTGTAACAGACTTTCTTAATAAATTTTTTTTTGTAATTTTTGTTTTTGTAATTAGTTTGTTTTCTAATGTTTTTAAAAAATTACCAAAGTTGAAAAAAGAAGGCAAAAAATTACTTTTATTTTCAGAAAGACGCTGTTTTGTGCAACATTTTTTTTTTTCAAATTGGCTACGTTCAGGTAATTTTATATCCTTATTTAATAATAATAAACCCTATTTTATGTTTCAAATCACGTCAACCAGGAGACACCTGTTTTTTTTAGTCTCCACTTTGCCGGCCTTTACCGACTTCAATTTTGATTTTTTTTTTAGCTTTTCTAGTGCAGTTCTAATGCACCGATTTATTTGAAATTTGTAACAGACTTTCTTAATACATTTCATTTTTGTAATTTTTGTTTTTGTAATTTGTTTGTTTTTACTATTTTTAAAAAATTACCAAAGTCTAAAAAAGGAGGCAAAAAATTACTTTTATTTTCAGAAAGACGCCGTTTTGTGCAAAAATAATTATACATCCTTGTTTAATAAGAATTAACCTTATTTTTATGTTTCAAATCACCAGAAGGATTGGAATCACGTCAACCAGGAGACACCTGTTTTTTTTAGTCTCCACTTTGCCGGCCTCTACCGACTCCAGTTTTGATTTTTTTTCAACTTTTATACATTTTTATACTTTTCAAGTATCAATAAAAAACTGATAAAAACATGGATGGTATAAATTAATACTTTTTTTTAATATGCCCGTGAAATCACCTCAAAATCGAGCCTAAAGACTCAAGACCCCCTTAATACTTGAACATTTTCAAAAGCGTATTTTTCAGTTTTTACTGAAATTTTTAATTTTCAGACTACTTTCAAAGGAATGCAACAAGTCTGCAATAAAAATTTGCACAGTGTAATTAGAAGCACGCGTCCGCGCCCATAAGCCAGCCCAACTAACAACTAGACCGCCGTCCTTCGAACCGGCAACCGGCGTGGCTGAAGCGAAGCGGGACTGAAGAGGGCCACAAGGAGCCGAAATATTGCGCAACTCGCACTCCTACTACCAAATAATTTATGGTTACCAAAATTCAAACTTTTCTTGCTCGTTTCAGCGCAAAAGTTTTGCTTATTTTTGTATTTCTTCTTATTTACTTAGTTTCTTCGGGGATTCTCTCTCCGCTCAACGTGTCCGATGTTCGACAATATTTTTGGCAAATTCTTTTTGTTGTTGATATTTTGACGTATTTCGTTGTTATTGTTGTTGTTAGTTGCAAATGTTCCCACTGTCCCCACTGAGCACTCCAATCTAGAGAAATGGCGGCGCGGGGTTTTCGTCGAAATTTCGCCCTTCGCATTTGCCATTTGACAAAGCGAAAACCGAAAAGCAAAAAGCGAGACCTGACGTGGGTTTTGCCAGCAAACACGCTAACTGTGTGGGAGTTAACCGTTGCGGCGTGCACGTACACGAGCCAAAGGTCCAGAACGTTTGCAGCTGACGCTGTTCGTTTCGGTGGGTGAATTGGGCGTTTTGTGGGGCCCAGGAAATTACTTCGGCGAGAACACGCGTTCGTTCATTCGATGGCACGTTTGCCAAATGGCCTCATGCGTGTCTAGCATACATTGCCGTTTGCCATGGGCCGTTGGTGTGGCCGCGATGCGAAGGATGCGAATGCGACTTGCTCCTTTGCGCCCCTCAGACGTCTTTTGCACCATTGCGCAATTTTGTCGCATATTTGCTGCTTTGCTGGCTTTTTTCCGGCTCGCAAATGTGCGTTGCCCATTTTGCAATTTCAAATATAATTTTAGTTTTGCGTTTTTTGGGGTTTTTTAGTCCAAAAAAAATTGCAAACCAAAAAAACCTTTTTTCATTGTGCCACTTGTGAAATTTTGTTTGAGTGCTAAGAAATAAACAAACTGACATTTATTTGGGCGCATTATGTGTGTGTTTTCGAGCAGCAGAAATACAGATGCGTTCGCTTTGCCTTCGTTTTCCCATCGCCTTTCGGTTCAAGTGCGCATCTCAACGCACTGACGCACCGAACCAGCCAGCGAGCCAGTCAGCCAACCGGGCAGCCATGTGCCGCTGCCAGTTTTGCACATTTTGTTATTTTTGTTATTTTTGTTGTTGCATTAGTTTTTGTTGCTGATGAAGTTGAAAACTCTGGCAATTATTTGAAAAGCTTTCAGGGTGAATTCTCAACCTTTTTGCCAGCATTCAGCGCTCACCGTTCGCAACTCGCAACTTGCCATTTGGTATTTGCCATTATTTCTTATTTTCACCATTTCTCAGTCACAGCAGGTTAACGACACTCCGAGGACCACATGTTACCCTCACAGCCGACAAAATCAACGAAATTGTTTTGCAAAAACAAAGTCAGCGAACGTGCCAGCGCTAAAATTAAAATTCAATGGATTTAATGCATTTTTAACAAGATGCTTCGTTAATTCATTCCGAAATTAACGTGTAGATGGAATAAAAGCAATTAAAATGTAAAATTAAAATATTAATTAGGAACGCAGCAAATTGAATTGAATTTATAATTGGAAACTGGCGAGCGTGCGCTGCTCGGCATTCGAGTGGCATCTGGGTTGGTGTGTGTGGGTGTGTACTGCTTGCTGCCTTTGACAGCTGAGAGCACAATTCAAGCACAATTTACGCACTTTATGGAACAACAATATCCGCAACTATTGCTGAGTGCGCCCTACAAAAGGCGGCAATACTGCCTAATTGTTGCAGGCAAAATTCTCGAACGCATTTGTTAAGCTCCCAAATGGCGCTTAAACCACAACTCGGAGGCAGTTGAGGCAATTCGAGTGGTTTAATTAAATTTCGGCATAAACACTGAGTTATGTTGAGCCAATGTGCGCTCAACTATGAATTTCGATAAAAAATGTGGGAAAATTTTGTTTAATATTTACATTGAAAATTCAAATACAGAACTTGTAGGTTGCGACTAATAAATATTTAACCCGTTGTTGCTTTTTGTTAATGGTGACAAGAATATATTTTGGAAAATTTCAACTATTTGGAAGCATTTCATAAAAAATTGTAAGACACTTTTAAATGAAAACATGTAAAATGATGGGCTTAAATGTTTAAAAAAAAGTATTGCTCGTAAAATTTTAACATTGCTACTCATCATTCATGCTAAATGGCAATTTAAACACAATTTTTTATAATCCAATATAAGTAAATAATAAATTAAATATAAAATAAATAAATATAAAAAATATAAAAATATAGGTACTTAAATATAAAAATTTTCAAGAGAGTGACAGAAGACAATTGAACTTACATAAACTTACATTTAGAAGCAGTTTCAAGGAATTTAATATTTGAATGCATATTTTATCTTAAAAACAAATTAATCAATTGAAAAAAAGTAGATATTTCAAAAAATTGCAATCCACCCTATTATAGAACTGAGAAATTTCGAAAACAATTAACCCTTTACACGGCAACAGCGAATTTTTTCATCAAATGTTGTTTTTTAGATATAAACCTAAATGAAAAAAACACGTGTTTTTTTATTTTTTAATATACTTTAATTTTGAAAGGTTTTTTGTAAAAAACATTTGGTGGCACATCTGCAACAAAGCATTAAAACTTGTTTTTTATTTTAATATGTTTAATTTTTAATGAAAATTTTTAAAGCAATTAATGTGTTTGTTGTAGCATAGTCCTACTCCGAATTTTTCGCAAAGTGTTTGTATGTTTTTTATTTATAATTTTTGAACACTTATTTCACTAAAATAAATGCGTGCAGTTTTTCGCAAAAACTGCCAAATAATTGCTGTTAAGTAAATGTAAAGTAATTAAAGTAATGCCAGTATTTCAAAAAAGGAACTTTGCATATTTGTAAAATAGCAAAAAAGAGTCGATTTGATAATTACTTCCGAAATTACGGGCAATTTTACGGTTGGTTGCAGATATGCAACTGTACCGTGTAAAGGGTTAAAATTATTAAAAATTTAAAATTAAAAAAAAAAAATTAATTATAGAACATTGTGCAAAAGCGATATTAAATTCAGAGTATTATAATCCGATAGAATCCGATTTATCATAATCCGATATAAGTAAATAATAAATGAAATATAAAATAACTAAATATAAAAAATATAAAAATATAAATAAATATAAAAATTGTCAATAGAGTGACAGAAGACAATTGAACTTTCATAGAAGCAGTTTCAAGGAATTTAATCCTTGAATTTATATTTTATCTTAAAAACAAATCAATCAATTGAAAAAAGTATATATTTCAAAAAATGTCAATCCACCTAATTATGGAACTGAGATATTTGGAAAACAATTAAAATTTTTAAAAATTTAAATTTATAAAAAAAGAAATAAATTATAGAACATTGTAAAAAACGATATTAAATTCAGAGTATTATAATCCGATAGAATCCGATTTATCATAATCCGATATATGTAAATAATAAATGAAATATAAAATAACTAAATATAAAAAATATAAAAATTGAACTTACATAGAAAACCTGAACCAACGCAATGCCTCGCATTAATAGGGGTCATTCCCTGCGCGTTTGTTCGAGTAAAAAAAAAAGGAAATTAATCCTTGAATATAAATAAAAATAATAATAAATAATAATTTAATAATATAAAATAAATTCTTTAAAAAAAAGTAGATATTTAAAAAAATGTCAATCCACCCAATCACAGAACTGAGAAATTTCGAAAAAAATTAAAAATTTTAAATAAAAAAAAAAAATAAAAATTATAGAAAATGGGTCAAAAGCGAAATTAAATTAAAAGTATAGTTAGTTGAAAATTCATTTGCAACTTCCTAATTTATTTCAAGTGTCGACTGATTCTACGCCATGTTTCACTGCGTCCATCAGCGGCTATACTTTCTATTTTTTCCGGCGATTTTTCGATCATTTAGGTAAGCCAATCGCTACTATATAGCTTCTTGTTTCACCGAGAACGGTGCTTAGCAGTTACTTGATGAGAATGAAAGATCTTTCCAAGCATCTTTCTTCTACTCGGTTCTGGTTGATGCCCGTCAGTGTTCAAGAATCTGCGTAATGTGCTGTCGGTAAAGTTAAGTTCTGTTTATTGAAAACAATGTTTGTCACTTGTCTAATGAGCCCAAGGTATGAAATGTCAGAAATGTCAGTTAGGCAGCAGTTATTCTTCCTTGAATCTTCAGGCTGGCATAGTATTTTGATGTTAATGTTGTTACCAAGATTTAGTTCTTCGCCTCTTAATCGATTGGTATGTTGCCAAAAATTAAATCAGCACTCATAAAAGGTATCAGAATATCTTCGATAGTACAATGCAACAACTGGCAGCTTATCCAAAGCAAATGTTCCTTATTTTTAAGGAATCGCTGATCACAACTTTGAATTCAGTTTCAGCATTTAGTTGGGCTTAAAAAAGAACTTTTAAACTTCAAGAAAGAAGCTCTTCAACTTATCTAATTTTTAATACCAATAAAGGAAATCAAATTTGTCTTTGAACTTGTCAAATTAGCGGCACGTTTTCTCAACAATTCATAAAAAAAAAACATTTTGCCTACTTTAATGAAAATTCTCCAAGTCCTTAAAAACCTTCTAATATTTAAAATTCTACAAATAATGTCAGTCAGCGCCAAAGTGTATCCCGTGCAACGAATTTCATTTAAAATTATTTCAACTTCTAATATAATATTTTGTCTCATTTCTACTTCTGAACTTTTTGTGTTTTTTCATTGTTGTTGTGCATTAGCTGACAGCAACTGTGCGCCATGTGAGGGACACCACAACACAGCATTGCAATTTATAGCGAGTTGCTGCTTCAATTCGGTTTTGTTGCTGTCTTTTTTTTGCCATGTAATATGCTTTATTTTGCTTTTGTTTTTGTTACTCGAAGTTGTTGTGCAACATACACATTTTTATATATAGTATGCATATGTATGTACAAACTCGCATCTATTTGTTCTTGCACTTTGCAATTCGGGGGGAAATGTTTGCCTTGTTGCAAAACTTTTGCACATCTTTCATTTCATCTTACATAGAATCATAATAAAAATAATAACAAGAACAAACATTCAACGTGGCACAGCAAATGAGAATGGAAATAAGAAACGTGAAGTTTTGTTATTGAAATTGTTTGGGGAAAAGTTTTCGACTTGCACATTTCGCTTGCATTTCCGTTCCCAACGCTCCTACTGACAAAACTTCCCTGCCGAAGCGGGTGAAAAATGTGCGAATATGAATGGCGGCAGCAACGTCCAGCGGAATGTGGTTGGAATATTTTCAAATAAGATGTCAAATGTTGGTACTTTATGGCAATTTGACAATCAACGACATTGCACAACAGCGTAAATATAAATTGAGAGTGACCAACAGATAATGAGAATGCAGGATCGATTTTTTAACCAAAGCACCTTTTTAGGTTAGGTCGAATGAAGAACAAATCACAATGGTATAAAACATTATCGGAAATTAACTGATTGAATTTAAAGTTTTCGTACTTAAAATATGCATTTTGTTTACTATTTTTGTGAAGGTTGTGAAAAGTGGGTGCAGTATGAACCGCAATTTTATTTACAGGAATATCCTGCTGCACCTTTCCAGAATTTCAATCAATCAGTCCAAATTAATTATGAAGTTAAGAAGATTTAAAGAAGATTTTTACCTTCTATTTCGTTACTCATAGAAGAAAGGAAGCTGAATTGAAAAAAAACAAACAAAAATCACCATCAGTTTTTGTAGATCTTTGCTACTAACCTAAACTTATCAAATAGGAATTTTATTAAAAATTAAAAATGGCAATTAAATTCGATTTAGAGTACTTTGAATCGTTTTAGAAAATAATATTTCTCAACCATTTCAAATTTAAAATACAACAAGTAAACCTATTCCCAATTCCATGTCCCATAAACAATTTAAGTCTGCCGGCTCACTCTCTAGATTTGACTGATTTATTAGCATACAATCGTACATGATAAATGAAAAATAATTGTCAAAAAACACAAAGCCGCAGCAAAACGCTTGTCAATAGGAATTCATTTTGGACCGCAAATGAAAAACGTTCGTCCGTGCGGTCTTTTCACATTAGAAGGTCACAAATCTGTTAGCGAAACATGTGTTGATATAATTTACATAAATATTTCGAACAAATCGACTTGAACTGGGTGCCAACATATTGAATATTGAATATTTATGAGGCAACAAATTAAAAATAAAACAAAATTCAATGATCAAAAGTGGCCAACGAAACCAAATAAAACATACGAAACTTGAACGAAAATCCAAAAAAGGCAAAACCAACAGTCGCCGAAAGCAGCGAGTGCCCATTAAAATATGAAGGAAAAAATTCCAAAATTCGACACACTGACAATCGCTATAGGAACAAGTAAACGAAGAAGAAGAAGACCAATAAAAAAATAAGTGCGGCATGTTTAGAAAGTCGTTGGAAACCGGAGCACTGGACGATGCGCCGTCTTCATGTAGAACCCATTCAACCTTGTTTCGTTGTGGTTGTGGTGTTGGTGTTGTTGTATGGGTGATGACGAATGTGTCGATGATAAAAATATGAAATTTGAAATTTGAAATCTGGAAATTGTTGGGTGCGTGCTTGAAATGATGGAGCAGCACATTCGGCGCGCCATTGACGCTGGACGCGCCGAACCCAAATGGAGGGACGAAATGCTGCGCTAATGGAATCGGTTGGCCACTTGAGCCGCGTGCGAGCGACAAGTGTTATCTGGCATGGAAATGGAATGGAAATGGTGGCGCTGTGATTTGTTCGGAAAACATGTTGTTTCGAAATGCCCGAAAAAACGCCAGTAACGAGCAGCAGCACTGCCTTTGGTGGCATCATTATGAAGTGTTTTTGGTTTGCTTTTCATTTAAAATTGTTTCTATTGCGGCTCTAGTTGGTTGTTTTTTCGGAGCGCAGCATACAAATGTTAATTAAAAACCAAAAATATGAGCATGAAGCCATAAAAATCGAGTCCACTTGACTTGAACGATGACTACACAAACAAAAACACAAGTTCAACATTTCTACAAACCGGACCAAATGTGGGAAGATAGGCCAATAAAAACTCTTGAGAAAACAATAAATACAACGCCAACAGCAACAACACTAACATTCACTGCTGAGAAATAATCAGCAAGCAACAACAACAACAACGAATTTGTATTTGTATTTTTGTGTTTAATATTCAAAACTGATAAGTGCAGCGTGGAATTTGCGTTTAGAATTTCAATGTCGTTCACGTCGACGACGATGGATGTCCCATCCATCAGTCAAGTTCGACAGTCCGGGTACGCCCGCAAGTCGTAGATAACGCGCGATATCTGCGTCTGGTCAGCGTTATTTTCCATTGTTGCGTGCGGTCTCGGCGGTCGCTGTCGTCCAAATGAATTATGGAAATTGACTTTTTGCTGTCGGCGCATGCAAATCAAGGCAATCGACGCTGCCATTGCTACCGCAATTTTCAATAAATTTGATTCGCTTTTTGAGCGTTTTTTTTTTGCTTTTCTTCGATCCATTGCTGCCACTTGCACTTGCACTGCGTGCTTATAGTGCACTCGGTGCTGTACAAGTACTTGCATGTACTTTCCTACTTCATAAATAACAACAAAAAAACATTTTATGTATACTCCTTCTTCGTTGCCATGTCACAGGCACAGACAAAATGTCATTTGCCTCGAGCAATGTCTTCTTTCCAGCCGCGCCACTCGCTTCAGTGTCTGGCAGACAGAAAGCAATATAGAAATTAAAATGCAGCGGACATGCTGAGATTTTATGCGATCCCTAAACGGGAGCCAGCCAAAGTGGAATGCAACACAGGGCCGCCGCTTTAGCGACGGCAAAAGTTGCATTCAACTCTGTTGGGATGCAGAGATCGATGCAGCCTTTTTTCAATTTCAGATTTTTTATTTTAATTTTAACAATGTTGGAATGTTTTAATAAATTTGAAGATCTTCATTTCATTTCATTCAATTTAATTTTAAATTCATCTAAAATGTAAATCGACAATCGTTACCAGCAGACGCTAGTTTTCATGTTGATGACATCACTTTATTTCTTCCGCTACCGATAAACACAGCAATTACCATTCCTATTTTTTTATGACCTGCCTTGTCATAACTTGTCATAACTTGTATGCTTTATTGTGTCCTTAACTTCGTTGCAGAATCTGCAAATTTGGTTATTGACTAAACCTACTTTATAAATGTGGCTCTTTTAGATAAATCATGAATTGTTTACTGTATAGCAATGGTCATCAATGGTTTCGAAATAAAGCCAATTCAACTAAACAGTTTTTCTGTTGACATAGTCTGTTGAAAAGGTCACACTTGCCGTTGGAAATTGGAATAATCGGTCAAGGAAGCTGGGCCTGGATTAAGTTATATATGAATGATTCCTTCAAACTTGTATACATGTTTTTATATCCAGTTGTAAGTATTCTACTTTCGGTGAGTTTAAGCGAATGCGACCATCAGAACTGGTGGAATGTATGGGTTCGGTGGCACCTTTTTTAGTGTGTACATAAATTGTAAAGTTGTCAATGAATTAGATTGCCTTAAACAGCAGAAATCATGTCAGTCTTTAAATAAAGCGATGGATTACTCTTGCTAAAAGGTGTGACTACGGTCTAGGTAGGCATTTGAGTAGAAAATAACATATTTTGAGGCGGTAACATGGATACTGTTGCTACACGACATATGTAGCAGTTGCATTGGGGTGTTCGAGAGGGAGGTGCTTCGAAAAATCTCCCACTTTTGAATACGAACGAACAACGATCAGTAAGTACTAAGTTGGCTTGGCCATATCTCCCGTATGGACGATGAAGCACCGCCGGAAAACGTGGTTCTGGACCAATTGAAAAGACAGTATTATCTCTTTGGAGAGGATGCGCGCTAAGCCGCCATAACGGGTTGTTATGGCCAGTTAACCCTTTCGCTACAGGTTTTTACTGGGGAAAGTTAAATTTTTAAATTTTACGTCTTAGGCTTCTATGTGGTTATATTAGCAACATTCCATAAGAATTTTTTTAATTTTTAAACTCGGACCCTGTATTTTAGAGTGTTTTTCTATGAGAGCAACCACATCGTTGTGGCTGTAATAATTACTTAAACATACAACTTTTTACGCATAACGAAAATTTAAATATTTCTTCATTTACTTCAGTCAAAATTAAAAAAAAGGATCTAAATTGAAAGAAAACGTCAAATTAAAATGTTCTCTAATTTTTTCTGCTTCTTCTTCCTTTACTATGTAAAGATATACCCTTAAAAAACATGTATACTTCTCTTCTTTTAACCTAAATATTCAGTTTATTAATTTCGTATTTTTTCTAAAACTTCAAACTATTCAAAAGACTAACAAAAAAATGTATTCTTGCAACCATAGAGGATGCAGACGTCCACAAAGTAGCATGTTGCCATATGGCAACAAAATACCGAAAGGGTTAAGTAAGTAGTAGTCTATTCCTATATTATCCTCCCCAATAAATTTAGTTTTCAGTACTAAGTATATTGAAATTTTAAGAACACTTTTTGCAGTGTAATGGTTGCTATGCAGATATTTTGACGCTGTTAACCCATTTTCGGCCGCTACCAGAAATAGCCAATATTTTTTTAATTCCTTTTAAGGACTTACATTTAGGACCTTAATCAAGAATATTTTTGGATTTTTTTGGTGTTTTTTTTTACAATTTTTTTTTATAAATTAATAAAAATTCAATTTCAAATAAAAACAAGTATATATGTACATAGTTTTAGTCAAATAATAATCAAGCATGAAAACAAACAATTGTTGGCTTATATATGTGCATACATGACGACTTCTGGCCAATGGTCGATTTTTCGGCCACTGAAAAGTACGCGGTGCTGAGAGGTAAAAATATTTTCATAATCTTATGGATATCAATTGATTGTGGAAATTTGGTCTTTAGGCTTCATAAATAATCAATAATAAATCAATAATTTGAAAAGGTTATATATTTTTCAGAATATTCAAAATATGACTAAAAAAAATGCTTTTTTCGTGCCTTCGCCAACATCTCTAAATTTATCGTTTTTAAAAAAAATTATTATTTCGAGGGGTTACCAAAAGACCAAAGCTATTTTCTGCATCAAAAGTTCAAAGATATAATGTCTAAGTGCAGAGCTACTATCCTTCAAATTGGCTGGTCGAAAAATCGATCAGTGGCCGAAAATGGGTTAAGCTATCAGTGTGTTTTGTATCCCTTACAGATCTTTTACAGCCTTTTAGCAATGATTCGAACAGCATTCAGTATTGCAAAGAGCTCAGATTGGAATATAAATGTATTGTTTAAAGCGAGAAATGTGTTTACCAGCAATAACAGCGATAAGCTCAGTAAATGTAAATGCAGTAAATTATAGAAACGCTTCTTCATCTGCTGCCGATTGAGTCTTTTATAAGACGGACAGCCGCTTCGAGCGCATTGAGACTGAGAGAATCATCCCAATGGGCGGAAAGACCTAACGGACATAGTAACATCCTCACGAAGGTTCCGATAGACCTAAGGGGGGATACGGACTACACCAAAAAAGGTGCAGACTTTGATGTTAGGTTTTCCACGCTCTTCCCCTCCAGAAGAGAATGGGAGCGTTATGCATCTTCTTTTACAAACGTAGGTACCTCCCTATACACAGACGGTTCAAAGATGGACTGTGGAGTTGGGGCAGGTATTTACTCCAGGGATTTGGTAGTGGAAAGAGCCTTTCACCTACCAGATATATGCAGTGTCTTTCAAGCGGAAGTCTTTTGAAGTCCGAGGTAGGGATGTTTACATCTTTTCAGACAGCCAAGCAGCCATTTAGGCACTCACCAAGCCCATAGTCAAATCCAAACAAGTCAGAGACTGTAAGGAGTTGCTGGGGTTGGTGAGCGGCCGGGTGGATCTTACCATCTGCTGGATACCCGGTCACGCGGGTATCAGCGGAAACGAGTCAGCGGACTAGCTGGCCAAGGTGGGATCCGCCATGGACTCACAGCCCGAAAGGGTGGCACCGCCTTTAAGTGCAAGGCTAAGACAGTTAGAGGATTATTTCCTGAGGAAAGCGGATAGTAGGTGGAGAAATCTTTCCAGCTGCATAGTGGCTCGACAGATTTGGCCACGCTACAACTCCCACAGAATCAACGATCTGCTGCTAAATTCTCGTAGGAATGTTTCTAGGCTAACAGCCGTGATCACTGGTCACTGGCCAATTGGCCTACACGCGGCGAGATTGGGAATCCCCCACAACCCCTTTTGCAGAAGCTGCAGGGAAACCAACGAGAGTGAGACACTCGAACACTTCCTCTGCGGCTGCCCTGCTTTAACATTTAAAAGACTAAATTCCTTGGGGAACAGTCTGATTAGCTCTCTAGCTGATCTGTCTGAGACAAGACTGATATGCATAAAGTCCTATTTGGACGATGCGGGTTGGCTTTAAGGTCCAGTATCTTCTCCCACGCAGGGAAGACCCAATCGAGGAGGCGACAGCAAAACGGCACAAAGTGCTACTTGGGTGTGCTCAGTGAGCACACAGTCGCTGCTACCTACCTACCTAAATTAAAAAAAAAACAATTTAAACTAGTAAAAAATTGTCTAAATGTTTCTTCAAACAATACGTAAATTCTCACTCTGGAATAATACAAGAATTCACATTACATTGACAAGCAATTTCATATAAATTGCTCAATGAAGTTTCTTATTATTCTTACACATAAAAAACAATTCACATTATTTATACAAACAACGCATTACTTTTAAAAAAATATACATTTGTATTTATTTACATATTCATAAATTGTAAAAACACGCTTTTATTTTTATTGAAAATGTCATTGCTTTTTTATTGTCCAGTTTTACAAATGCAACAAATAAAAAATTACAAAATGACATTAAACACTTTGTTTGCGATTTGTTAATTGCATTAATTGTGCATTAAATACCAACAAAAATCACTTTTTTTTGCATATTGTATCGCATTGTTTTGCTGTGATAATATTTGTTAATGATTTAAGCGATTCACTTATCGATTTTATGGCACAGCGAATGGTCAATGAATTAGAATGGAATTATTATGGTTGTTATTAAGCTGAATGGTTATGATCAATTTCGGACAATTTGACTACCGGCCACCGATCTCATTGAATTGCCCCACAAACAATTCAACTGAGAACAAAAGCAAACGTCAAAAAAAACTCTGGGAGAAACCTGTCGCCATTCCATTCAAAAGTCAAATGTAATGTCGTACGCGATCGATGATTGGCTTGGAGACCGGATTGAGGCTGCGTAATTATTTAAGCATTGAGAAAAGGTGTTTTGAATTGAGTTTGAATTAATCGTTGCTGGTATTATGATCAGAATTTTGGTTATTTATTACAATTAATACTTATTGTTATTGTTCTTTTTATTCAACGTTTATACATAAATGTGAATTTTTAATTCAAATTCAAATTAACCAACTTTTGGCTGCATGGGACAGAGATTGAGGAAGACAAAAGGCTGAATTGTCATTTTAGAGATGGATTTTGTGTTGTTTAGTTGGTTGCTTATATTTATAAAATTGCGGTTTGTATGATACATTTGTAGTATATATATATATATGTATACTTATATATTGTTTAAAAGGATAACACTTTTAAAGTGATATAAAATTTGTTGGAAAATTTTGAAAGAAATAAAGACCGTATAGTCGTTTTAGCGATTTGTACAGCAATTAAAAAAAAAATAATTAAATAACTTAATCTTAATTATTGAATTTTTTAATAATTTAAAGATATATAATTATAAAAGAGTCCGCATAGCATTGACAGTTGACAGCTGTTTTGACAGTTTATCAAAATTGAATGTCCCATCACTTCAAAAACACCCTTTAGGATATTTTAACAAACCAAGCTGTCCAAAGCACAAAATTAACCATTTATTTATTAAAATATTTATACATAAATACTTTCGCTTTGTTAAATTTTTACGACTATGCAAAACTGTTGTTTTCTAAAATATGTTCGGCCTATAAAATGTGTATGTATATAAATTGATATGTTTATGTGGAATATTTTTAATGTTGAAAGACATTTATAGTGACATTTGTTAACCAATCCAAACACGAAGCAGTGGGGTGAAAGTATTTGTCAACATATATATTTTTATGTGCAGAAAATTAGGTAAAAGAAAAACTCATGAATAGGGCAACTGAAATTGAAAACAATTTGAATTCATTTCGAAAATCAAAAACTTTAATGCTTCGGGTTCAGTGGCGGATCCAGGGGGGGGGGGGGGGGGGTTGGGAGTTGAACCCCCCCCCGAAATATGTGGATCGACTATAAAACTACATACAAATTAAAATACATTTTATAAATATTAAAGAATTACATTTTAAAACCCCCCCCGAAATAGTTTTCTGGATCCGCGCCTGTTCGGGTTTAAAGTGTAAGGTATCAACTAATTACTTCAAAAATTATTGGAACTTAAATAAATCCGAATGCAAAGAGGGGCAATAAAAACTTAAAATAACTTAAATATTTTACACATTTAAATAAAATAACCGTGAATTTTAATTTTCATTTAGTCAATTGTCCAGTAGTTCGCCTCCAAAGAGACAGTTTTCATACAAATTATTTATATTTTCATTGCATTTCTTTTTGGAAAAACATCCACTTGGAAAAATGCTATGAGTTCGACTTTGGATTAACTATTTCCTATACCAAAATTATCAGCCATGTATTGGCAATTAGGGCCAACAAGCAGCGAGTTGCAGCCGGTCAGTCGTCCAACACTGAAAACTCGCTGGCTTCAGTCAACAAGCCAACGACCCATTTAAAGGGTTTTAATAACAAAATAAACCAATAAAAAACAATCAAACGAAAACACAGACAAACAGACATACCGATAGACGGACAGCGAACATTATGTAAAACGAAAACTCCAAGCGTTAATTTTACAATCGCCACAAAACGCCGTCACCGCCATCGCCATCGGCATCGCCATCGCCGCAGCCCGATTTCCCATTCGCGGCCCGTTGAGGCGCTGCCGTTTGTGTCGCATTGCATGAGCCAATCCAATAACCAATATTCATGCATATCAAATGTCCTTTTAGATGCATAAAACTCGTTTGCGTAGCGCACTATCGGCGACAGCCATCGACAGCAGCGGCAAAAGCCACTTGTTACCGGCGACTTGTCAGTGTCGCCAGCCGCTGTGGCGGTAATAAATTTTCGAATTTATTTCAAATTGAAATTAAAAACGCATCCAACAGTCCACTCAATGCTGCAGCAACAACAACCCCAACAACAACAACAACATTGGTGGCAAGCTCGAAATGTATGAATTGTATAATCAAGTTGGCGCAAGACGCGCACAGCTACAGGCCAACACAGGTGCATACCAACATACATAGATACATTTCTTATGTATGTAAAGGAAAGTATAAATAGATGTACATATATACTTATATATGAACAATGTGAATTTATGTATGTAAGCACCTATGTGGCTGCCGGTGCCCGCCTTTGTGCGTTTAGTGTCTATGGGTGCGTTGTAAGCTAAACGAATGTCTTTGATTTGAATGCCTTGTGGGAACGGACGAACAAACAAACAAACAAACAAACAGGTAGAGCAATGTGGAAAGGGCATAAGGGTGTCCATAGCTGCACAGATTGAATGGCGGGGACTGGAAGAAACCAGCGCCATTGCTATCAGCAGCAAAGATTAGATTTTTCAAAGTTTTTTTTTTATTATTTTCACAATACCAGCACTCGCCTGCAGGGAATTTGACGTATACTTGGAACTGATACTAAATATGCAGTCATTTGGAATCTGTCATTAGATTAGATATTTTTTTAATTTTTTTTAATAAATATTTTCACAATACCAGCACTCGCCTGCAGGGAATTTGACGTATACGTGGAACTGATACTAAATATGCAGTCATTTGGAATCTGGAATTAGATTAGATATTTAAAAAAATTTTTTTTTAATAAATATTTTCACAATACCGCCAGCGAAGTTGGCAAATACTTGGAAATGCTACTAAATATGCAGTCATTTGGAATCTGTCATTAGGTTAAAAACCAAACATTCATATTCTTGCATATATATGAAAGAAAGCACCTAATTTTATTCAACTCGAGTTGCAAACGTCGGCGCAAGTGGGGCCTCAGTCGGTGAGAATGGGCTGCTTTGGTATTGGGGAGTGCGGGAGAAAAGTCATAAAATTTTCTGCATCATAATCTTTACAAAAATGGCATAAATTTAGACATTTCGCTGAAGGTGCAAGAGGAGCGCGGGTAAGCAAGGCTTATCGATTTTATTTCGCTACAACGCTACTGCGCCTCGCTAAACTGAGCTGAACGGGCACGTTGTCCGTTTGGTTGTTGTCATGCGAAAGTTGTTGTAGTTGTTGTTGCAGCTTTTGCACAGCCTCAGCAATAAGTGTGTACATAAGTAAATTATATAAAAAGCACGCAGTTATCTATGACATACCACCGAAGTGGAAGCGCATGGAAACAGTAAATAATATATTTTTATATATAAGCAACTTGTGTGTACATATTTGCGCGCTTTCGCTGCAAAGTGCCCAGAGCTACGCCCAACCAAAGCTTAATCAGCGCTGCAAAAGCAATCAAAGCTTCAAGGCCACCTTGCAAGACATTACACCCACAGACAAATTGCACCAACTTGTTGTAATTTTAAATATTTTTTTTAACTTAGTAACAATTTTTTCATGAATGCACTTATCTTTAGAATTATCTTATTTAATTTCGGAAAAATTATTACAATTATAATTAAATTTAATAAATTTTGTTGCAGCAAAACCAAATCATGCAAGCTGCCCCACAATTTGCACTTGAACAATACGCACACGAAAATTTCCCCTTTTCCTCAGTCACAAACCATTTGCCGCATGAGCACGCGCGTCCTCTGTCGCCAAAAGTCGTAAAGTTGATGTGTGCCACATTCTCCCACCAGCTGGCAGCACTGCTACCATACGCGGCCATAGCGCAAAGTCAATGGCAGCCAACCGCCCGAGAAAACAAATCAATAGAAAATTTCCCAATGGCCGCACACAATTGCACGCCCCGCAACGCACACACACAAATGCGCGCGCAGCCGCCCCTCACGACGGCCACCACTACACGCGCAACGACACCGTCAGCCACGCACACCAGCGCGCGGCCGACACACGTGCGCACGCCATTGGCCGTTGCCATGGCAACGCCAGCCAAGCAGCGGCCATGCGCCCGCTGGCTGCGCACAAGAGCGAGCGAGAGCGCTGCGAGCGTGTGTGTGCGACCTGCAGCCATGTTGGTTTTGGTTTTGCTGCTCGCTTGCCACTCTCGCTGCCATCGCTGAGCCCAGCCAGATAAATGCGATTCAGTTTTCTCCGCGTTTTAGTTTTTTTCAGTTTGGAGTAAATTTTTTTGTTATCTGCTTGCGCGGCACCTACGCGCCTCGAGCGACGGACGGCTGGTTAAGTGCTCGAACCTTTGCAAGTGGCCGTCAGCGCTAAGAAACATTTGGAAAATGTGCCGCTTTTTTTAGCAAACGCTGTGCTTGTGGCTATTTTTGTTTATTTGGCTTAAAGTTTGTGTTGTTTTTGCTATTGTTTTTTTTTTTAGTGCTTAATGCGACGAGTAGCCAGTGGGGCCAAATGGAAGTGCCGCCTGTTAGACGGTGGCGGGCGTTGTCTGCGTGAGTCATGAACTGGAGCTCAGTGCATGAGCACTTGGAAGCGCTGTCTTCAAGCGAAATTGTGTCATGAGAAATATTTGTGAAGGTCTGATAAGACAACTCAAACAAATAAAGGAAACGTTTCAATTCTTCCTCAAATGTGATCCTATCAATGCGAAAAAATTCCAAATTTCTTAAATTTTCTTAGATTTACTTCAAGATTATTAAGACTTAAACTTCTGGTTTTCAAGTTTGTTCCAAAATATTTCTTTCATGATAAGCAATCTTCCTGTGCTTTTTAAGAAGTCTACAACTTTAACCAACCTTCGAGTTACTTCTAAATCATAAGCAACTTTTTCTTATAATCCAAATTGTATTTTGCTTATGTTTTATTTATAACTCATGTTTTCAAGCAGTAAATATGTAATGAGTAATGTTATATTATATTTAACCCTTTCGCTATTTTGTTGCCATATGGCAACATGCTACTTTGTGGACGTCTGCATCCTCTATGGTTGCAAGAATACATTTTTTTGTTGGTCTTTAGAATAGTTTGAAGTTTTAGGAAAAATACGAAATTAATAAACTGCATATTTAAGTTTAAAGAAGAGAAGTATACTCGTTTTTTTTAATGGTATATCTTGACATAGTACAGGAAGAAGAAGCAGACAAAATTAGAGAACTTTTTAATTTGACGTTTTCTTTCAATTTAGATACTTTTTTTTTAAATTTTGGCTGAAGTAAATGAAGAAATATTCAAATTTTCGTTATGCGTAAAAAGTTGTATGTTTAAGTAATTATTACAGCCACAACGATGTGGTTGCTCTCATAGAAAGACACTCTAAAATACAGGGTCCGTGTATAAAAATTTAAAAATGTCTTATGGAATGTTGTTAATATAATCACATAGAAGCCTAAGACGTAAAATTTTAAATTTTAACTTTCGTCAGTAAAAACCTGTAGCGAAGGGGTTAAAATTCAAAGGAGTCCAATAGGCCTAAAAATTATCAGCATACTTAGAAAAAAACAGCTCGTTGACTCACGCAAATCTCTTTCTCGAATCTTTATGACAAACACGATTAAATATAAAGAACATAAAAGTCTTTAATTCTAAAAATAATTTCGCACCATATCATCAGATATGCCAAATATTGTTTAGGAATTTTACGAGGTGTTGATGATAAACATCAATTGACGCCTTTCCTAATGGAGTTTATAGCTTAAACAAATAAACAAAAATGGCGTTAAATGCCAAAGTGGCTATAACCATTTCAGACACATAATTTAGCAGTTGGTTGAAAAATTTTCAATAAAGCTTTGGAATATTATAGACCTTTTATAAGTTACTCTCTCGAAAATCGCAAACAAACTTTTAAAATACAGAGCCTCACCTCCTAAAGGGTTAAACAAAAAGCCTCAAATTATCCTAAAGACACACGTCTTATTATGAATTATTACCAAAAGACTAACGAATCTCTAGTCAGACACTAACAGCCAAACTTAGAGTTCTTCCGGCAATTTTCGACACTAAACTTGAAGGCGTACAACATTTTAACAATTAAAGAAATTTAACACACAGAAACGCCGCCTACGTCCACTTCGATCGATTTGTGGAAATTACCAAAAGCAGCATGACGCCAACTGTGACGCCGACCATGCAACAACCTGTCGCCATGGCATTCTACATAATTCAATAAATTTCCGAATCTGTCATTAGCCACTCAGAAAACAACAACAAAAGCTGCCAACCGGTCGCTCAGTCGTTTGGTCGGCATTGTGGGCGATTATCGCGCGACGGTCTGTCGTTCGTGTCAGTCACAAATGTCGTTAATTTGCGTTTTGCTTTTGATGTTATTAGTTGTTTCTAAATCATTCTCGAAATTAATTTCTCACTAACCAAACACAGCGCCAACAAACAAATCAAATGCCATTTTATTGAATTTTTTTTTTATAAAAATACAAAATGATGTTGCTGCATATGAGTAATGTGAAGTAGATGTACGTACAAGTCAATGCTGTTGTCATATGTCAAATAAATCAATCATATTTATACAAATGGCGCTGTCAAGAGCGAAACGAGCGACAGCTATGGCCCATCGGCTGCCAGTCGGCGCACTCAGCGCCAGCAAAGGACGGCGAGGTGAAGCTCTTGGCTCGCCATAAAACACCGATGAAATCGCCAAGCACAATGGCACCAGCCACACCAAAACAACAACAGCAAACGGTCATTATAGGCTGTCAAAAAGCAGACAAACAGCCAGACCGACAGTCAATAAAATGTTTGTAAAGTGGAAAGTTTTGTGTTGCGGCCTCATGAGGTGGAAAAATGATTTAAAATTAATTAAAACAACAAAAAGTGCCGCCATTTGGAAAATGTGCTGTCACACCTCATTTAACTGTCAACAGCAATAAAAAATTTATTGTTTAATTGTATTTTTTATGCAATAAAAATGACAAAAGAGCTTTGTATAAGTCGAACGTGTTGGCATTTGTTGAAATATTTCGTTCGAAGAAGACAGGTTTTTAATAAATGTGGTATGAGTTTAAACAAAAAAATAAAAAATTCAATAAGGTTGCACTTAGACTGCACTAAAATTAAATTAAAAATTAAATTAATTAATTAATTGAAAAATTAATATAAATTATTTTATTTACTATGTGTAATAAATAACATTTAAAAAGACTAGTATGAGTTTGTTTAATTTTATTAAAATTTTAACTAATTATCCAACTAACTATTTAACTAAATAACTAACTTACTAACGATTCACTAATATGATCACGTGTAATCAGTTATTATTTCCAGGCATTATTATTAAAAATTATATAATAATCATTAATCATTCATAATAAGTTGCACTAAGACTGATTTAGGTTTAATTGATTAAAAATTAAATTAATTAATTAATTGAAAATTAATATAAATGATTAATTTCACTATGGGTTTAAATAAAATTTAAAAAGACTGGTATGAGTTTGTTCAATTTTAATAAAATTTTAACTAATTATCTAACTAACTAACTAACTAACTAACGATTAACTAATACGATCACGTGCAATCAGTTATTATTTCCAGGCATTATTATTAAAAATGATTTAATAATCATTAATGATTCATAATAAGTAGCACTTAGATTGATTTAGGTTTAATTGATTAAAAATTAAATGAATTAATTAATTGAAAATTAATATAAATTATTAATTTCACTATGGGTATTAAAAAATTTAAAAAGACTGGTATGAGTTTGTTTAATTTTAATAAAATTTTAACTAATTATCCAACTAACTATTTAACTAACTAACAATTAACTAATAGGATCACGTGTAATCAGTTATTATTTCCAGGCATTATTATTAAAAATTATATAATAATCATTAATGATTCATAATAAGCTGCACATAGATTGATTTAGGTTTAATTGAATAAAAATTAAATTAATTAAATAATTGAAAATTAATATAAATTATTAATTTGGCTAATAATAAATAAAATTAAAAAAACTGGTATGAGTTTGTTCAATTTTAATAAAATTTTAACTAAATATCTAACTAACTAACTAGCCAACTAACTAACTAACTAACTAGCAAACGATTAACTAACAGGATCACGTGTTAATTAATTATTAATTAATAATAATCATTAATCATTTATAATCAGTTGAAGACTAATTTAAATTTAATTGATTAAAAATGAAATTAATTGATTGATTTCCAGAAACTAATTACTAGAACCTATGAGCAATAAATAAAAATAAAAAAGAATTGATAATGTTTAGAAATTGTTAAGAAATTAAAATTTTAAATCACTGTTAATCGAACTTAATTTGTAAAACTAATTTTTTAATCAAGGTTAATTTAACATAATTTTTAGTCATGTTTAATCAAGCATATTTATAAAGCTTGATTAAATAAAGCTTAGTTAATTTCACAACTAAAACTGTTTTATAAATAATAAAATTGCATATAGATTTATTTAATTATAATAATAGATTTATTTAATTAATATAGATATATTTAATTATATATTTTAACTAATACTTTGTAGTCAGATGCCATCGATGAAAGTGCATTTAGTAACAATTATAAATTCTTAGTTATATTGAAAAAAACTAATAATAATAATTGGCCAATGACTTTTGTTTCAATACTTTTTAATCGCTCAGATTGAATTTCACCCAATTTTATGCACAACATTTTACGCCGCAGTTCACTGCAAAAATGTGTCAACGCCCCACAGCCACCAACAGGATAGTAAAAATTAAATCAACAACAACAAACAAATGGTACAAACAAGCAGCAAATGCCCTATTAAAGGCAATAAAAGGCTACTAAAAAATGTATTTCGTTTCATTCATAAAAACGCGCAACAATATTACCCAGTCAGCCAGTTAGCCAGTCAGCGGGCCGCCAAAACGGCCAAGCAACCAAAGCAAATGTAAACAAACGCTCCAAGTGACGAGCCCCAAGAGTGCGAAAGCGACAATTCGCAGTGGCAGAGTTCGAAAACTGGTAAACTGGAGACGTGAAGAAGTGTCCAAGTGGCGCACTGGCGAAGAGGCGAGGTGGTAAAAAAGCCTCAAAACGACTTGACATGTTGTTGGTGCTGTTTTTGGTGGTGTTGTTGTTGTTGTCAAAGTCATTGCTCATTTTTTACGAGCGCGTATGCTGGCAACACCACGACACACCACTCACACACACACACACACACGCGCGCATGAAGACCAGCACACCAGCAACCAAAACACATTAAATGCTATTTAATGGCGCAATAATAATGCTTTATTTTACTATTATGATCATGTCCGTCAGTGGGACAGCGACTGCGACTGCGCGCGTCCACACTGTGCTCGTACGAATGTGTGTGTGTGTGCATAAGCGTGTGTGGCATTGTTGTCTGGCGAGCGTCTAGCGGCAACCCTGCGTCTTCGGCGGCGGCGGCGTCTTCGGACCGCTTAATGGGCCACCAATGCCGCTGGCGATAGCGAAATTTTCGAGTTTTTACGGTCGTTTAACCTTGACATTAACAAATGGCAGCGTCACGCGCGTCACCTGACACCGCGCCGCCGCCGTTGCCGCTCAAACTCAATTTGATGATTATTTCCCACATGACCATAACCTGCCGCAAATGCGTCGCTGTCCGCGTGCGGCTCATTTAAATGGTGTGCCGCCATAAAACAGGCAAGAAGCTGCAGCCGCAAGAGATGTTGACGACGACAGCGGCGGCGGCGGCGGTGGCGTTAAAGGCGTTGTAGCGTTGTGTGCAGCGCACTCGTAATCCATCATAAAACAATTTTTTATGAGCGCCATCAAAGCGCGCACCACTTGCTCCACTTCACTGGGCACAAAGCGTTGCGATGATGAGCAGAGAGGAATGGAGGAGCACAGCGGCATGCTCGTTGTAAATCTCGACAAAGTGCTCAACAAATTCCTGTATTGTTGCTGTTGCTGCTTTAGCTGCTGTGCAGTAGTTTGTATTTTGTGCCTTCACAACAACAACAACAAACAATCACAGCATGTACGCAATGACCACAGCTATTAAGTCATTGCGACGGCATTGCCACTTTTAAATTCAACGACACTCCCCCATTTTCCCTCACCAACCGCTTCCGAACTTCTTCACTTAACACACATCGAGGAGTGTTTATAGATTTTATTATTGCTTTCGGCGTGCGATTCTTTTACGATCATTTTCTCTGCTGTTGTTGTTGTTGTTGTTGTTGTAGTTTTGTTTTGGTTTATTGGCCAATCGTTTGGGCTGTTAGCGTTCAATGTTTGCTGTTTATGTTGGCACGCTGGCTGTCGATTTTTTTAATAACACTCACCGGTATTTTATGTTCGTTTGATATGCTTCGGTCGGTGCCGCAAAAAAGCGAGCCGGATTTTTGATGAGCTTTTAATTGCGGCCATTAACACATCGTTATGGGACACTAAACTGAACGTACCAGTGACGACATTACGTCTGAATTGGTAAGTGTGCGTGTGACGCAGCGAAGAACAATTTGATGGATTATCAATGAAAAATAAAATTGAATGAATTGAACCAAACTTGATTCTGGCAACATTTGTAAAGGTCGTTGGGTGTTGTTTCACTTCCTATGTTTCAACGCCTGTTGGACGCATTGCGTGGTAAGTTCATAAAACAACGTCATTACTGCACACAAATCGCTACCGTGTAACTCGACCGAATGACAGTTGGTCATAAAATTGTGTATGCAATGCTTTGCGTCATGCCGTCACTGTCGCTGGCCCGAAACCTGTCTGTCGTTTGCTGGCAATTTGGCAGCATTTGTCGCACACTTTGAGCGCAACATTTGCCTAAATAATGAATCAGTGTGGGACAGAGGAACTATTGCGCGAATGAATGTGTCAGGTGGAAGGATGAAAGAAAGATTTCCCTGCTTAGGTAGTTCTTTACTTATTTATTATACTATTTTTTTCGTCAAAGAATATTCAATTATACTGACACACTTAAGAACAGCGAATAACAAAATTGTGCAAAATAACAAATTGTGTTGTTGTGGAGTCCAGTCGCCTGCCATCTTGTCCTGCTTGTAAGAGAGATTTGACTGCATTGGCAGTTTTGTTGAAATGTATATCGCACACCCACTATAAAAGTGACACAACTCAACATTGTTAATTTTTCAGGAAACGCCAAAAACTGTTTTTGAGCGAAATAAAAATTTTTTTTTTAAATAACGTATAGACCGTTTAGTAGAAAATCCCCACAGATTATGCTTTAGGCTAAGTTACAAAGATGTTTTTTTTTATTTTACACTAGAAAATACAAAATTTTTAGTTGTGATTTTTTTGATGATATTTTAATTCAATAGTTACCGAATTATTTTCATTTATGTCACTTTTGCTGAATTTAATAATTATAAATGACAGTCAAAAAGTTGAAAGAACAATTTTGAAATTTCGAAATTAATCCAAAATTTTTAGTTGTGACTTTTTTGATGATATTTTAATTCAATAATTACCGAATTATTTTAATTTATATCACTTTTGCTGAATTTAATAATTAAAAATGACAGATTAAAAGTTGAAAGAAAAATTTTGAAAATTCGAAATTAATTTTTTTATTTGTAAATATATACTAACATCCCCATCCGTTTGAAACGTGTATTGTATCACATGTTGGAAAAAACAGTGTTGCATACACATTTCAAACGGGTGGAATTTGTGGTATCACAACGGGTCCATAGGCCTAAGTGTGTCTCATATAGAGGCAGCCACTAAACCAACCAACCATATACTAAAATTGTCACAACTTTACTTAAAATTAACTGCAACAAAAATTTATTTCGTCAAAAGTGTCACAATTTGAGTTGGGACTCTTTTGCATTGAGCTGCAGCGATCAAATTGCATCAAACTTCTCGACATGAAGAGGGACCTAACAGTATTTTGGCAACAGTTAACAACAACAAAATAAACTACGCTTTTGCTTATTCCGAAAATTCAAAATTTTGAGTTGTGTCACTTTTGAAGTGGGTGTGCGATATGTAAATCACAGATTCACTTCTACCTCGAATCGTTAACAATATTCTGCCTGGTTCGTTCGTGAAAATTATTTAGTAAAAAAAATTTTATTTGAAGTTACTACAAAGCATCACTACAGAAGCCTTACTGGGGATCAAACCCATTCAGCGAATACCTCAACATCATTGGAACTAAATATTGACGTCAATTGTCAACTGCAACTAAAAAAAAAGAAAAACAGTTTTGTAAAGTCAAGTGAAATGAAGCTGAACACGAAACTGAAAATCAGAAAATTTTTTTAAATAGCGTTTTCGAAAAATCTTCGAAAAACCAGTTTTTCCCTGTTGTTTCAGTTATGAGCATATATCTCGTAAACGAATCATCCCACTAACACAAACTGTCAGTCGGTTAGAAGATAATACCTTCACCTTTCCAGCGATATACAGATTATCCAAATCAGATGAAATTGGGGGAAGTTACTGACGGTGAAATTTGTAAAAAAGTGAATTTTTCGATCAATTTAAAAAATTATAAATTTTCGAATGTTTTTTTTATAGATCAAACAAATTATATCCTCTGGTTTAAAATCTAAGATGAAAAATATATTATTTGAGCAAATATTAAGCCTAACATCAATAGAATTGAAAGAAAAATGACAAAGTTATGATGCACTGAGTGAAAACACCAACTTTTCATTTATTACACCGTGCGAAACAATTTTTGTTTTTTTTGCCGAAAGCCATCCAAATGTTGATATAGACTTGAAATTAGAGGTCATTTATAGTATCCTGGCATAGTCAGTTTTTCATTTTCTGACCCAAAAACCTTCTTAAAGGACTATAAAGTTTTAAGGACATACACATTTCAAATATTTTTGTAAATATTTGCGTTGTGCAATGATAAAGATATGGGAGTCAAATGAAAGAGAAAAATTGTCTCCTTTTAACTAAATTTTCTATTTTGAACTTTCAAGACCAAAATATGTCAGGTATGAATAACATACATGTCTTGGATCTCAGTCTGTGATTCATACATAATATGTATATATATATATTATACATTTTATTCTATTTCAAAGTTCTGAAATAAAAAAAGTTCTGAAGAACTTTAGAACCAAGGAAGCTATTTTCTTCTATAATTCACTTCACATGGGCGCATAGGACCACAACAAGTCTTTTGACTCTTTCTGATTCGTTTGAGGGCTTTTGTTTTTTAACGTTTTTCGTTGTTGTTGTTATATTGGCCCTACGCTAGTTCGCGTCGAAACTATCTCGTTCAGGTGTTTTCTAGTCATCTGCTACGAAAGAAGCTGTTACAATCCAAACTACTTTTCTCATTCAAATTTCCACGTGCATAATTTGAAAATATTCTTATTACATTTGCAAATGAATTCATTTTGAAATCATTTCATTCATTTTGGATACCTTGCCAAATATGAAGTAAAAAGACACAAGTTGCATTGCAACAACAAAGCACCGAACGAACAGGCAAAAGCAAGTAAATGAGCTTAAAACAAAGGACATTCAACATCAGCGACAATATTCTTGTTGTTTTTTATGAAAAACACACCAACAATCAGACAGATGTTTGGATAGGTGGATGCGTGGTGCGGTCTGACTGTGCAACCATATTGAATTCACAACACTGCCGTTTACCCAAAATGAAATACATCCCATCAATAACAATGACAACAACAAAAGCTGCAACATTGGCCAACGGAAAAGCAAAAGACAACAACACCTATAATGATAACCGAAAATAATAACAAAAGCAAAAACCAGAGAAAAAACATTATCGACAGTCACGTACAATAACAGCGACAGCAAAAACCTATAACAACAACAATAGCAATGCAACGCTTATGAATCACGTTTTCGATGAGAGCAGAATGGCGCGACACATAGAATAAAAGTAAATGGTGGAAACGCGCCGAAAAGGCAAAAAATTAAAAAAGATTTACAAATGACAACAACAATGACAACAACAACAACAACAAAAACGTTAACAACAATAGCGGCAAAAGGCAAAACAAAGAGGCGAGGAAACCAAGTCAAGAAAAAAACAAAAAAAATATCGAAATGCCAAACAACGAAAAATCATAATGTAGCCATTTTGGGCAGCAATCGTTGTCGCTGCCGAAAACAACAACAACAACAACATTAACCGCAGCAAGAAGACAAAGAAGAAACCGTATCAGCGGCAATACCAATAACCGTGACTGGCAACCGCCGCCACACAGTCGAAGGTGCGGGCAGAGCGATGGGCGACAGAAGCGAAGCGTTTGTCGTTCAGTGACTTCGTCGACGTACGTAGGCTCCACGCCACATGCCGTGCCACGTTTATCAAAGTTTGAAATTTCCAAATGTCAACCGCCGCCGCGACAACCGAACGACCGAGCGGAATTCAAATGAGGCTTCGGCGCAAGTTTGGGCGCAAACAAAATGCACCAACAAGCCGGTCCGCAGTTCGCCATGTCTGAAGCACCGAAACGCGAACGTGCACCACAACAACAGCTGAGCCAAGCTGTCGTCAAGCGACCCAAAGTGCCACATGCGAACTATTTCTATGATGTTTTTGCATTCTTGTTTTCTTTAAGTTTGTTTCATTTTTTACTTCAGCGAAAACACAGTTTTGTAGATAGTTGTATGTAAGTATGTTTGTATGTGTGTTTGTTGAGAGGGAAAGTGCTGCGAGGGAAAACTGTTTTCTGCTGTGACAGTTGGCATAATTAACGAAACGTGCGCCCTTTAATTTACTAAAACGTTTTTGATGTTAAAGTTTTCAAAAAAGCAAAACAAAAAAAATCAATAAAAGGATGTGCGTGCACGCAGGATAACTCGGGCGATGGCCTTTACCACAAATAAGCAGATAATCGACGTTGTGCAGAGATTTGGGTGATTTGTGAAAAGCAACAAAAAAACAAACATTCACTAATAGCGTTGGCGATTTTTTGGGGAATCTTTTGAGAACAAAAATTTGATACTTGGAGTTCATACTTCTTTGATAATATTCTTTTCTTCATCTCCTTAAACAATTAGTGGCGAACAGTAATCTTTGTTTGTGATGGTTGCCATACTTATATTTAGTTTTTTGTATTTTGCTTTGAATTGCCAGCTAGAAGTTCATGGGTTTGAAATTTGGTCAACACCAATGAAAAGAAAAAAAATATTTTTTTTTTCAACAACAAAATCCACAAATTGTTCTGTATAGCTTCAATCAGGTCTAAACGAGTAGCTCGTAGCAACAATTTCATCTTGGAAACATAAAGAAGGTTAACATGACAAGTTAATTGATAGTAGTTGATGTGTGCTTGGCCTTAAAACCGGTAACAATTGTCTCTTTGAACATTGCCGATAGGAGCTGTTTTTCCACAAATCTATTTTTGACAGACATTTCTAATAAACAATTATTAACCACTTTTCAATGGGGAACAAGTTTGTGATGCACCAAGCCACCGATAACGAACAGTAATTTGACTTTTGAACTTTTAAGCGACTTTGAAGTGTTTTTTCGGTTTGCAGCTCAAACTTGTTGATATTCCACGAATAAGAGATTCGAATGTATGCAATCGGGCATTTCAAAAGAGATATGTTTTCGAAGAAAGTCAGCTACAAATCTATACACACTATTGAAGTAGAATGATTTAACCAGCTGTTCTCAACAAACTGGTTGACAAATCGAGCTCTTGTTTGAAGTTATAATTCACAAAAATTTGATTGCATGTTGAGTTGCTTTTTTGATGGAGTGTGTATAATCTTTATACATACATTCCGGGCCACCAGAATAGGTTCACATTTTTTCCTGAAGAAAAGTTAGAAGTGTTTTTACAAAAACCAGTTTTACCTCATTTATTGGTATCAAGATGTTCAAGGCATCTATCGTGAACCTACCTTTTCAAAACACAATTTGATATTTATTTACTTTTTCTTGTTTGGCCCACTTTTGTAAAGTGAACCCCAAAACTGAGTTCGTTTTAGTGGGTATTTATAATTGTTTGTTCTGACTGGCTGACTGATTCATCATCGCCCAGCCCAAACCGCTGAAGCTACAAACATGAAACTTAAACTGTAGGTACAACTTGAAAAATGAGCCTCCGCTAAGACGTAATTTTTTTAAATTCGGAGTTTAAAAGGGCAAAACATGCGTTAAGGGTATGAAGAAACGCGATTTAATGGGCCCACTGATTTCAAATTTGGTGAAAATACTTAAAATAAAAAATAATTCGACACGTATTTTTTATTTTTTCGAAAATCAAAATTTGAAGGGATCAACAATGGGTTAAGAAGCGATACGGGAAGGCTACGAAAAACCCATGAACCAATTGGCCTATTGACTTAAAAATTGGTGAAAACATTGGAAATCAAAATTATTTTGACACGTGTTTCTAATTTTTTCTAAAATCAAAATTTAAAAGGGTGCACCAAGGGTTTAAAGTTTATATGAATATATGTATGATTTTAACGCTTTTTGACTTCAAACTTGGTAAAAGTACTCTAAGTAAGAAATAATTCGATACGTATTTTTTATTTTTTCGAAAATTGGAATCTAATGAGGTGAACCAAGTGTTAAAAGTTTGTATGAAGAAACATAATTTTTTACGGATTTTGACTTCAAACTTAGTGAAAGCACTTAATATGTGAAATAATTTTATGCGTGTTTTTCATTTCTTCGAAAATCAAAATTTGACGATGTCAACGACGGGTTAAAAGTTTGTATGAAGAAACTGTGAAAAATATGAATTAATGGACCTGTTGACCTGAAACTTGGTGAAAGTACTTTTGGTGAGAAATAATTTGACACGTGGTTTTTAATTTTTTTCGAAAATAAAAGTCTGACGGGGTCAACGGTTAGTGAAGGGTTTGTATGGAGGAAACATGATTTAAGGCGCCAATTGACTTCAAATATGGTGAAAGCACTTTAAATGAGAAATAATTAGATAAGTATTTTTTCATAAAAATCTGCAAGATCAACAAAAGGTTAAGAACTTAGCCCCATTTAAGAACATTAGCCCCATCGATGCTAGTAATTTTAATGTGTCACTTCCGAAGGGTTTATTGTTAAATAGTTTAAGTAAATTGTAGTTTGTAATTATTAATATTTCCTATAGTCAGTAAGGACATTTGTTCATTGGCTAAATAAATAAATAAATAAATAATTTATGAAAAATATTGTTTTATTGTAACTCGTATAGCTACTAAACACTGATTCAAATATGATTTTCAGTGACTTTTTAATTTAAAAACTTTATAGAGAAAATGTAGAAATTGCTCCATGTTCTTATAAGAAAGCTGGTTTTTTACGAGTATCAATTTTTTGTCATCTTTATGGTTTGCCTTAATTTCATTGTTTCGGTAGACTTTTCTGCAAGCCATTATTTCGAATTATCGATTTTTGTATATATAATTATAAGTTTGTATAATTACTAATTGCATCCAAAACGCAGCTGTGCTCTACAACATTTCATTATTTTACATAAAACTTCCAATAGTTACGTTGTAAATGTAAAAAAAATAACGACGCGGAAGAGAACGTTTGGCCCAACAACTTTAAATATTAAATGCCACAACTTACTCAATGAATGTCATAAGTAAATTTCGAAAAATTAAAATATTATAATAAAAATATGCAAAAAATGGAATAACTTGACTTGTACGCCATTTGTGTAATTTTTTATTGCATTGGCATTTAATGCAGATGTGCCGCTTTTGGGCGCCTGCAAGCAGACAAACTGCAAGTCAGAAGTACTCGAAGAAGGGTTGAAGTCGGCGTAATTATTTATTTAAAACCGCAAAACTCCATTATGCTCTTATTGCCAGCGATGGCGGGTAGCGGCGACTGCAGCTGGCCAACACAGGATTCGGAGCGGGTGGTCTACCAGCTGAGCATTTGAATTATGTTAATTACATATTATTAAAGGGGTTTTGTGTACGTGCCACCGAGCAGGCGAAACACATTCACAGCCATTCGGATGCATTAATTAAAAACCCTTTCGGTGGGCACCCTCAGTCCTGGACCCAAATGCAGGCGACATGTTGCAACATTACCGACAGCGTTCGACACTTGCTTTGCCTTTGACCTGTCTTGTTTTTGTTTTTAATAACCATTTGGTGTGCATGTAATTTGGTAATTCGCTGCTCTGGTCGCACCACAGCTGCGCTGCTAGTTGCCTGCTGAATCTGCACTTAATTCGTCCGATACGGACGCATCGCATCGTCGCATTTAATTTGGCAACAGCAAAATTAGCAGCAACAGCAGCCACGACAATGGCGCTGGCAACGGCCACAGCGACAGCCAAAGCGATAGCAGAAACTTGTAATGCGTTGCCACGTCACAATGGCAGACACGAGCTCCATCTTGCCCTTTCAAGCGTTTGGTTGGCGACCAGCGCTCGAGACAGAACTACAGCCAGACAACGCTGCCAAATCAAGCTGCACTGTGGTAAAACGCACAAATAGAGAAGCGAAAATTGTTTCATTATGCGCACCAAGTGGCGCACGTGAACGTGAAGTCAAATTGCTGTGCACAAATTAAAGAAGCGGAAAAGAGGAATATTCAAACAATTTTGCTTAAGTATTTCTTGGGTCTGAAGTTCAACTTACAATGAGTTCTTTAAATTAGACAATATGAAAAAATTAAATTCTTACATATGTTAAAAAATAAATAAATATGCATAAATGAAATATGTATGTATATATGTATATGTATGCAGCCGGCCTCGATAGCTTAGCGGCTGAATAAAAAATTCACATTTTCTCACAAAAATCTAATGATTTCTTCTTAAAACTCAATTACGATTGCAATTATATTCAAAGTAGGGAGGTTAGTGGGGTTTCGACAACACATTTTGATTTTTGCTTTGTAGAAACCCAAAAGTTGGCATCGTCACAACTCCGTTCGTATGGGAGACGCCCTCTGGTGGTGAATTTTTGAACCTTAATTAATTTTAGATTTTTTGTACTCAAGAATGTTGGCGATCGCTGAATAAATCATACAAATCGGTTCTGTAGTTTTCGATATATGATGTTTTCTCGCTAACTTAACTACTACATCTACAAGTGGGGAGCCAAGTGCATAGAAAATAGCCAATTTTGTATGGCAGCCCCCTTAAGACTTGGAGTTAGCGGGTAGGTATGTTTGGAAGAAATATTTGGAAGAGAAAATAAATGGGTGTCGGTCAAACATTTGATATATCTTTGGGCAATCTGGGAGCAATGGGAGCCCATTTTATAAAAACGACCATTTTGTATGGGAGCCCCATTAAGGGTTAGAGATAGGGGATGAGTATGTTTGAAAGAAATGTTCAGTAAGGAAAACTAGAGGGTGTCGGTCATAGGTTTTAACCCTCTAAGAGCAACTTCTGACCAGCTGTGGAGCAATTTGTCGAATTTCCCAGTTTTTTTGTGAACTTTGACCTCGATGCGACGCCATTTAGCCCCACCCTAGCCCCACAATTTTTTGGCTCATGCACTTTTTCACCAAACCGCATAAAATTAGAGAGTGCGGAGCATCGAAATCGAAAAATCGTCCACTAATTCCAGCAGGGGCGGATTTAGAAATTTGCCGCCCCTAGGCAGTTGGTAAAATTGCCGCCCCCCTATTTAAAATTTCTTGAATGGTGGAATTAGTTTGGTGCGAATATTTTTTTTTGTCCTTGCGCCTTCGGTATGTTTATTTTCTTGGCTAGTATAATTGGTTTTTTTTTTTTGCTTGGGCATTCGTTCTTTGCTTGTATACATCGGTTGTTTTTTTTTTTTTTGCTTACGCATTCTGTATGTTTATTTTCTTTCCTTGTATAAATCCGTTGTTTCTTCGATTCAGACATTTTACACTTAAAATGTTGGTTTCCCACGAATTCAACAAGTTTTCAAAGTTCCCGCTAAAATTTGCCGCCCCTCAATTCTTGCCATTTGCCGCCCCTCAATTCTTGCCGCTCTAGGCGACTGCCTACAATGCCTGTATGGTAAATCCGCCCCTGAATTCCAGTCTAATGTACTGTAATGTCTAATGTATGTATATACAGCTAAAAGAGTCGTAATAATTATTACTTAATCGTAATAATTTAATAACTCAGGCGAATAAGACCGAGAAAATCTGTTGCTTCATTTGCCTGAACACTTCATCAAAGCAATGCCATTGAACTCAACCGATCAAAAATATCTCAATCGAATGCTCTTTCGATTGATTTCAGGGAAAGTGCTGCTCGGAAGTCGAAATAGCATCGTCATTGATCCATTTGGGCGGCATTCAGGGGCTCTGGAAACTTGAAACGTCATGAACGTTGACCTTTGCTAAGCATTTGTCGGTTAGCCAAGAAAGCAGATTTTGTTGTAATATAGTAAATCATAGAGTCATACAAAAAAATACTAAGAACCGTAACAACGGAACAGCCCCTCGAATTGTCCCAATGATTATAATCTTAAATGTAAAACTATAGATGACTGCTTTAAGAATTGAATAACCTGCAAAACAAGTCTCAGCACCCATTCATGTCAGAGCGTTAGCAATTGGAAATCGAAACAGAAACGATCTGAGTGCCATCTAATTTTTTATAAACAATGAACTTTTTTACAGCCCTTCTGTATTGATAGATTTTGAGCCAGCAATTTGCCTTCGCAGTCGGTGTTGCTTTCGTAATAATGTAAAAACGATGTTTTGCATTTCATCTCGTGACTAACAAGAACTTTCCGCACTACGATTTCGAAAGAGTGAATGAATGAATGAATAAGCGCATTGACTGCAGCAGTGCTGGAGCGGAGCGAAAACTACAGAAATCCCAGACAGAAATTTAGATAAATTATTCATTGTTCTAACGTGCAAACCTCATTGCGACTATTTTAGTTAATTAATGAAAGCATCCGACACCAAAAAAAAAAACAAAATTAAAAACAATATCAACCAAGCCCAGAACGAGTGCTACGACATGACAAAACGACGAAACTAGAGAAAATAGAAAACATAAATTCGCTGTTACTGAAAGCACAAAAATCCCAGACTCGAGCGCAAAATTAACGCTCAAGAACAAACGAACGCCCTCACGACGCATGATAAACGACGCTTTTGTTTTTGTTGCTGTTGTTTTTTCACAAATGGCACATCCAGGGACGACGAAATGAAAGCAGCTGAAATCAAACCAAACGAAACGAACGAACGAAATGAGATGAACGGTCAGGGAAGAAGGGAGCACTGAGGCAAAAAACTAAATAAACTAAAATGAAGTGGAATGAAAATGAAATGAAATGAAAGAGTTCAGGCAAGCGGGCCGGCAGGATGTGTTGCAGGACAAATGTGCAAATAATGGCAGCGGTGGTGCAAACGTAACACAAATGAATGGCTGGATGGTTGGTTGGATAGCGGGATGGCAGTGCGCTGGCTGCCAAGAGACAAGGCGGTGGGTTTTCGACTACATGTGTATGTGTGTGTTCGTGTGAATGTGTGCTGGTGTGCAAGGCATGCGACGGCCACGCCACACCGGCAAACACCAGCGCAATCACCAAAATAACCGCCCAAACGCAACCAGCGCGACAACACGCATCAGCCAGCAACAAAAACAACAACAGCGACAAAACTGGTAAATGAAACTGCTGCCGGTTAGCTATGGCAGTATGGCACTCTACAGTAAACAATTTTTAGAAAAAGGATATTAGTTGAGAAAAGTTATGATTGCTATTCTCTGTGATGAAATGGCAATGGATCGAAGGATATTAAAAAATTGAATTGAGCGGCTTTCATGCTTCGTAAAGGAGTCAAATTTTTGGCGGTTTTTAATTTTTAAATATCTGTATTTTCTTTTGTATTTCTATCATTTTTTGCTTTGATGACTTTTATTTTTTTATCGGATTCTACAACTAGTTCTACAATTAGGGTTCTACAATTACAATTAACCAAATCCGATGTGTACTTTTCGGGATATCACCGGATGTAACATATAGTCTTTGTAGGTAAGGATAACTTGCGGTCTTTCTAGTGTTAAATTTTAAGCCTAATTTCGCTTAGGACTTTAAATTAAAGTCACTTTGATCTCTTAATATCAGACACCTAAAATAATTATTATCCATATTTTTGGGACTAAAAAACAATTTCAAGAAATATCTATAATTATTGCTTTTTAATAATTATTCCCAATAAGAAATTTTTTACGTCGCCTATAACTATTATCATGTAAAAAATATTTTTGAGTTGCATAATAACTCTTAGAAGTAACAAGTATAGTTATCTTTCGTTGTCGATAATTATTATTTTAAGATCTTTGTTTTTTACATTGCTTCATAACTTTTATTTATGACTTTTTTAATTTACGTTACCAAAAATTATTATTTTGATAAATTTTTTTGCGTTGCTTCATAACTTTTATTTATGATTTTTTTTTAATTTACGTTACCGATAACTATTATTTTGAAAAAAAAATATTTTACGTTGAATTACTACATTTTGGATTGAATTGATTTTTAATTGTTTTAAATTGACAAACGCAAACCTAATTTCCACCAACAACTAAACAATTAAAAATCAATTCATATTCAAAATGTGGTAAGGCAACGTAAATAAAAAAAATTCTTTCATAAATGTTATGAGGCAACGAAAACAAAATTTTCTTTCAAATAATAGTTATCGGCAACGTAAATACCAAAAAATCATAAATAAAAGTTATGAAGCAACGTAAAAAACTTTTTTCAAAATAATAGTTATCGGTAACGAAAATCAAAAAAGTCATAAATAAAAGTTATGAAGCAACGTAAACAAAAAAATCCCAAAATAATAATTATCGAGAATAAAAAAAATATTTATTTCTCATAACAGTTATTATTAAAAATTAATTGTCGCAAAAAATAATTATAATCAACACATAAAATTTATGTTGCATTGTAATAGTTACATTGCAATAAATTTCTTAAAAAACCTAATAATAATTAAATCCCTGCTTAATATTGAATGGATCTGGTAGTTTGACTTCCACCTGTGTTGGCAAGAATCCCATATGAATCATTCCATTTAGTCATCGATGTTGAACAGCTCAGCAGATAAGTGGAAAGTGTTGTATGGTTTCTACTTTGGTTTCTACAAAAACTGCACACTTTCGACTGAGATCACACTGCTCTGAACAAACCATTTTCGAAAGACCAATTTTTTTTTTAAACTCAAGAGGTTTACTATAAATTGCATCCTTTCCAATTGAAGCAATTGACAGTTGAATGATTTTCTAAAAGTCAACTTTTTCAAAGTCACCCTTCAACATTGTTTATTTCGAATTTAAGTTAAAATATTTTGGAATTTCCACCAGGCCGCATTCTCAGAAGTCCTACTAATTCCCAAGTGTTGAGAATTTTTACAAGAATTTATTTTTTACTTGCAAATAGAATATCGAGTTTCTGCCTTCAATGCAAACTACACAGACGCGCGTAGTCCGCGTAGCGCATTACAACAACCACCACGTCGAAGCGGAATTTCGGTTTACCAAAACCGTTGTGAAAGTGCACACATTTTTCGACGCGGACTAGGGAACACATGTACCTATGCACGTGAATTGCCATTGTGAATTCCCCAATGAACGGCTGGATGCCTGGATAGACAGTCGGAATGTCGGCAATGGCTGCAATGCTTGGATTAGCTTAGCGTCAAGTTTACGCGCATCGACGCAGCGCAGCGCGCAAATCGCGGTTTAGCTGAAACAATTTTAAAGTTTGGCAAAAATTTACGAAGCGCATCATTATTATTTGAGAGAGGGTGGGGCGGGGGACGGCGAACGAGCGCAGCGTGCGCTTGAGTTGAAATTTTAATTTTCCAACGGCAGCGGCAGCGGAGTCACACACCGTGCGGTGAATGGCATTTGCCACTCGCCATTTGCTACTTGCCACATGCAACGCATGCGGCACTGCGACGTGAGGTGGTGGGCAGCGGGCGTGGAACTCATTAAAACGAAATTTGCATTTCGAATATTCAACAAATACAACAAACATAACGGCGGAGCAATGGGGCGCAAGTGTGAGCAACGAACTTTTTCATTAGTTTCGCATTGATGCCGGCAGCCATGACTTTCCAATTTCAGTCAGCCGCCAACAACAACAACAACACATTGTTTGGGGTTTGCTTTGTTTTTGTGTGTTCATTTGTGGTTGGCAAAATTTTTTGGCAAACACGTTTTGAAGCTGGTATGAGCGACATTGCACGTAAGTGAAGGCGCCGCCCTTTTCCCGCTCCCATTGTGCTCACATTGGCACTTTGGCTCTTTGCAGCACGCTGCCACACGTAATGGGGAATTGAGTGGTTGCCACATCAGCGACGACCATAATGCGTACGCGTATTGTCGTCGTTGTCGTCATGGCTGTCGCTATTGTCGTTCGATTAGCGTAATTTATGGCCTGAGCGCGCTCGAGCCAAATGCAGCTCGGCGCTACGTGCCAGAGCCGCGTGGGCGTGAGTGGTTGCAGTGAGGGGCTCTGGGGGCCAGCCAGCCAGCAGCGTGTTCAGCATTCATTAGTGTTTAATGGGGTTTTAGAACTTTTCTCGCAGATCATAATTTGATGCGCATAAATATTTGCGACTTTTGATTTTGAATTGAAGTTTTGTTAGTGCGTTTGCGAAATGTGATTGTGGCGTTTGTTTATGCTGTCATATTTGCATATAAATTATATTTTACTGGGATTTGTTATGACACATAATATATGTATGTAAGTATAAAGTTGCTGTTATGTTCAGAATTTGGTAGCTTTTAATGAGTAGTGATGACAAGGAAAATTTGATAGAAATTTCAACAATGAGCGCTTACGACTTAGTGCACTGGAGGGGGAATTCTGGATGCAGGTACATATTTGAAAACTGACTTAAAAGATCTTTAAATGTAAAGTCAGCGTCTTATTCATGAAACCAGAAATTATTATTTATAAAAATTTTATTTTAATTTTATTTTTATATTATAAAAATATATTTTTTCTATAATATAAAAATTCATAATATTCTATTTGAATAACTAGAATAAAATATATAAATCTGTATATAAATAAAATATAGAATTTCGAATTTTAGGGGCAAATGCCCTCCCCTGTCCCCACCTGGGCACGCCCATGATCCTAATAATCACTTCATTGTTAGGCTACTGAACAAGTTTTATTCAATGGCCGCTGATTCTTCAGGGTAAGACTTTTCCCACTACAAATAATCTAATTAATCGATACAAATACCTTTAAATTAGACTTTTGTTATGAGAGTTTTATATTATTTAATCTATATTTTTTTGTTGTTGTTTTATGGTTTCTTCTTCTTGTGGTAACTCAAAGGGACTCGAGGGCGTAATTTAAGGGATATATGGTCCAAAATTTTAAACTTAAAATAGAAAACTTGTATGTAATAAAAGCCTAATTTCATCATTGAAATCATATTTGCCACCCAGAATTTTTTAAACAAATAATTATTCGAGGGGGTTGAACCGCTGGAACCTCCTTGCAAGCGCCAGTGAAGACATTAACACTAGAATGCTCAAGGTAGTCATATTGACTACATAGAGATTTTTTATTGTAAATAACTTTTATTTCATCGTTTTCTAAAAAAATATCTTGCGTGACTTTTGCTAATCCGATTTGCTTAAACTTTTTTTTATATTTTCAGAAAAGGTTTGGCTATCGCATGAACTACGATCATTATTGTCTATTTCTATATAACAACGTTATGACACAATTATTAACAAAAACCAAGCAAAAAAAGGGAAAAAAAACTTTACAATTGCACTAAATGTTTATTTATTAATATATTTTTACCGTTGTAGTTCAAACGAGAGCCATTCATTTGTACTTCAAAATGAAATTTGTTTGGTATGTTTCAGATCATCCCAAATGGAGAAATCGTGTCAGCCAGATTTCAAAATGGCGTCTTCTGGTCGCCCATATCTCCCCCGAAAATTTATAAAAAAAAATTGTTTCAGTACTCAATAACAATAAAAAAATGTACAATAACATATAAAAAAAAATGTTAATATGGAATAAAAATGTGTATGAAAAAAAAATTATTTTAAAATATGGTCGATATATTAAATTTTCAGCAAAAGTGAATTTTTTATTGATAAATAGACAAATATGCATCTTCAATTGCAAAGTATGAAAATTTCAAATAATTGCAAACATTAAAAAAAAATAGTAGGCGCTCACAAACATCATTCGCAAATTCCAAATTTCAATCCAAAAACGTCAGTAAATAATATTGTAGTCAAAATAACTACACATGGGCATTTTAGGAAGGTCAGATTGTCGGGCATTCTAGTGTTAATAGGATTTCCGGCCGACGTGGTTCAGCTGGTTAGGCAATTATTGACCGCAAGATCGATTCTTCGTCAAAAAACAGTTTTTTCCTAGACTTCTGCTCTCTCAGAAGGAAGTGGAAGGACTTTAAGAGTTTTATTATTAGAAAGTAGTAGCAAAAGTTGACACTTTGTGCCCTGGCTTGCGCCTCCCTCTTTACAAAGCAAGTAAGCGGCCCACTTCCGCTGGCAACTAACATTGTGCAGCGAGAAGAAAGACTTTGAGGTTAACATTGACTGTGAAAAAGCGTGAAAACCGGTGTTCAAATTTAAATGCGCAACTTGGATCCAAACAGCAAGTCATACCCGTTAAGTATGTAATATGTAAATTAATATCTAAAATATAAATAAAAAAAATAACGAATTAAATAAATATGAACTCAACTCGCTGGACGATGAAATTTCTATTTAATATGACCATTTTCCATAATTATATTATATAATTCATCAATACTTAGGTATATGCATTCATCTATTTCAAGTTGATCACAAAACTATTTCCTCTATTTTCCATTTATAAACGGACCAAAAATATGCATTCGCAACACCCTGTGCCTTGGACACCAGCCAAACGTAAACAAACAAGCAACTGGCTGCCGCAATTGCACTCATCAGCCCCAAAGAGTCAACGCCAGCACTCTTCGATGCATAAAAACGCAACCGCCGCTCGCGAAAATTCTCTGCATTGCTCTTACTTTGCACACTGCGCTGCTCTTTCGCAGCGCAAAGCGCTCTTCGCTCGCGCCTCCGCCAATGAAATGTGTTGAAGCAACATTTGTTGTTGTTTTGCATTGAGTAATCGTTTGTTTAAAATAGAATTTCCGAACTAATTTATGCTTAATTTATTTTACAAACAAAATATTTAAATAAAATAATATAAATTATACAAAATACGATTGGAAAAATTGTGCGTGATTTACGCACATTTTGTTATTTTCGAACTGTGTGATGAGTTTTTTGTTGGGTTTTGTGTGCGCGTGTGGCCGTTCTAGAGTGAAAACTCCCACTACACTTCTAGTTTGTTGTTTTTTTTTTGCTTTAAAGATTTCAAAAGCGTTTGAAATGGTTTTTACACATTTTGAATATTTGAATACGAAATTGCGTATTTTTTCGATAGCACCGCTTGTCAGTCGCTGCACGTCTGATGACAATTTTCATAATCAATTTCGAAAAGGCGAGCAAAAGAAGAAGAAGCAGCAGCAGAATTAAGAAATAATAAAACAAAAACAAAACATTTTTTCAAATTCCCAAGCGCACAAAATGCGACACTGAAGCATTGATGAGGTTTTTGTTATTCCAAAGGCAAATCTTGTGATTATTTGTGAACGCACATACGCCATAATGACAAACAAACATACACATAAACATATGAAGCTACATATTTGCTGTGTGAGTATGTGCCATATGCGAGCCAAAACACTGGTCAGGAATGGTTAAGTGCGAAGTGGAAGTTTGAAGTGCAGTGACAAGAGATGTGGTGCGGCGTGCGGGTTCGGTGTGAACTGAAGCAGTGACTGGGAAGTTGGAACGACGTCACGGTCATTTCTACATACATATATATATATATATATTAGTACACAAAGTAATAGACACCACGAGAGGAAGACAAACTGACAATTGAGCGGACGTACGAGGCACTGTCTAACGTTTGCGTAGAAGAAGGGACATGAATGTAGTCGATTAATATAATAAAATTTTAGAAACATTATATAGAAGAACAAAGTTGTATACTACAAAGGCAAATCTACAGAGTAAGTGGTACATTTGATCCCAGCAAATAATACAAATTTTTTTGAGGGACACAATTTATGTGCTGCAGTTTGGTCCACTACTTGGAAGATGCGATGAGCACTCTTCGATGCTATTCCATGTCTATTTAAACTATAGCGCCTCGAGATGTAAATAGTGAGCATAGAATAAAAATCTTTCAGACTCGTGTAGGAAGGTAGTAGTGGCGCCCACTTAACCCATTTTCGGCCGCTACCAGAAATAGCCGATATTTTTGTAATTCCTTTTAAGGACTTACATTTAGGACCTTAATCAAGAATATTTTTGGATTTTTTTTGTGTTTTTTTTTTTACACATTTTTTTTATAAATTAATAAAAATTCAATTTCAAATAAAAACAAATATATATGTACATAGTATTAGTCAAATAATAATAAAGCATGAAAACAAACAATTGTTGGCTTATATATGTACATACATGACGACTTCTGGCCAATCATCGATTTTTCGACCACTGACAAGTACGCGGTGCTGAGAGGTAAAAATATTTTCATAATCTTATGGATATCAATTGATTGTGGTAATTTGGTCTTTAGGCTTCGTAAATAATCAATAATAAATCAATAATTTGAAAAGGTTTTTCAGAATATTCAAAATATGACTAAAAAAATGCTTTTTTCGTGCCTTCGCCAACATCTCTAAATTTATCGTTTTTAAAAAAAATTATTATTTCGAGGGTTTACCAAAAGACCAACGCTATTTTCTGCATCAAAAGTTCAAAGATATAATGTCTAAGCGCAGAGCTACTATCCTTCAAAGTGGCTGGTAGAAAAATCGACCAGCGGCCGAAAATGGGTTAAGCCATAAAGGCCAATTGTGATATCGTAATCAATTAAACTCAAGTCCGCTTACTCATTAAACGAGATTTAGCTCCTTGAATAACTCTATCGGTAAGATCCCCTAGACAAATTTTTTTGAAATAAAGAAGGACATAGAATGTGAACTGCATTTTCTTCCCTTGTTTCATCCATACAGCTACAACAGAAGTCGTTTGAAAACAGCCCCAACGCTTTTGCGTGAGAGCCAAATAAACTGTAACCCGTCAGAATATCGATCACTGATCCGGTCCCTTTTCAGTGAGAGAAGCTCTCTAGAGCGACGGATCGCTAGGGGTGTTTTTGACAATCTTTTTACTCCAATTCTAATTGATAGAAAGAAAGATTTAAACTGGATAGGCCCTTGAAAGTGATGGCCCCTCATTTCAGGTTTGGTTTCTTGTTGGGTTAAAGTAGATGTCAGCACTCCGAGACATTGGAAGAAGACACAATTCTTTCATAAACGAGTCCATTGTGATACCAATCTCTTATTTTCCTAATATCCAAAAAAGTAATCGCATACAAATTTAACAGAGTCTGATATTAAAATGAGAAAATTAGATTTTCCTTAGTTAAGGTATTTGTCGATTTTAACTGGTTGACAATTTCCTCTCCCTTCAATTGCGGCCGCAAGTCAAATGCTCTGCGACAGACACTGCTGAATGGGCAGTTTGTGTTTGTGTTGTCCCTCACTCGTTCATTCATTCAACTTTGCTATTGCGTGAATGCAATCAGTTCAAGTTGTAGCTGCGCTCACTGACACTCTGCTATTTGCAATTTGAAATATTCTGCTTGGATTTTCTACATTTTCTCGACGCTTGATGCGAACCAATTTTTCATTTCAATTATTTGGAATGGTTTCGTCGGTGTGAATGGTACAAAATGTGCAGTATGTGCTTGTACTGCGTGTGTGTGTGTGTGTGTGTTCAGACACACACATTGTTCGCATTTTCTACACATTCGAATGCTGACTGTCTGCAATTCGCCCCCTTCGACTTGTATTTTAATACGCAGCACAATAAAGCAAAATATTCACATCGAGAACGGTGCGAGCAGCAATGCGCAAATATCTAATCCAGACGCTTCAATGCGAGCTGCATCATCATGGCTGAAAGGTGTGGATTATAATATTTCCGAGATATGTTTTCGTTGTGCTGCTGACTGCGAAATCGGTATTGCAATTTAGCAAACGAAAATACGAAAACCATCAGCAACCAGCCAGCCACAATCACCGGTCACTGTACTGCGTGGGTTGAAAAAACAAAAAACAAAAAACAACACCGGCGACCATTGTCGACATTGAGAAACGGAGCGAAGCGTGAATGAGTGCGGCAGCCACTGTGGCAATGAACGCTGAAAGTTGTGTACGTGCAAGTTGGCGAATGTGCCAAATTGATTGGTTGAGCAGCTGAAATGCGATTTCTTTCTTTCGTTAGCCGCTTTGCTATTTGCTCTGGTCCTGTGCTGGCAGTTCATGAATTTTTAAGTAGTCAAAGTGATTTCGCGCTCAACTTTCTACAGCAAAAGTTATATTGAAAATCCCAGAACAAATTGCTAAATGGAAAAATTGGAAAATTTGCTCTTTCACGGCGAATGACGGTGGAAATTTTCTAGGAGATTGCAGCCGAGATCGAAGTTGAAATTATTCAATTATTTAAATGTTTGCATTTCGGGGAGTTGAATACTAATGAACAATTGCAGTTACCAATAACGTAAACGCGAATGGTTTGGTAAAATTGTATTCTATATGGAGAAAGGAAGGGATCAGAAAAATGTAAAAAACTTGGTAAATGGAGCAACCAATATTTTTCAATTCAAATTCCATTAACCTTTTCGACCCCAAAGTTGCCTGAGAGCAACTTTACCTATTTGTCATCTTACAGCAAAAGATACGATTGATTTATGGGTTTAATTTAAGTAGGCACCAAAAAACCAATATTTTTTGAAGTGAATTGAAAGCAAATTACAAAAATTTCACTGTTATCCACAAAATCATTTTCCATAATTTGCAGCGATATGAGGGAAAGTTTGTGTTCTAATTGAAGTCTACGAATTGAGCGCGTTTGATCGAAATCCTGTTTCTTTAACCCTTTCGGTTATTCTATGCCATATGGCATAGTCTCTTTTCAGTGCCTGTTTTAGATCAAAAAACTTGTGTATACTATATTTTTATTGTTCCTTAGAATAGTTTGAAGTTTTAGGAAAAATACGAAATTAATAAACTGAATAATTAAATTGAGAGAAGAGAAGTATACACGTTTTTTTAATGGTATATCTTGAGATAGTGAAGGAAGAAGAAGAAGAAAAAATTAGATAACTTTTTTAATTTGACGTTTTCTTTCAATTTAGATACTTTTTTTAAAAAAATTTTGGTTGAAGTAAATGAAGAAATATTCAAATTTTCGTTATGCATAAAAAGTTTTATGTTTAAGTAATTATTACAGCCACAACGATGTGGTTGCTCTCATAGAAAAACACTCTAAAATACAGGGTCCGAGTAAAAAAATTTAAAAATTTCTTATGGATTGTTGCTAATATATCCACATAGAAGCCTAAAACGTAAAATTTAAAATTTTAACTTTGCCCAGTAAAAAGCTGTACCGAAAGGGTTAAGAAAGGTTAAATAAAATCAAAAAGTGATAATTTTGTATTTTTCCATAAATATTAAATAATTTTTCTGTAACTAAAAAATATTGATACAAAATTTATTTAACCCGTGTTAAGCTAAAATTGTTCAAAAGTAAACTAGCTCTAGAACTCTAACAAAGAGGCGTGGCTACTTCAAATGTCGTGTGCACACTTCTTAGACAAATGTTTCATGATTTAAATACCAAAAAGTAATATCGAGACACAGGGTAAAATTCGGGGTCGAAAGGGGTAACTAGAGGCCTTGAGTACTGAAAGTACATTGCAGTGTTAATTGATGCAAATGCAAATAAATACCAAAAATCTCAGTGTTACTGACAAATACCAATAATGGTTAATACTTTGATCGGTTTAGACTCCGCAAAATCTCCTCAAATGCTACAAAATTAACCTACATTTTCCGGCTTCAATACATTTCCGTTTATCTGTATGTGCCTACACATGTTTATACGTTTTGACTAACAGCTGAGAAGCGAAAAATCATAAAACGGCAATGACGATTGTCATCGATGCGATGGTCATAAACGAGATCCCAATGCTCGTATGCGCTCAGCGCCAAACGGCGCACGTTAAGTCGTCAAGCCGGCAAAACGCCAAAAGTAAAAATGTGTGTGTGCTCGCTTTCTTTCTCAAATCTCAGGCGAGCAGTCGGGTCGCAACAGTCGTCTAAATGCCCATAAAAGCGCACATAAAATTCCCTCAGACGACCTTGAAGAGCAGTAAAATTTTCTTAATGACTCTCACTTTTTTTATGGCCACAAAAAGTCTGCAATGCAAACACACTTGGCCGCTGTGACATATAAACAATAACAACAACATCAACAACAACAACAAATCCAAATGCAGAACGAAACGAAAAAAGAGGTGAGCGCACCTTTCAGCGATCGTCGTCGGCGGCAAATGCCGCAAGTCGTTCCGCTTCCCACTGTGCGGCCGTTTATGGCGGCGGCAACTGAAAACCATTCGCATGCCGTCAAATCGAAGCGGCGCGCAGCAAAACGTGCAGTGCACCCCATACGGAATAGGAGCCATTAAGACCGGTGAACCGAGCTGAGAGTTCAGCGCGCCGCTGCGGCCCCCGCCCGTTCGACTGTTGTTGCTGTTGGTTGTTGTTTATCGAAGGTGACGACGCTACGCCGCCGCCGAATGAGTCGAATGATGAAAGTAGGTTTTGGTTTGATTTTCTGCTTGGCGTTGTATCTTTTTTATTGTTTTATTAGAAACAATTCGCGGTGCAATGTTGGCCGACCTGGCTGACCTTTAACGCAGCGGCTCTGGCTGGGAAATGGTGCTGGGAACCCTTTGCTTTTCGAATGTTTTCCCTTTTCTTTTGGTTTTTTTCTTTTGACTTTTAAGAAAAATTAACTCAGTGGCGTCTCAAAGCGGAGACGAGGAAGAAGGGCCATCAAAAAGTTTGTGAACTTTAAAAAATTCAAAGAATAATTGCTCAGTAGTTTGTGGTTCAACGAGAGGGAAATCAGTTCTGACAGAAGTCTGCTTTAAAAGTAGTGCATTTTTTTTTAACTGAATGTCTAAACAATTTTCCAAGTTGAAGGTCGCACAAATTGTGAAGCGCCTCACAGCGAATCGAATTGAGCCGACCCTGTCTTTGGCCACTTTTGCCTTTCACTCTCCGTCGTTAACCCTTCTGTACAATTCTAAAGGCTTCACACGAAAACTGTGCCATCTCTTACGGGCAATTATGATTAGCTCGAAAAGAAAAGCGATATTACTTTGCCAACTTTTGTCAATTGATTGCTGAACAGTTGGCGTTTGAAGGACGTTAGTTGCCATGTTGCATGGACAGTGCAATGTTTACGGCTAATGGCTGATTTGCTGCACGACAATATGATTTTACAAGAACGAAATGTGTTGAAATTTCTTATTATAAAAAAGCAATTTTCTTTAATGGCTTTGGAAAACAACCCTTTATTGTTATTGAAGGCTACTTTCTGTTGCCAGACTTACCATAGATCGAAGATTTAAGGCATATTTCACTGCAAAGAAAGTGAAAAAAACAGTTTGTAGATAAAATGTTTGGATTATAGTTTGAAAAATTATTAAAAATGAAACCAAAATAACATATAAAAAGTTTATATTTGCTACAGAACATTGGTCGTTGATTCTTGCAAAATGATGCTGAAGCTAAAGTTACTGGATCATAATCAATAAGTTTTTGTTTCTAAATATAGAATGGGCCGGTATGTGGGCCGGTTTGAAAAGAGCTTTCGGTTTGAAAACAAAATTCTATGAAAAAGGTATTTGTGAATTTGGAACAATTAATTGGCCTCCAAAATCGTATAATTGAACATTGCTCGTATATTTCTTGTGGGACTATGTTAAGTTATTTTCGAACAGTTCATGATTTTCAATACAGCATTGAGCAAGTTATACAGCAAAAATACAGTTTGCTGATGCTTAACCCTTTCGCTATTTTGTTGCCATATGGCAACATGCTACTTTGTGGACGTCTGCATCCTCTTTGGTTCCAAGAATACATTTTTTGTTGGTCCTTAGAATAGTTTGAAGTTTTAGGAAAAATACGAAATTAATAAACTGAATATTTAGGTTTAAAGAAGAGAAGTATACACGTTTTTTTAATGGTATATCTTGGCATAGTGAAGGAAGAAGAAGCATACAAAATTATGGAACTTTTTAATTTGACGTTTGACGTCAATTTAGATACTTTTTAAATGTTGTCTGAAGTACGAGTAAATGAAGAAATATTCAAATTTTCGTTATGCGTAAAAAGTTTTATATTTAAGCAATTATTACAGCCACAACGAAGTGGTTGCTTTCATAGAAAAACATTCTAAAATACAGGGTCCGAGTATAAAAATTAAACAATTTCTTATGGAATGTTTAAAAATAAAAAAAATAAAATTTAAAATTGTAACTTTCCCCAGTAAGTAATTGTAACTTTCCCTGTAGCGAAAGGGTTAACCAAATTGTGCAAAATTACATTCGCCGGATCCAAATAACAGGATTAGCCGAATTGGCTATTTACAATAAATAAAAGCTAACAATATCAAAAATATTGGTTAAGCTATTCAACTAGAAATTTACTTACTTAACTATGAAAGCGAAACCATTTCTATGAAAAATGTCAACAATTTATTTGTATTTATTATTGTCTTAATTAGTTTTAGAGCATTCGAGTTCAGGTTTTGTTAATGCACAACTTTATTTATTGTTCTCTTTAGGCCGTTGCCAATCACTCGACTGACAGTCTGATTACTGGCAGCAACTTTAACTAAAATTGAATTTAATTGAATCGACTGCAGGATGCGTCGAATTCCCCTGCCCTGGCAACGCTGTCGGCTAGACCAACAACACATCCGATAAGAACAAAACCCTCTTCAAGCTGAACGAACTATAATATATATTTTAACTTAATGCAACAAGTAGCAGAGAAGCTAATTGAAAGCCGCCAGCTGCCAGCGACGACCAATGAGCGACGCGCGTCTGACCCGCACGTGGAGTTGGGCACACGGAGACAGCCTCACCCGATAAATCAGTCACTGGTTTGAATCTAATGATTCGCATTAATTATTGCACTAATTGCCAACAAACCAGAACCGGCCTTGTGCGACTTGTCAAGTCCGGCCAAGTTCGTTCCATTTTGTTTCATTTAATCCATTTTGTGGTCGCGCTGTTGTCTCGCCCAGAATGCAATTCAATTGAGTAACTTATTAATGTGTAAGCGACATAAATAAATTTATATACTATATGTATAAACGTCGATCGGGCTGGCTGACGTTGGCGAGACAGAATGAAGGACACACAACGCGTGTGGATACGAAAAGCTGATCGGCAATCAGGTCGCGGCGAAGAAGAACGACATGGCAGAAATTTCGAGCTGTCACTTCTTCATTCATGTCAATTTGACTTTTATGCAAATCCGCTGAAAGCGTTCACTCGTTCATTCGCTGCGCATGTTTTCCCCCCTCCATATGTCTGTCAGTGCCAGTTGACAGCAACGCAAAGCGCGTCCATTATCACTGCGTAACCCCACTCGAGTGCGGCGAGGCGCTGCGGCAGCGCATTGCAGTCGCAGTCGGCCTGACCGGGCAAGCGAGCACCGGCGTCGACAGGCCATGCTAATTCATTCTGCATTTAATTCACAAATAAATTGTTGAACTTAATTCATGCGCATAATGAAGACGCCAAATCGCCTACAAAGTTGGCTCGGGCGGCGCTGGAGTGGCCAGCGGAGACGGAGCACTGCAAGAGCGGTGCGCGTAATTTACTTGTTGTATTGGCCATTCAGCAAGAAATTATTGCGAAGCCGAACAATTGTCGAACATCATAATTTGCCGACTTTTGCGTACGGAACACAGAGCTGGGAATGGCTGAGGCACACAATTAAGTAAGTATGGACGCGGAATAGTTGAAGAAGTGTGCGAATGACAGCGACGAAAGTAAAAGGCAATGCCAAAAGGAAGTAATTGTGTGTTGTTGTTGTATATAGTTGTTGTATATAGTTGTTGTATATAGTTGTTGTATGAACTCAAAAGCCACTCAAGATGGCATTAACTGGTAACTATTTAGACAAATTTAACTGGGAATCAATACGTAATGGATGGATGGATATGAGGGTAGCCGAGAAAGTGAACCCTAGACGGTCCAATTTCTCAAGCACTCAGGCTAGATAGACTATTGTGCTTACACCGTGCGACAGCATTTTTCACACCGGGAAAAGTCCATATGTACGTAAAACTAGAGACCAAATATAGTAATACTGGGTACTCAGTTTTTCATTTCTACATCCTTTGTCATTTTAAAAGGACTACCAAATTTTGTAGGGGATAAAAAATAAAAAAAATATAAAAAATACTTAACCTCGTTCGAATATGGCGATATGTATATCAAATGAAAGAAAAAAGGCTCAAAATTTAAATAAAATTGTTTATATATAAAGGTTCTTTGAAAATTTCAATCCTTTATATCTTTGAAAATTTATATAAAATTTTCTTGAAAAGTAATTATTTTAAAACCCAAAATCTCCTTGATCACGTGCCAAAATTTCATTACTCTAACTTTATTGGTTCGAAAGTTATTAAAAAAAAGGCGGAAGTTGCAATTCTAATGAAGTAAAAAAATTCTAATTTATTTGAGTATCAGTATTTTAAATAATAAAAAGATACAAAATCAATGAAGCGAGAATAATGAAATTTTGACACGTGATCAAGGAGATTTTGGGTTTTAACATACTTACTTTTCAAGAAAATTCTATATAAATTGTCAAGGATATAAAGGATTAAAATTTTCAAAGGACCTTTTCCATATCCTATTTTTACAAATAGATAAAAAATAAATTTTTTTTAATTCTTGAGCCTTTCCTCTTTCATTTGATATACATATATTCTAACGATTTTTAATATTTTTTTTATTTTGTATGCCCTTCAAAATTTGTTAGTCCTTTTAAAAGGACAAAGGATGCAAGAATGAAAAAATGAGTACGCAGTATTACTATGTTTGGTCTCTAGTTTCACGCCCATATGGATTTTTTCCGGTGTGAAATTTTTTTTAATTTTTGTCCCACGGTGTTATCAATACCCAAACTAATGTTTTATTTTTTCTATTGACTACTACTACTGATCTACTGATTTTAATTCTAATGAATTTAAACTGCTTCAAATGTTTAGTTTATTTTTTTATTTTATTATTTTTATTTTTTTATTTTTATTTTATTTGTTTATTTTTTATTATCTTTAAAATTGTTACAATAAAAGAATAATTTTTGTCAATTATCCAGTCACCTGTAAATCCTGTCGTCTTAGTCGAACACCAAATGTGATAATATTTCCATCCAATTTGGCTGTGACCATTTCACAAATGCGTCAAATGGTCATAATTATTTTTCTACATACATATTTACTTATATGCACACATATATACAAACATAGACATAAAGTCGGTGCGCACCTCGTGTTCGAGCAATTGAAAAGTTTTCGCAACTTTCATCATCATCGTTCGCAAATATGATGAAAGTATTTGATTAGAAGAGTATCAAAGTGCTGCGTAGCATGTGGACAACTGCAAAAGTTGTCTGTGATTACAACAACAACAACAACAACAACACTGTCAAACTTAAATAAATAGCCCACGAACAAAGCACAGCGATGAGCAGCGGGAATGACAACCAGAAAGCGAGCAGAATTGACAGGGGCGACGGAGCAGTTGTCAGAGGCGACAACGCGAGGGGGAGCAGAACAAATTCATTATGTTTATTGTAGCGAAAGGAAATTAACGAAAATTATGGAGACATTCCAACAACTCACGACAACGTGCAAGCGGGTGCCAAACGCGCCGTCTGCCGCTGCGGCTCCAACTTCCTCTTGCGCCGTCCAGCAGCGATTGGCAAAGTGGCCAAGTGAAATCTGTTGGCGTTATAAAATCGCAGCCACTGTTTTGTTGTATGTGTTTTGTTTTTGTTTTTTTGGTTGGTTTTAGTCGCTCACAGCAACTTTAATTTTCCGGAAAACTACACTTTGCGCTGAAATGCCAAATGCGAATTGTGAGTCAGAGAAATGTTTTTATTATTATTTGAACTCAGTATTGGCTTTGTTGGCAACAACCACATACATACACACACACACACATACACATACAACAGCAGTAGCATTGTTTTTATTTTAGTTGCTGTTATGTCAATTGTTGTTATTGTGGTTCTTTGCAAAATTGCCGTTTGCCATTTTGCATTCGTTTTGGGCTTCAGGTTTTTTTTCTCGCAGCAATTTATTTGCGTTTAGTTTTATTGTTGCTTGTCACATGTGGCGGTGTCATTTAATTGTTGCGCCATTCATTTGACCAAAGCATTTATTATTTGTGTAATTCTGCGTTAATTATTATGAAAATTGCGCCCAAATTGTGCTTCCGCCTAAATGCAAATTATTGTTTAACATTTGCAAATGTATCCATGATTTGGAATAGTTGAAGTAGTATTTTCCGGTTGGTTCCGGAGTTGGTTACTTTTGTTTTTGTAACTGTTGTAGTAACTCTTTCACTACATATCAAAGTTTTCGAATGAAAAACATGCGAAATCGCTTTGACTCACACATTAAATTGATTGATAACAAACAATAAAAATTTTCTAAAAGATTAGATTCGATTTTGTTTAAAAAATTACTGATGATAATTAAAAAACAAAAATACAACAACACATGCGAAGTCGCTTTGACTTATACCTTAACTTGATTGTTAGTAAACAATAAAAATTTTCTAAAAGATAAGATTCGATTTTGTTTAAAAAATTACTGATGATAATTAAAAAACAAAAATACAACAACACATGCGAAATCGCTTTGACTCACACATTAAATTGATTGCTAACAAACAATAAAAGTTTTCTAAAAGATTAGATTCGATTTTGTTTAAAAAATTACTGATGAAAATTATAAACAAAAATTGAACAACACATGCGAAGTCGCTTTGACTTATACCTTAACTTGATTGACAACAAACAAGATTTGGTTTTGTTTAAAAAATGACTGAAGATAATTAAAAAACAAATACAACAACACATGCGAAGTCGCTTTGACTTATACCTTAACTTGATTGTTAGTAAACAATAAAAATTTTCTAAAAGATTAGATTCGATTTTGTTTAAAAAATTATTGAAGATAATTAAAAAACAAAAATATTTTACAGGATGTAGAAGGTAGCGAGCAAAGAGACCTGCTTGGAATAAAAGAAATATGAAATTGTTTGTAAATCTTCATTAATTTTCTAAAATACATTCAGAATTCATCATTATTTTGAGGCCGAAGGTTCGGCATAGTATAGTATAGTAGTTGTAGTGGCTGCCTCTGTACGAGACACACTTAGGCCTCAATGCGGAGGTTACTATTGGCAATTTTCTTTCACACTTGGAGCTTTGCCATTGCCTGCGAAAAGCGCACTAATTCTCATCTGCTTCATGTGAATATCGATAGAAATAGACGAGTGTTTCACCAGCCCAAGCTAGGACTCAAACCTAGGACCTCTAGTATGAGAAGCCAGCGCGCTACCCGCTCGACTATCGAGGCCGGCCATATCGTCGGCTGAGAAAACAAATGTCGTATGTCCTACTAAGCTTAATGGAACATACGACATTCGTTTTCTGAGGCGACGACATGCTAATAACATGACGAAAGAATAAAACACACATTAAAGGCGTCCATATTCCCATCATGTCCTCTGCGTGCCGAAAATTCAGTTTGTGTCCTTTGGTTTCATTCCGTGCTTATTGCTCAACTTTCTGTATCTACCCGCAACGTTTCGCAAGCATAAATATTTATATGAAACGAGTTTAATAAAATTTATTTTATTCCAACTGATCTGCATTTTGTGCCAATCTACAAAGCAAACAAAACAACGCCGAATAAGTTTTTCATTTTTGCCAATTTATTTCTCTTACATTTTCCATATGAAGAAAGAAGCCAAAGTAATGCCAACAACCAACAACAACTATAGCACACACATAAATAAAAGCAAAAACAAAACGAACAACAACAACAATACAATACAAGAAATGCGCAGCAAGAATGTGTGCGCCCTGCATTGCCGAACTCGTCGCCGATTCCATGCGAAAAAAATAAATAAAACAAAAGCAAATATTATTGCTAATATATTTCCTCTACTTCAACTCCCTGGGCGCCCGCCATCAGCTGCTCCTCTATGTTAGTGCTGGCCGTGCAGCAGCAGCAGCGAGCAAACGTGGCCAAAGTAGTTGGTGTTGGTTTTTACAAATGAAAGACATGAACGTCTGTCATTGTGCAGCGACAAGTGACAGCGGCAGATAGCCGAAGCCACTTGCTGCACTTGCCACATGTGGCAAAAAACGTTAGTGCCACTTGGCAAAGGCGAAGGCGTAGGTGGGCGCACGTCTATGCCGACATGAAGAGCATTCACGTCTTAATCCGCAGCGCTGCGGCCACGAATTTTGGAAAATAGTTTTCTCTATGAAAAAATAAAACTCCATTAAACAACAAAATAAACAAAAGCAACAAAGCACAAGAAACTTCGAAACACTTGAGTGCGATGGCTGTTGGCTGTTGTTGGAGTGCAAGTTATGGCGGCACAGAGCGGCGACGAGAGATGGGAGTATCTTGGCCGAAGCCACTGCGAACAGTGGTGGAGAGTAAAAGGCGACATGAAGCCGTTTTAAGCACTCAAATATACTGAAAATTTTCAAATGCAGCATGAATTTCAATAAATTCGAAATTGTGATTTACTAATTAATTGCGCAATTATTTAACGCCATAATTAATCATTAGCTTTGAACAATTGTAAAAATCACCTAATTAAAGTGAATTAATTTTGAGTATTTTGTATGAATCAGCGACTTAACTATTATAATTTTTTTAACAAAATAATTGCAATGTAACTGTTATGAGAAACAATTTTTTTTTAATTCTCCATAATTATTATTTTGGGATTTTTTTTGTTTACGTTGCTTCATAACTTTTATTTATGACCTTTTTTATTTACGTTAGCGATAACTATTATTTTGAAAAAATTGTTGTTACGTTGCTTCATAACTTGCAGTGTTTCAACTGATAAATTTTCCTTCACAAGTGTTAAAATCTTCCTTTGGTTGTCATTTAGAGGGTGATCCAAAAAACGTTGTTGCATATATGTACATTTTAAATGGGTAGAATTGTGTTATTGCAATGGGCCACAGGCAACCACTCTAATCGAACTTAAGTAGTTACCTCAAAAGGTTTACTTCACTGCACAACATGTCTGTCAAGCATGTCTGTTGCATGGAGTTTTTTACATGAATCTGAATCGTTTTTCCACGCTGTTTTCAAAACCATATTCCGTTTTTATGTAACAGCTCTAGTTTTCACAAAAAATGGGCGTGTCACTTTTTCGAATTTTCCTCGACTTTTTTCGTGTTTTCGACTGTAATTTCCGAAACAATAATCCTATCGAAATTATTTTTATATCGTTGCATTTACAACATTTCACGCCATCTTTTCTGACATTAATCAATTTTATGTGTTCCAAATTGGCGTTGTAATAAAATTTCAAAGTAGGAAAATATTGAATTTCAAGGCGTTTTTTCTGATGGCGAAAATTGTACAGATGTTTCATAAATCATGTTACGAAATATATGAATATGAATATATATATAAGAAAAAACATCAAGCAATACAACACAGCCAAATTATTTGGCGGAATACAAATTCGCATCGAAATAATAGCAAAAATATACCATAGCCATTTTCATCACTTTTCATACTTTTTCCTTAAAAAATTAGGGGCCTAAAAATATGCAAAGTTTTTAATTTTTTTTTGTTTAGAGCAATTCAAAATCTTTTTGTTTTTTGCTTGTGTTTCAGACTATAAATGTAACATATAAAAGAGCATATTTTGAGGCTCCTAGTTTTTTAAGGAAAAAGTATGAAAAATTATGAAAATGGCTATGGTACATTTTTGTTATTATTTCGATGCGAATGTGTATTCCGCCAAATAATTTGGCTGTGTTGTAATGTTTGATGTGTTGGCTTTCATTATACACCTAACTCGTTAATTGATTTACGAAAATTGTGTATGTTTTTGACCATCAAAGAAAACGCCTTAAAATTCCATATTTTCCGAATTTGAGGTCCAATTACGGCGGAAATTTAAAACTTATAAAAATAAATTGCATCGGAAAAGAAGCTGTGCGGTGTTGTTAATGCGATAAGGTAGTCATGTCAGTCGGTTTTTTGGTTTAGAAATTACGATCAAAAATATGGAAAAAGTAGAGGAAAAACTAAAAAATGACACGGTACCTATATCTCACTAACTAGAGCTGCTAGAAAAAATCTGAGGATAGATTCGAAATCAGCGCAGCCAAATTAGTAAGAAACAGTAGTAAAACTCCATGCAACATAAAAAAAATGTTTTTTGGAATTATATTTGGGTGTCTGTCTTCATGCAGAAGCTATGTTTTGTTCTTCACTTTATTTATTTTATTTAATTAATTTTTTATTTTCTGATACTCATTTGGATCTCAAAAATAAATGTATCTCAACACAAATTACTTAAAAATACACAAATAATTTTTCAAAATATATACGGTGCGAATTATTTACAAAAAAATGTCTAAGTATAATTATATAATGAAGTTTGAGTTTATACGATTTCTATGTAGTTCTTCCAAAAATCGGAGTTGAATACAACTTCGTCGATTCGACGAAGATTACCAACAACGTATGTATGTAAAATATGCTTACCCTTCTAGGGTTAATAATAATAATTTTCTTTATAATGAAAAACTTTTAGTTGATTCTAAACATCTTCGGCCCGTTTAGAAACATTTCAAAGTTCCGCCACTGTCACCAATCAGCATTCCGAACAGTCGACATCCGCGGGGAATGCAGCTGCCGATATTTCGTATCTGTCGCGGTGAGTTTTTGTGAATGCCTCAATCATCCACAGCAGCCGTTTCGCTGTTGCCAACGGCTGCCTGCTTTGCACAGCCAGTCAGGCAGTCAGCCGTGCTGCGTCATAATATTTAAGCGGCTGCTTCTCAGCCGTGACGCACAACTCAGCGCAACGCTGCGCAGTCGAAGAATAGCAAAATAGCGAAATTATTCAGTTCTGACAGTTGTGGCTGCTGCTGTCGCCATTCTTCGGCGATGGCTAAACTTTTTAACTTTCTCAGTGCCATAATAGAATTTGTGGCCAAATTGAGCCAGCAAAAAATCCAACTTTGATTGACAAGCAGACTGTGCAGAAGACGAGAAGAACGCAATGTGTAGGTGCAGCAGGTCAGACCGAGGGGGTGTCGAACAGACGACATTTCGCATTAGCAAAGTTTTTAATGCTTCTTTGTTGACTTTCTATCGGTTAATGCATTTTTGCAGTTGTGGCTTTGGAAGAATTTGAGGAATTAAATTAAATTGAAATTATTTGACAGTAAAGCAAGTTTTTGTTTATTTAACAAAGAGATTATTTTATTTTAATTTAATTATTTTAAAATTTTCAAAAATTGCTTATGACATTTTGCAGTCGGACCTAAAAACCTAACACGAGGGTCCAAAATTGGACAAAGGCTGACTTTACTTATGGTTTTAGTCTATAAAAAAAATTTTACTTTACCTGGTATTGGCCAATTTGAATTTTGAAGACACTATCTGTTCTTATTTTCTCCCCTCCTGTTTTTTTATTGCAAAAGTTCACACGCTTCCCAAATTATATTCAACATGTTTCACAAGTCTAAATGAAGACTTTTATGAAAACAAAAAATATAAAAAATACGCCCAAACTGCCAACGACACACTACCGTGACACCAATTTGAATTTGCAATTCTAATTGTCCGACAGTGACTTTGCAGCGGATCCGCTAATGAATTCATTAGCACTGGGCCGAGGTGACAATTTGTTTCAATTTAAACTCAATCACAACGACAATGTGTCGTCGTACACGCAGACACAGTGTGTCATGCAAGAATGCATCCTGCCCCAGCTCCGCTTTCGCAGACCGCAGGCCCACACAAAAATGTTCCGATCGGAGTCCACTTCCTACACAACGCAGCTCCATTCACTTTTTTTCGCCCTCCTCTGGCACTTTTTCTAATTTGTTTTCATTTGGTCTGGTCGTGCTGACTGTTCATTTTACATACATATTTATTGTTACTGTTATTGTTGTTGTTGTTGTTGCCTTGTGGCCGCCCATTAGGCTTCAATGAAATTCCAACTTAATTGCTTGCAATTTAGAGTTTTGCCGCCGCTTGTGCAACGACACACACACACATACATACATGTACAAATGTATGCGTGTTTTTGTTGTTGTTTTTATTGAAATCATAGTTTTGTCAGTATGTAGTTTCCTAGTTGTTGGTTTCTCTCCTCCTTTTGCTTGTTAGTGTTGTAATATGTTTTTTTACTGTAATTGTTGCTGTTGTTCGCATATGCTTGTTGCTGTTGTTGTTGCTTGTATGTTAATTGTGAACATTTTAATTAAAAACTTGTTTGGCGCCTTTGAAGCCCAAATATTCGCTGTTGCGGTTACACTATTTTCCTGTTGTTGTTGCTTTTGTTGCTGTTGCTTTATGGGCCGTGCAGAATGGCTGTGCAATTAGAAACTGCGGTAGGTAATGTTCCAAATATTGTCTACAACATGTCTTGCAAAGGAATGAACGAGGCAAAATTAGTTTTTGTCAAATAAAAATTTACAAAAAATTTTTATGGAAATGTTTGAAAGTTGACAACGTCAAAAATGAAGAGGAGGCCAACAAGTGGTGGTGATGTCGAATAGCGGAAAGTAAATGTAATGGTTTATGAATTAGAATAGAATGTGTCTATCTGCACTTACTTGTCTGTTCATTCGTCTGTCCGCCTGCATGTTTGTTAGGAGGTTCGTCCATATTGTATGACCACCAAAGCAGACAAATGGAAAGGAAGGAAATTATGAAAGAATCTTTTTCTAATCCAGAGCGACTTGTCAACTGTGACATTGATGACGTGAGCGCGACCCATATAAATAAAATTGTGTATAAATAAAAATATAAATGTCTGTTGGTCATACGACACTAAAACTCCAAAACTAGACGGCCGATTGAGTTGAATCTTTCACCGAATGTGCCTCTTGACTAAATCTCGGTAAACCACATAGTGCGAATAGGACCCGACAGGTGGGCGTGGCACTTCCCATACAACCTTAATTGTTAATATGGAACATCTTCGGAATTAAAAGTCGGACGGCATTGAAATTTGGTATAGGGCCACCATTTAGGTGTGTCGTTTCATTGGTAAAATTTTCTGAGCGTTGGACAAGGGGCGTGGCACCTTTCAAGCGACCCAAATGTTTTGAATAACTTTGGAACTACAGGTCACACATCAATGACATTTGGTACAAACTTACAATTTAGTCGTGCCCTTCAATAGGGGAGATGGGATGGGTATTGAGGGGCATGGCACCGCCCATACAACCCAATTTTTTAATATGGTATAACTTCGGAATTATAAGTCGAACAGCATTGAAATTTTGGGTACCGTCCTCCCATAGATGTGTCATTCTACTGGTTTGTGTGTCATTCTATGGGCGAAAAGGGGCGTGACGAATTTTTTGTGACTCAAATTTTCCGCGTAACTTTGGAACTGTAAGTCGCACATCAATGAAACTGGGTCGCACCCTCGGACTGGAAGAATGGGTTGGGCATTGCATAAAAGGGGCGTGGAACCGCCCATAGAACTCATGTCTATATTCATATACAGTACTTTTCGGTTATAACGAACCCGTTTAAAACAATTTCAAAAGTACGCGCTGTATGTTTTCGCTTATTACGGACCCCTTTTAAAGCGAACTTTCGGTTAAAACGAACCATTTTGCCCAGTCCCTCGAAGTTCGCTTTAAGCGAAAGGTACTGTAGTTGTTTTGACTGACTGACTGATTCATCACCCAACCCGCTAAAGCTACAAACATGGAATTTGAAATGTTTGTACATTTAAGAAAGTAAACGTCCGCTAAGACGGGAGCTTTTTAAATTCGGGTTCTAAAGGGGCAAACCATGGGTTAATGTGTTGTGTGAAGAAATTTGATTTTTTAGATCCATTAAATTAAAACTTGCGTGCAAGGCCGCGGCGCCCTGCTATTTTTTGTATATATTGTAATTATTATTCGCAGAGTAGAGACTTGGTACAAAGTCACCCATTAGTTGCACGTTTTACTGTAGCAACTCCAATATTTTCTAATAAGCATGATGTGGATCTAGAACTATTTGCACCACGGTATAAAATTTGTGTATGAGTTATTTTTGTAGACCCAATTCTTCTTTCTTTATTTACGCGGCTGCTTACCTTCTTCTCCTTTCCGCCTTTTTATACTTCTTTCTTTGCCCGTTTTTTATCTAATACCTTGACACTATTTCTACCATCCTTAGTTCACATTTTCCCCATTCTCAGCAGCTCCTTCATCCTCCTTCCTTGGCTGGTTACTTCTTTGTTGCGTGGCAACTCAAAGACAACTCGAATTTTTATTAAATATAGCTTTGGATCTTTTAATTCCAGGAACTACAAGCTCAACTAAAATACGCTTGGCTTCATTACTCTTCTAAAAGGAAAAAGGTGAATTTTAAGTGCAGAACGAGGTGTGTGGCACCGCCCATATTATTATTATTATTACTTTTTTTTATTAATGATTCATGAAGACATAACAGAAACGTTTTAATATTGCAACTAGTATATACAACACTTTATACTAACAAACAATTTTGATTTAACAATATTATTGAAAATCATATATTATTGAAAATCTTAAACCCAGCCTAACTCTGAAACTTGGACAGTATTTAGTTCCTGAATTGTAGTTAGAAAAGTAGGCGTTTAGGTATTGATCACTTAGCATGGTAACTCGGCTGAATGTTACTTTTTACACATAAATATTTTTAAAAAAATTTTGAAGAAATATGGTTGGAACTAATTGATTGGTAGGAACTAATAGTCCAAAATATTTACCAGAGACAAAGTTGGACTTAGTGATTAGGAGAAAGGTCGATTATAACGGCAGACCTCCGGATAACGAAATTTGAACTTCGTGGGGACGAAAAGGGACCCACATTCGATACCCATCGGCGAAACTCCAAACAGAGATTGGATTTGAGTTGGCAAGAAGTTGGTTGGTGGACACAGATCTACCAGTTTCTATGAAGATATTTTACCTTCTGCGCTGGAAAAAAACCTAAATAGTTTTTTGAAAAATGCCGTCGGTCATATTAACGCTGACCGTTTTTCAACTTCAGACAGCTTCTCTGTCGCTGCGGCTTTAAACAGATTTACTTAGCATTACAATTTACTTTTAAAGTTTGTTGGTTCCTATTGAACTCTGGTTTCTGCAAAATTAAAATCAAAAGAAAAATTTCCCAATGAGTTACCGCACATCGCATCTGAGCGGCAGCGCAACGGCCTCAAAAAAAAACCCCAGTTGTGCCGAGTGTGTACCCAGTGCCGACCCCACCGCAGCTGCTGTCTACCACTGCAGCAGCGACTGTGCGCGTGTGTGCGTGCGGCCACAGCATTTCACTGTGTTGGTAAGCTGCAACCAACACATTGACAGCGCGCTCAGGACGCACTCACGCACACCAGCGCAACCAGCACGCCACGCCTGACAGTAGCCATGAAAGCGCCCTGCTGGCATTAGTGTTGGTGTTGATGTTCGTCGACGCCTGCAACTGACGCGTGCGCACAACAGAGATGGACATAGCGACGCCGCCGAAACGGCTTTGGCCATTGTGGCTGGCTGGCTGGCTGTGCCTGCGAGATACATCGCATCGGCGCGTTGGCTGCAGATAAATGCAAAATGGCCGCCGTTCAGATAATGCTTTAGTTTGCGTTGGCGTGCAGATAAACGCAAGCAGCGACATCTGCCGGGAAACTGCAGAGTGACAGCGCAGCATCTGTATTCGCAGCTGCGGCTGTGCGTATTTCAACGCGCTGGGGAATTCATCTGGCCAACGTTGCTAGTGCTGCTTTTCTGATTAGGCTGAGCGGCTTTTGTGGATGGCGCATTCATTTTCACGCATTCTTATTCATTCTCGGGCGGGAGATAAGGCGGTCTAGTTCGCATTTTGGCCGCCAGGCTGCGGTGCGAATTGTCGCCACGAGCCGATGAGGCTCCTGGCTGGGGATGCGCACTAATTGAAGCATTTAGATAAATGAAGCGCGATTGTCAGAGGCGTTGCCGATAACTGGCCGACCAACTAGCCAGCTGCCAGCGTGGATGTTTATCGGCTCAAATTGGAATTCTTTGGAGAGTGACTGCGGGCATTTTCCATTTGGGAAACGTTAGTTTCAGCGTACGAAGACAGAGGGCAGCAGTTGAGATGCTGTCGCTGGTTGGTCTAATTAAAAAACATTGCAACAGCTAAATGAGCAAGAAAAAAGTTAGGCGGATAGAACTTATGAAAAATAGTTCAGCATTGAGAAATATGAATAAATCAAATATGTGCATAGGTTGATATCTCAATAGGCTTTTTCCGAAATGCTTCAATTCTGTGTAAAACTTCTGAAAGGCTCCAACTTTCAGCTTTGTTGCATTACGCATTGGAGGGAACCTATAATTAAATATTTTTGCATCTTTCACTTTCACTCGAAATGGTTTATTGTAGCTTGAATTTTGTGTTTTATATTTTTAAATTATAAAATATTTATTCGTCTATCTTATATCCAGAAAATATTTATGTAAAAGCTTACATTTTTCGATAATACTGAAGAATTAAATTTTAAGAAAATTTTGTTTACAGAAAAGTTTAATTTTTCTCTTGGAATTCAAACTCACATACGTCAGGGTTCTGACTAAAATACTGAATAGAAAGTGCGGTACAGATTTGTATTTCAGAATATGAATGACAATATGTATGAACGAATATATGTCGAATCGTAAGGATAACATTTTTCATACTAAAATATGTTGTTTTTGGAAACTCTGACATATTCTATCAGGTTACTCCTTATACTATTCAGAGGTTCAGGTTCAATTTTACTCAAACGAGAGGCCAAGAGACTTTACTACCGAAAGCATTTTTAGAATATTATATATTGACAGATCCATCTGCAAGCCAACTATTCTATTTAGAAGAATTTCCTGTCGATAGTTAATTAATTTTAATTAATTTAATCAATTGACAAACTCAAGGCCAAGTCAATAAAAGTCCAAATTCATTCGAATCCATTCATTCAAATTCATTCAAGTCCAAATTCAGTTCAACTCAAATCGCCTACCTTAACAAAAACTCAGAGGAGGCCAACTCAAGTTCAACTCAAGTTATGCCCAAATAAACTCAACTCCAAAATAACTTCAGCAACAGCTCATAGTTGAACGATAGACTGACTGCTTGTAGCATCAACTTAATCCATCGATGACCTTTGAATGAGATTCGAAACAATGATCACTGAAGCGGCTGAGGTAAATGAAAATCCCGTTTGCCCATTCGCGCACAGTGAGATAGAAAAACTGTGGTTAACACTTGACTCAGTGAGGATTGGGGTGGCAAATATTATGTCTGCCAACAAGCATCGTTTTGATCGATAACACTACTCGACAAAAAATGGGTTCATCGCGTGCTCCTAGAAACAAAAGTATTTTTAAGACTAATCTTCGGCTGCTGAACACGAAACTGAAAATCAAAAAATTTTCTTAAGAAGCGTTTTCGAAAAATCTTCGAAAAACACGTTTTTCCCCTCTTATTTCAGTTATGAGCACATATCTCGTAAACCAACCATCCGACTAACACACAGAAGGCAATTAACTAACCTTTCCAACGATATATCTATTGGCCAAATCAGATGAGATTTGGGGAAGGTACTGACGATGAAAGTTGTAAAAATGTGAATTTTTCGACCATTTTCAAAAATTATACATTTTCGAATCGTTTTTTTATAGATAAAATAAATGATTTCCTCTGGTTTTAAAATCTAAGATGAAAGATATATTATTTGAGCAAATATTAAGCCTAACATCAATAGAATTGAAAGAAAAATTACAAAGTTATGATGCACGGAGTGAAAACACCAACTTTTCATTTATTACACCGTGCGAAAAATTTTTAAAATTTTTCCGAGACCCATCCAAATGTTGATATAGACGTAAAACTAGAGGTCATTTGTAGTATCCTGGCATACTCAGTTTTTCATTTTCTGATCCAAAAACCATTTTAAAGGACTTTAAAATTTGAAGGACATACACATTTCAAATATTTTTTAAAATATTTGCAATTGTGCAATGATGAAGATATGGATATCAAATGAAAGAGAAAAATTGTCTCCTTTTAACTAAATTTTCTATTTTGAACTTTCAGAACTTTGAAATAGAAAAACATTTATATGTATGAATCTACAGACTGAGATCCAAAACATTTATGTTTTGCATACCTGACATATTTTGGTCCTGACATTACTATTAATCTATATCTTAAAAAAATTTCAAAATATTGCAATTTCTGTTATATTTATAAGCTTTTCAAAATAATTTGTCTGCCTTTTTTAAGTTTGCAAACATTTACTTGACAAACTGTATTTTATTTCTGCACCTGTAGCACTTTTCCACACAGAATTCATTATCTCAAAACACGATTATTGTCTGTTCTTTTGAATCAATCTTTGCATCATTTCTGTCCAACATTAACATTTTTTCAAATATATTTGTATTTGTCTTCCATTAAGTTAATTAGCACAATTTAAAGAGTTTCGTGAATTGGAATGTTTGAATCAAATTATGCAATCCTCTTCAACTGATTTATTGCCCAAAATTTCAAAAGTTCAGCCTCTCGACTTACCAATGCACATACCGGCCTCATTTTTCGACTTTACGACAACACTTTGCCACCCAATGACCTCCGTTGGCCCCGGATTTCCGCAATTTTCCTATCCCAAAACAACATAATCCTCAATAATCGACGGTTCCAAAAATAATGAAAGGATTTTGAAATTGCCTCAAAACAAAGAACCGCCCACGAGCTGTTGCTGGCTTAATCCCCGGGCACACATCGCCACTCATTACCTCATTCTACACACAATATACGAAATCTCGGCGCGTAATTTATGTGCTCCAATTGCGGTTCGGCATTTTTTTATTCGGAAAGCAAAGCGTCTTCTTTGTACGACCAGCAGTTAGTCAGCGGCGCGGCCATCATGCGGCGGGCGAAATGGAAATGTGTTGAATTTATTGGATGTGACAGCTTGATTAGCATCTGAATGCCGAACAACTACTCAATGTTCAGTGCCCGATGCGGGAATGGGGAGCGATGGGCGAGCGGTGCCGATTCCTGAAGTGCTGATTGCATGTAACGAAAATGCGGAGGAGCCTAGCGAAGTGCATGAAGTGACATTAACATGGGCCACGGTGCGCCATCGCTGTCGCCAACAGGGCGCTGAATAAATAAAGGAATGACAGCCGGAGACGAGGAAGCAGCAGCAGCAGCGGACCGCCAAGAGGAGGAAGCATGCACGAATAATTGAGCGCACAAATGAAGCAAGCAAACCGAGCGAACCAACAGAAGAATCAAGGAAATGATTCAGCGGCAGCTAGAACAACAACAATGACAATAACAAAAACCACAGCAAAAATAATGAAATCAACTAAAGGAACAAAGAGGCGAGAAAATCGAAACAAATGAAGGAGGCAAACAAACAACAAACACAAATTATACAAAGCCAAAGTAAATTGAAATTTCTTTAAATATATGCACATACAATACAACAACAACAACAACAACAACAACAAGATATATGACTAGCACACAAAATATTCAACAACAACATAACAAAAATAATGAAGAATGAAGAACTTATTCGAGCGGCGACTTGAGCGCCTGCAGCCGTGTCAGCTGCCAACGACCCAACGTTATCAGGTTCCGTAGTACCACATATATGTTATGCATGTAGTGGCTATAGCTTGGCATATTGATGAACCACGCACAATTGGCTCCGCTTGGAAGTGTTGCTGAGATTATTTGCTGGCCGCGTGTGCTTTGTCTTTCGGGCCGGATCTGCGGGCCAAAGCGGAGGCTGAAAGCATAGCGGTAATTTTTTGTTGTTGCAACAACTCCATAGGACAGATGCCAAACTACAACAACACCAATAACAAAATCACAGAAATCAACGAAAATAGTAAAAGGAAAGAAAAGTAAAAAGGCGGCAATATCTGTGGTGCAGACATGCTGGTTGCTGTTGAGTTGTGTTGTTTGTGTCTCTTGGCAATGTGCCATAATTTGATAGAAATCCGCCGCACACAGAAAATGAACAAAGTCCAACTTTCCAATTACCGCAAAGACGCGGCTAAGCGATGTCGACTGTAGCCAACGACGATGGCCAAGAATTACGAAATGCAAAAAACGGAAGTGCAGGATTTGGTAGTTGTTGGCGTTCGAATTAGTTGCGTTTTCCTACTTTTCACATCATGCAGCTGTGACAGTGGGCCAAACGCGGCCTCAGTTGGGTGGTCATTGAATGGAATGCTGGCTTAGGAATAAAAACAACAAGCAAACAAATAATTAAATTTTTGCAAGCCATTAGCGTTGCGAGAGCGGCAATTTTACAATCAAGTGAAATTAAATATTAAGAAAAAAATTCATAAAAATTAATTAACACAGAGAATTACTTTATTTTGCGAAACACACACACATAGACACACATAGACAGTTGCGCTCATTTTAAGCCAAATATGCGCACTATGGCCCCGCTCGCTGCCCCACCCATTCACTTGTCGATCGCTCGCACTTCGAGTTCGCCAGCTCACAATGGCCAATCGCCAATTTACAACACGCTTCCACTATGCCGCCAATGCCGTCAACCTGCCTCTGCCATCTGCAATCTCCCACCGACACCGCCACTCACATCGTCATCGCCACCGGCAGTTCGCTGCTCGTCTAATGAAGCGTTTAATTCAACAATTAAATTCTGATTCCCTCCCAGCGCAACAACTACAATGACAACAACAACAACAACATCAACAACTTGCTTTCCCAACAAATGACGTCCATAACTCTTTGGCTTTTATTACCGCCACGAGATTTCCTGCTTCGACAGCGCACTCACTGCCCACTGCTGAGGGCGACACAGCTGTGTGCGCCCCCCTCCCCCGCACTTGGCACGCTCTGATACCGCCTGCACCCCCCGCCGGCCATGCCTCGACGGCAAAGTGCGTTCGAATGCGTTTTATGAGCGCATTTAATTTTCGTACACAAACGTTTGCGCTCTGTCAAAGAATGGTCAGGTATGTGTTCGATTTTGGCACAAAAACCAACAACTTTTATTGCACTGAATGCATGCAAATATTTTGCAAACCAATTTGTTAAGTTAAATTATGTGCTGTGAATTCGAAAAACATTTTTAAAACTTAAACATTTTTCAAAGACTTCAGCAATTTTCTTCAACCTTTTGAAACTATCCAAACAACTTTCAAGTTTTAGTATCATTTTTTCTTTAGCTTTTCTTTTTGTTTTGGTTTTAGCTAAATTGGAAAACAACAAAAAACATTTTCTCTTGTATTCTAAAATGTTCAGCCTCAACGAATCGCTTAAATTATTTTGCATATTGCGAGCCCACAAAATTTTGAGGGTCAGCCGCCTTAAGTGTCACGTACAGAAATATTTGTGCGAAGACAAACGCGTAAAATGGTTTATATTTATTCACAAAATTCTTGTGCATGCTGTTAAAAAATTAAAAGAAAAATTAACAAAAATGTTTCAAATAATTTAAAAAAAAATTGAACTTAAATTAAATGAAATAAATTTTGTGGGAACGAATTGTTTTTTATTTATGCGAATACAAACGCGTAAAATGGTTTCTATTTATTGAAAAAATCAATGTGCATGCTGTTAAAAAATTAACAAAAATGTTTCAAATAATTTCAAAAAAAATTTTGGTTTGAACTTAAATGAAATAAATTTTGTGGGAACGAATTGTTTTTTATTTATGCGAATACAAACGCCTAAAATGGTTTATATTTATTCCGTTAAATTTCCGTTAAAATTCCGTTAAATTTATTCTGTTAAATTTATTCCTTTAAATAAATATTCCATTTGCCGTTAAAAATTAATAGAAAAAAAAACAAACAAAAACAAAATTCAAAATTATTTGAAACAGGGTTGAAAAACGAAAAATAAATTTTGTGGGAACGAATTGTTTTTTTATTTATCCGAATACAAACGCGTAAAATGGTTTATATTTATTGAAAAAATCATTGTATTAAAAAATAAATAAGAACTTATGTCAAATCATTTAGAATTGGATTCAAAAATCAAAATATTTTCAACAAAATATTTAAAATGAAATTAAATGAAATGAAATGAATACTCATCGAAAAGCCAAACTAAATATTAAAAAATCGACAGTAAATATTTTTCATTAATTTTTTATTTTTTTTTATTTATGCGAATACAAACGCGTAAAATGGTTTATATTTATTGAAAAAATCATTGTATTAAAGAATTAAATAAGAACTCATGTCAAATCATTTTGAATTGGATTCAAAAATCAAAATATTTTCAACAAAATATTTAAAATGAAATGAAATTAAATTAAAGTAATACTCATCGAAGAGCCAAACTAAATATCAAAAAAACTACAATAAATATTTTTTATTAATTTTTTGCAATACAGTCGTGTCTGGGTATAGTGAACCCCCTATATAGTGAATACCCAAATTTTGACATTGAGCCTTTAAATATAAAAAAAAATTGTCAAGCAAAAAACAAAAAGTGTATTTTGAGCAAATAAAACGAGTTTTTGAACAAAAATGTTGACCTTGATATAGTGAACAACCCACAATAATTAGTTCACTATATCCAGACATCACTGTATTTATTTATATAACTTGGGTTGTGTTAGGTTGTCAAGGGGTGAAAAAAGTTGTAGTTGTTTTTTAAACGAATCTGAATTAAAAAACTAATAATTTTGCTTCTACTGCATTCCTCAGATAGAAGCCAAGACCCCAAAACAGAAACGAGTCCAGTAAAGTCATTCTTTGCCTAATATAACGGCGTTCAGTAACATGTAGAGGTCCAGGGGGTTTGATTTGGTCGATGATATTATAAACCAAACAATCTTCCTTACCATTTGAAGCCAAATCTGGTACAAAATATACATTAAAATAGTATTGGAAATACGTTCTAGTTTTAGTTTTAGAAAGGCGCCGCCTCAAAGCAAAAGTATTATGTGCGATCCTGGGGCTGCTTTACAACTGTCCAAAAGTGCTGGAAATGCCTGCCCGGTCCTCTGATTCAAAAGTTATTGAGTTATGTGTAGAGTTATTTAGAAGAAACATTTAAAGCGCACACGATTTATTTGAAAAATCAACTAAATATAGGCGACTATAACTAAAGAGAAATTGATACATCTCATAATCCCATTTTGGTGTAATCTATCTAAAAGTATGAAAGCGGTTGTTGAATAAAAGACACAAACATTTACTTCAACTATTTAGTAAACTAATTTTGCGTTCAACAATGTTTTGTTGTTTTCATACGAATTTTTGTTTGTTCCATTTTAACTTTACGGTTCACTTTCCACTAAACTCAAAGTGTATTTACTCTGTTTACTAATAAAATTTCTTATTAAATTTTTTCTTTAAAATATTCGCCAGCAAAACAGAGAAAAATCTAAAGAAAATTGTATGTAGTCATGTCCTAAGGGCGTCTACCAACACGAAAAAGAAAACTGCGCAAAACAATTCAAAGCCTCCCCGCCCACCCACTGCCGCTCGCGCAACAAACAACAACCGATGCCATCATCCGCGCTGAGGCCAACAACTGCAGCGAGTCGAATAGACACAAACCACTGCGACACTTCCTCAGCCACTCATCTGCGCACTCGCTCACACACGCGCGCTCACTCGGGGTCGGATCTGATATGGAACTACGGTGCCGGTGCCGGTGCCAAGCTGCTGTCGGACAGCGTTCCACAACGGTGCCGCGGGGTGCGGCTCGAGGAGTGCGCGCGCAAACGGTCGAGTTGAATGTCTGCGGTGCTGTGCGGCAGCTTGAATTTAAATTAACCCCATATTGCACGAAGCACTCGCAGCGCACACCAGCACGTCTGACGGAGTACAATTACAGCAACAACAACAACAACGACAACAGCAATTTCATGTATAAAACAACAACCACTACACGATGATAAACGCCACAAGAACAACAACAACAAAATAGCTCAGTGCCTGCCATCACACGCCAGCAATAACAAAAACAACAACAGCGATATAAACGAAACACGCAGCAGCAACAACAACCACACAGGCACAAAAACTAAAAGCAATGAAGAGTACGAAGAAGAAGAAGAAGAAGAAGCAAACAACAAAAACAAGATAATATTCGAGAACGTCAGATCGCTGGAATGGCAGCGATGACTTCAATGGCCGACCGACCCGACCAGCCAACAAACAAAACCAAGGAACGAAAGCGGGCTCCCGGTGGCAGCCGCATTGCAGTGCGTGCGAGAGAGAGGGTGCAAGCATATGGTATCGAGTGAGTAGAGCGGCGAATTCGATAAGAGTACGAAACGACAGACACACGGATGGACGGACAAAGAGATGGCTGGTTGCATGGTATGGGATGAGGGGAGAGTTAGCAGAAATGTCAGGTTTGGGTGCCGGCAGTCAGGTAGGTGGCGACAAGGAAGGCAGCATAACTGTAAATGTGAACTACTGACACGGGCTGACGGTGCTGTCGCCGTTATTTTTAACCCTTATTCCTTAAATTTCTGCAGCTAACACTGCAGCTGTTTTGTCGTGTTGTAGTTGTTATTGTTGTTGTTGTTGTTAATCGGTGTGTCGATGACGTGGGCAGCGGAACAACGGTGAGGCAAACGTTGGCGCTTTAATTAGCTCAACGGGCAATTTCGAGTTTCGAAGAAGGTGAAATAAGACAAAGTAGGGAAAAATAATAAGCAGAGGAAAAATAAGAAAATGCAGAGACGGACTTTTCTCGGTCGTCTTGTTTTCGTTTGCTTTAAATTAGTTGAACTGAACAACTGAGAAAACAAGTGTTGACACAGTTAACCCGTTTGCAAACAGGGGGTCCAGAATTGCTTTAACCCATTAAGCCCTGAGCGTTGCGTTTGCGCAACGTTTGGGAATTTTGCTATATTAAGTAATTCATAAAGACATAAGACTTGAAAATGGGTAGAATTGGATTAGAATTGATCGTTTTAGATTCTGCCATACTCAAATTTCAAAATTATTTAAATATTCAAACGTTTTTTTCGATCCAAAGTCAAAGGGTTTTTTTGGGGAATTTTTGAAATTCAATCAAAAATACTTATTCTTCAAACCTATCAAAATCCCTTAGTGGGCTGCATTTTGCAATGCTAAATTATTTAAAAATAAGTTTTGAAATTTCTTTTTTTGATTTTTTAAACAAAAAATATGCTTTAAGTTTTGTGTTGCGCGAATGCAACGTTGGGCCTAAACACTGCCAATTTTCATACAACGCAACGCGTGAAAATGTCAAAATCCAAGCAGCTGTTATTTTATTGGCACATTTTATTTTCCGCAAATGTTTGATTTAGTTTATTTGTGTAATGTTTGCGAAAAACATGACAAAAAAAAACATGGTATGCATTTTTTGCTTGATTTTTTTTCTTGATTAGGTCAATTAATAAGATTGTGTAAAATTTTATGGAAATCGCACAAGCCTTTCTGGGGTCAGGTTTTAATGGGTTAAAAAGGTTTGGTCATAAATTGTTAGAATTTTGGAAAAATTTTAGAAAAAAATTTTATAATTCGCAAATAGTTTAGTTAGTTGGTTTGGATTTGAAGTTAGGTTTACACATTTTAGTCAAAAAGGTTTTCAAAAATCTTTTAAAATAAAATGTCGCCACAAAAAATGAAGAAAAAATATATTGAAGAAACAAATCACAGATGCCCAGTAAAAATTAAGTAACAAATTACACTGACAAGTCTCTGGTTGGCTTTCTGTGAAGAAAAACTATTCAACCAAAAGAAAAAGTTTTTTTTCAAATCAATTTTTATGCAGAATCATATTCGAACATATTTTCAAAGAGTTGAATCACCACATATTACAACATACAGGGGGCGTTTTAGGGGTTCAAACCCCAAATACAAAAATTGCTGGTACAAACTATGATTTCAAATGGTATTGGGCTCAAAAGTTGCACTCAAACCCCCGCCCTCCCAAAATGAAATCCTGTGTGCGCCACTGATTACAACGAATAGCACAATTTATGCATGAACTTGAATCTTAAAAGTAAAACAAACTATTAATAGCTCTTTGACAGGCTGCCATCAACGGGTTAAACGCAACACTTTGCATTGTTTAATTAAATTATTAATTCATTAATACGACAGTTCTCAAGTGGACCGAGGACGTGATGCGAAAAGTGGAAAAGTGAGAAGTCGCCAGCGTACTAAAAGAATTGCATGAAAGTCAGGGAGTGGCCCTCACTAAATGCCACCCCGTCACTCACTCAACAAATGAACCCAACTAACCAACGCCAATGCAAACATTTTTCTCGCCGTCTTCAGACGTTGGTTAGCTGGTTGGTCGACTGGCTGGCTGCCTCGTAATTGGGTCGGCAATATTTCTTTCCTAGTAATTTTATTAGAGTCGAAAATGTAAATAAATTCATTTAACCTAATTACGCATCTCCAGCGCGTAATTACGCAGCGTCGGATGCTGCGAAAGTACGAAGCGAGCACAGTGGGCAGCCGCTGCGTTGGGCCGTCAATGCCGCGGAGGAGTAATGGCTGTTGTGTGAAAATGTAAATTTGCCGAGTAATTTAGTGAGCCGGTGAATTAATTTATGTTCGACTCTATGCTCGGCCCGGTTGACGATTGCTTTGTTGTTCGAGCAAGTGGCGGTGGATTCGAAAAATTACAAACAACAATCAAGTGTATTTACATGTTTACAAATACACTCATGCTGAGCAATAACTAGCGCTGTGGCGCAATGGGGGATTCCTTGTGGAGATATGTGCGGAATGAAGTGCGCTGTGTGGCTGCCTGTTTTTTTTGGCTGATTTACAGGAGACAAATTGTGAGATTAATTGGGAACTATATGGATTATTGATATGGAATTCTATGCATGTATACACAAGAATATATTTTTATAAATAAATAAATAAAATAAATAAAATAAATAAAATAAATAAAATAAATAAAATAAATAAATAAATTTTGACGACAAACAGATATTTGTGGGGTTTTGAACCAATTAATGTGTATCTCGCTCATACTCATATTTAAAAATTTTTTCCGTTAGTTCTAATTTCACATATTAAATTAAAGTATTTTAACTTTATAAGTATAGGTACTTTTAATATATTTAATATTTAATTTTTTAACTATTTGTTGCTTAAATTTTCAAATGCCATAACATTGGTTCTCATCTTCAAGCTTCAAGTTAGTTATTATTTATGTATACTCGCAGTTGTACTTCGACTCACTGTTGACTCTATTTTTTATGCAACCACTTTGGCAGCAGACAACATAACATGAATTATTCACGGTTTTGTTATTTTGTGTGCATAGATAAGCAAACGGCACTCATTGAGGACGTGCAGACAATGTTCCCTTCTCTGAAAAAACTCCTTGGAGATTATTAAAAAAATATACAAGTATTTTATCTCAGCTATTTGTACAAGAAACGCACTCAAATGAAATATTTTGAAATGGGATGGAAAGTGTCTCTCTTGGTTCTCATATTTTTCAATATAATAAGAAACGTGCAAATTTTCTCGAGATAATATTTTTTGGTTTTTCAGTAAGTAGCAAAATTTATGTGCTTACTTGACTGTTTAAAAAAAAACACATTCTTTATCTGACACTTTTCTCATTTTATCAATCAGTCATCATTATCAATTGTAATTTTATGAATCAACCTGCAATGCAACACTGAAATACAAGTTGGTCACTTAAGGACGTCGGTTAGACAAAAATTAAGTTGATTGATGGATTGGTTGATTAGGTAACTTCAGGTTTGGTCATGCTTAACAATTCATAGCTTATTTTATTATGAAATAGTACATAGTCAATTTGACTATGTACTACCCACAATCCAATGGCACCCACGGGATTTCATTTTGGGGGGGCGGGAAGTTTTGCATATAAATTTTAAGCTCAATTTCATACAAAACTACATTTTGCACCGGCAAATTTGTATATGTATACATATATAATTCACAAATTTCTACGATTCCTTTCTATATAAAAATGTACATATGCTATGTAAATTGTAATATTGTTGATAAATAAATGAATGAATGAAAAATGAATGACCATGTACTAAACATAATCATGGTAAATATCAGCAGTTATAACTTCATAGTTACTTATAATCATGTCTGAATTTATCGTTGAATTACTGAAAATACATTTAATCCATTCATTTAGTCAATAATTTGAAATTGAATAGTTAAACGAAATTATGTCTTAATTAATCAATAGTAATTAAATAATGAATAAAGTAGTGATTAAATAATAGTCAATAATCAATAATTTTACGTAAGTTATTCAGTAAGTTAGTCATGACTAAACCAATTAAAATTTAATGAAAATACCTTAGAAATTAGTTAAAATGCATTGAATTAAGTCATTTAATTATAGTCATTCAATTATAGTATATTGAATTTAATATTTAATCATAACTATGAAAAAGTGAAATATGAAATTTGTGATCCATAATTTCATTTAAACATTTAATAACGACTATATTTGTTAATAGTTAGAAATGATTATATTATAACCACATATTATGACCACATTAAATAATTAAAAATTAAATTAAATAAATACAAATTTTAAAAAAATTTAAAAAATTAAAATTAAAAATTAACATTAAAATTAAATTAAATAAATAAAAACAAAAACAAATTAATAAAAATAAAAATGAAACAAAAGTTAGGTAATAATAAAAAATAATAAATTAAATAAAAAAAAAATTAAATTAATTACTTAAAGTTAAATAAATTGAATAAAATGAATAAATTATTTAAGAACTGCGGTTTTTTAATTGAGACTGCGCTAATAATGACTTTTTCAACTCTTAATTCTCTTAGTCTCTTCCCTCCTAAGAGATAGATAGATAGTCCCATCACCTAGGAATGCTTGCGATAGGCTAATCACCCACAATGACAGAGTTTGAAGCGATTCATATAACCAACACAAGGCATTATTAACCTAGTTGAGGTCCTATACTCCCAAGGGATTTGAACAAGAAGACTAAAGACCTTTCCTAGTCTTTGAACTAAACAAGTCGTAAAATCATTAACTAATCATTTAATTTTTTAGAAACTTTTAAAAAATTAGCTATAATCACCAAGCGAACTGAACAAAAAGGCCAAAGATCCTTCCTAGTCTTTGAACTAAACAAGTCGTAAAATCATTAACTAATCATTTAATTTTTTAGACATTTTTGAAAAGTTAGCTATAATCACCAAGTGAACTGAACAAGAAGACCAAAGATCCTTCCTAGTCTTTGAACTAAACAAGTCGTAAAATCATTAACTAATCATTTAATTCTATAAGAAATTTTTAAAAAGTTAGCTATAAACACCAAGCGAGATCAACAAGAAGACTCAAGACCATTCCTAGTCTTTGAACTAAACAAGTCGTAAAATCATTAACTAATCATTTAATTTTTTAGACATTTTTGAAAAGTTAGCTATAATCACCAAGTGAACTGAACAAGAAGACCAAAGATCCTTCCTAGTCTTTGAACTAAACAAGTCGTAAAATCATTAACTAATCATTTAATTCTATAAGAAATTTTTAAAAAGTTAGCTATAAACACCAAGCGAGATCAACAAGAAGACTAAAGACCCTTCCTAGCCTTTGAACTAAACAAGTCATAAAATCATTAACTAATCATTTAATTCTATAATAAATTTTTAAACAGTTAGCTATAATCACCAAGCGAGATGAACAAGAAGACTAACGACCCTTCCTAGCCTTTGAACTAAACAAGTCATAAAATCATTAACTAATCATTTAATTCTATAATAAATTTTTAAACAGTTAGCTATAATCACCAAGCGAGATGAACAAGAAGACTAAAGACCCTTCCTAGCCTTTGAACTAAACAAGTCATAAAATCATTAACTAATCATTTAATTTTTCAGACATTTTTAAAAAGTTAGCTATAATCACCAAGCGAACTGAACAAGAAGACCAAAGATCCTTTCTAGTCTTTGAACTAAACAAGTCGTATAATCACGTATAAACTATCATGAAAACGCAATTGAAATTTCAATTTTATATTAACTCACAACACGATCTGTTGTAACGAATACAAAAAAATCCTATAATTCCACAACACATTAATAATCCTTTTAATTTCCGAAAGTCCCTGGCACCAATTTAAATGTTACTTTACTACATGGGCTGAAAAGTCCTTGGCCTGACATAGAGATGGTGCCAAAAATACAGTGGAAACAAAAGCATGGCTTGATAAATGTTGTTGTTTCCACTGTATTTTTGCCCATCAAATAGCAATGTTTTATCAAAACACGAAATTCACTTTTTTCCATTGTTTACAAAAATTCAGAGGTAGCGTCACTTCGAAAGCAATAACTTGAAAACGAGTCAACCAAATGTCATGAAACTTTGACAGAATCTAAGTTAAGGATGGTTTTCCATGTACAACACAATAATTTTTGGCGCCATCTCTATGTCAGGCCAAAGACTTTTCAGCCCATGTAGTACTTTCTTTGCGCCTTGTATATTTTATTAAAATTGCTTGAATGTGTGTACTAAATATTTATTTACGTTTAGTTATGTATGGCATGCGACAGAATTCAAACCGCAAATAAGTTGCGAAAATTTCAAAAAACACCAAATTGCTGACAGTTCAATAAATGCAAAAAGCAAATAACGCTGAGCTGTTGCGTTGCGACAAGTCAATGATTAATTTATGTCAACTTAATTTCTGCCACATGATTCGGCAGCATTTCCCCCTATTTAAGTCAGCAAGCACAGCAAGGCCGAACGGCACACAGATACGACAGAGAGACAGACAGACAGAACAGACAAATGAACGGACACAGCCAGGCAAACGTACATACTCGGCCTTAGTGTGTGTAATTTAGTTTTGCTTGTGGGCCTGTTAGCTGGTTTCATTTGCTTGTTTGCGTGTTTATTAAATTTTCGGGGTATCTGGTGCGACTGACTGCATTCGAATGGCTGCTGGCGACAGAACTCGCTGGCGACGAAGGCTGCTTGTCGGCAAGGTGGGTGGCAATGATTCGACCGCAACAACGAATGGCAATTCCATGTCAATGTGCGGCATTATTACAACAACACGTAGTGGGAACAACAGTAACGACATGCAATTTCGTGTAACTAATTAGTTGTTGTAGTCGGGATTGGAGTTAATGAAAACGTGCGCCATGGCAGGAAGCGGAGCAGCGAAGAACTTTGAGTTGACAAGCAGACAAATAAGCGGCCACATGTGGCCGATATTAAAGTTAGCTAAAAACGAAAAAAACACATTTCGTCATTTGCGGCGCAGTTGGTCCGTTGCTCTGCTCAACTGCAAAACCATAACCGAAAATTGTGAATATGTCACATACGAGCTCGACAGCGCAATGTCACGTGCGCAAAACGCTGGCAACCCACTTAGTTAAGAACCCATTACGGCCAATGTCGGCAACAGCAGGTGAATGGCTCGGGAATGTTATACCAATTTATCAGCACACGAGCAGCAAAATCGAACCAACCCACCCAACGTCCAATAAGCTCTACAGCTCACTTCTAGCACGCGGCTGCCGGTCTTCAGTTGACAGCTGCCGCTACAAACGCCATCTCACACTGCGCCTGAGCGCAACTTGTTTCTTTCATTGGTTATCCTTGCAGCTAAATCTTAACCAAATGTCGCACACGCTCTGCCGCGTATATGGAAATGTTTCCCTTTTATTGTATTACATTTCATCAATTTTTCAGTCCGAACCCATCCACCCATCCATTCATGCATCCAACCAACCGTTCATGCATTCGTTCTTTCGTTTGTTCGTTGAGCAGCGCCGCACCCCACGTCCGTTGCTGATCAGCTCAAAAGTAAATTGCAAAGGTGAAATGACGATATTCAAACTATTTCATATTCAAAACACACACATACTCGTGTACCCCGCTACCCCTACAAATGACTTCCCCGTCCCCATTGCGGCCGCAATTGCATTATGTAATTTGGCAAACCGGGTGTAGGGCAACAGAAACTCAACTACAAAAACGCATAAAAACACATACAATATGGCGCACATACTACATATACATGTATATATATACATATAAATATATATATATATAACTAGCTAAATACGATATGTTTAAAGTGCGACATTTTTGTAGCAACATTGCGCCAAGTCTCATTTATTGTAAAATTGCGTTCGTTTCATTGTGAAATGAAATCGTGTCCCTTGTCCCTGCAGGCTGCTGCTAACTGTCTGCACCTGTGTCCCATTTGCTACGACTCCTCTACTCGCAATCTTTCTCCTTTAAAGCGCGCAACTATTAGCTGTTCTCTCTACCCACTTCATTCCTCGCATATTAGACATTTTAACATTTTGACGTACGCGTATTTCGGGGAAATTTTAGATGCCACTTTGCAGAAAATTACCTTTAGCCATTATCCCAGATTTGTTGGGGTTCACGCTGTCTCCACATTTTTGTGTAAACTAACTGAAAGTAGAAAAAATATGCAAATATTTGAAATAAATTGTTTGCTCTAATGAACGAAATTAAAATTTTCCATTAGACTTTGATGGATTTAGGAAGAAGTTTAAAATTATTGAAGCCTTTAGATAATGTTTATTCAAAATTGTTGCCATTGGTGCTTTTTCAGAGTTTAATAACACTGCACAACAAAATCAAATTTTTTTTAAATAACAAGGTTCTGACAACGGATTCTGGTAGAAGGGACCAAAAAAAAATATACGTGTATCGGCGTTTTGAAAGTTTACGTCTGAACTTTTTTTAGGGGGGTCAAAGTTTTCCGCCTTTTGCACATTCTTATGGTGAATCGGCATACGAAAACCATATAACCTTACATTTTAGGTATATGATGCGTTCAGCAATTTGATGTAAAATACTACGAAGAATATTTTTGTGGAACATTTTAACCCTGTAGCTACTATTTGTATGGGTCAATTTGACCCTTTTTTTTCTAAAATGCCAAAAATGTCCTGTAAAACAGGACTTTTTAACGAAAAAATGTACCATGAAAATATTCGCCATAAAATTCTATTATAGGTCTCTGAATACATCAAAGCTCAGAAATTAACTTGAAAGACAGAATGAAGCCAAATCTGAAAATGTGTTTAGCTGTTTATTTCGTACTTATTACAATATTACAATACAATATTTTATAGGATCTATCAACAAGAAATCTTAATATAAATAAACAGAAAAACACAAAATGTTGTTTGAAAATATATATAATAAATTTCACTTCAAAGTACAAACTCCAACTGCAACGTTAGCAGGAAATGCTCTGGATTTCTAATGTTTGGAAAATAAATGCCGAAGCAGATGTTACAAGGAATAGAAATGGAGCGAGTCGGACATTTGGCTGACATTGTGTTCTATTCCTGGAAACACAATAGGGAACTTTTCAAGTAAAAATTATCCAGAAAAAAATATCAGGAGAGTACGCCAGCTGACGCTACCAAAAATGACACTAAATGACACAAAAGTAAACAAACAGAAATTTGTAAGAATTTATTTCAACTCTTAGTTACACCAGTGGGACTTGGTACATTCACAATACACAGAAAAAAGGGTGTAAAAAGGAGGGAAAAAAAGAAAAGCTGATCTAAAAGATTCATTTGAGGATTGAAGATGTAAGGAAACTTAAGTTTAATGGGACATTTAAGGCAAAAGGCAAATGGTCCTTGCTGGTTCCATGTGCCACGAAATGTTTCCAAAAATTGTCAAAAAAATCATTCATTGACTTATAATTTTTAAGTCTCAATATATAAGTAATTTTCATTAATCACAGTACTGGATTCATTAAATATCGAAATGTATATATATTCTTGATCGACTCAACTAGACCTGACTTGACAATTCTGTTTTCTGGATGAATCATAATCTTTGCATGCATTAATGAAAATGACATTTATATTGCGACTTAAAAAATAAAAGTCATTGTATGATTTTTATTGATGACTTAAAGAATAAAAGTCACGGAATGATTTTTATTGATGACTTGAAAAGGAAAAGTCATTGAATGATTTTTTTGATGACTTTTATAAATAAAAGTCACAGAATGATTTTTATTGGTGACTTAAAAAATAAAAATCATTGAATGATTTTTTTGAAGACTTTTATAAATAAAAGTCACTGAATGCATTTTTTTGATGACTTAAAAAATAAAAGTCATTGAATGATTTTTTTGATGACTTTTATAAATAAAAGTCACTGAATGAATTTTATTGATGACTTAAAATATAAAAGTCACTGACTGATTTTTATGGATAACTTTTATAAATAAAAGTCACCAATAATTGTTATGATAGGACAACTAAAATAAAAATCGAAAAAATTTTATTTGTGGACTAATTGAAAAAATCAAAAATAATTATTATAGGATTTTTAAAATATTTATAAATAAAAAAGATTTCTTATTTTCCTAAATAACTTTTATTTTTATCCCTGCATTGCAGAGGATCATATGGAAGCCAATCGTATGTTTTTCTTGTTCTTCTGCTTACTGGCTAAAAGGTACTGGCAAAAATTTCGCCAGTAAAAACTTGCAAGTTTCAGTTTCTCAGTTTCTCAGTTTCTCTCTCGTTGCAAAAGATTTGGCGTACACAAACAGCATCCAGTAAAATTTTGTACACATTTTTACAAAAACAGACCCAACCCAACAAGCCCACCACCACCCCCCACCCACCAAATGTCCGCCTTAGAATCTGTTCTATTTCGTGGAACAAAATATCCACCAAATATTGGCCTCGATTTTTCTTTCACATTGTAGAAAAATCCTGAAAGCTTTAATAAGAATTGAAACTGTAAGAGTTTTCTTTTTTCAAACTTAATTTTATTGTAAATTTTTCTACAGAAGGTTCCGAAAATTATAGAACCCGCGCATAACAAAGCGACGTACAAACGTTATAAAAATTTTTAAAAATTATCGACTCAGTTAAATTTAGAAAACTCCCTTTAAAACATTTTGTAAAAAACCTTTTGTTAAATAAACCACCTCATACTTCCCATCAACTTTAATTGCTCAAATTGTCTGCTTCACATATTTCTTCATAGTTTTGACACAATAAACAATTTCGAACATTTTTGTATAATAAATAAAATTGTGCACCGATGCATTCTGTCAACCAGACCGTATTAAATGTAGCATTCCAACTCATTGCTCAACTACTCAACTCATTCATATTCATATTTACTATTGAAAGTGTGAAAATGTACATAAATTCACGGTGACGTGCACAATTTTCCACTTCTCCCACTTTCAGTCACCATCGACCATATTTTTATGCCCAGCTGCGCCCGACTCTGCTTCTTCTTCTCCTACTGGTGATTCTTGTGTGTAAGTAATTTTTTGTTCGGTTAATGGAAAAAATATTAAATTGCATAAAAAAGCCCGCTGTCTGCCATTTATGCCACAACACGCTTCGCCAATATAAATTCAACAAATTTTCGTTCCCCCCAATCAGGGAATTTTTGCCAAAACGAGCTTTTGTTTTTTGTCGCTGGTAATGTTTGTTTGCTTTTTTTTTCGAAAGTACATTTTCATGTTACAAAAACAATAAATATAGTTGGGTTAACAATCCGTGCAATATAACAAGCAAAAATTCTTGGCCACTGCTGGTTGTGGTTGTTCCTGTACTATCAGCGCGCGCAAACCATGCGGAGGAGTTGGCAAGGATATGTTGACGACACGTTGTCGTCGCACTAGGGACACCAGGAAGATGGCGCGGACATTGACGACGCAGCGCTGCTTCATAAATATGCGATACGAAAGAAAAATATGTATGGACGAAGCAGAGGAAATAATAATGTGGAAGATATTTCGTTGGGTCCAGTTGCCGCATGGCGACGCAGACGCGCGCAATGGCGTGGATGCTGCTGTGATGTTGTTGGTGGGGGGTTTTACTTTTGACATGGACGAGAGACAAACAACAATTTGACATGTTGGGTCTTGGGTTATGTGAAAATTTATTCAAGAACAATTTTTGGATGTTGGTTTTGTGAGAAACAAACATGCCGTCTCATAACTTTGGGGATTTGATTTGTGGTCGAAGACATTACGTCTGGCAACGCACTCAACGTAATCGGATAGTCACATGAATGTAACTAACTTTGGTGCGCCACATGGCAGGTGGCAGCAGTGGTTTGGAGGACGCAGATTTTCGACAAAAGATAGCAACTAACAGCATGAACTTCATATTAAATATGCGCCTAAAAGTATGCCACAGTCAGCGTTACTTAGACTGCACTCAATTTACTTGTTTGCGAAATTTAAATTTTCTTATTTATTAATTTTATTTTTTAAATCTTTTTTTACTATGCAAATAAATTTGAATTCATTGCTGACATTTTTTCGATTATTTCATACGATAAAGAGATCAAAAAGATACATTTTCTTAAATCTTTTTCTACTATTCAAATAAATTTGAATTCATTGCTGACATTTTTTCGATTATTTCATACGATAAAGAGATCAAAAAGATACATTTTCTTAAATCTTTTTCTACTATTCAAATAAATTTGAATTCATTGCTGACATTTTTTCGATTATTTCATACGATAAAGAGATCAAAAAGATACATTTTCTTAAATCTTTTTCTACTATTCAAATAAATTTGAATTCATTGCTGACATTTTTTCGATTATTTCATACGATAAGGAGATCAAAAAGATACATTTTCTTAAATCTTTTTCTACTATTCAAATAAATTTGAATTCATTGCTGACATTTTTTCGATTATTTCATACGATAAAGAGATCAAAAAGATACATTTTCTTAAATCTTTTTCTACTATTCAAATAAATTTGTATTCATTGCTGACATTTTTTCGATTATTTCATACGATAAAGAGATCAAAAAGATACATTTTCTTAAATCTTTTTTAACTATTCAAATAAATTTGAATTCATTGCTGACATTTTTTCGATTATTTCTTACGATAAAGAGATCAAAAAGATACATTTTCTTAAATCTTTTTCTACTATTCAAATAAATTTGTATTCATTGCTGACATTTTTTCGATTATTTCATACGATAAAGAGATCAAAAAGATACATTTTCTTACAATTTGTAATTTTTTGAAAGTAAAAATCTATATAAAAATACAAATGAAAGAATCAAATACCCTCAACGCCAACCAGAAACGCGTTGTGGTTGTTTATAGAATGATATTTTTTTTTATATAATCAACAAATACTAATATATGTATCTATGTATCTATCTATATGCATCTATTCTAACCTCAACTTCATCTCTATCCCTTGCAGCATTTCCATATTTGTGCCACACTCAATCATTTGTAGCGAGTGTTGATTGCGGCTCCATTGTTTTATAGGCAAACAGACACGCACACAATGGCCAAAGCACTCCCCGCTGAATTTGCGTGTGTGCGTGCGAATAAATATTGGTAAAGCATGCGGCATGAACCCGTTTAGTTGATGCTGCCATGCAACAACATGCAGATATCATAATCCCATCTTGACGCAACTACCAGACTGCCCACACACCCACCCAACCAACCAACCAACCAACCACTCAGCCTGCTCCACTGTGGCAACCACTCAGCCACTGCCGTCAAATAGTAGTGTAGTGTGTGTACTTGGAAAATATGTATTTTTGCTTAAAATTAGTTTTTCTCAATGAGAGTTTGTTGTTCTTTTTTATTTGCATCTGAACTCGACAAAGACGTGTTTGCGTGCGCGCTGGTAGCTGTCGCAGTGAAGCTGAAGCTGAAGGTGGAGGTGGAGTTGGGGGTTTAGGTGCGGAGGCGGTGTGCGGTGTGCGGTCAGCTTGGCATATGTGGGTCGATGTGAGGCTGCTAGTGCCGTTGTTGTTTTTATTTTTTTGTTACTGTTGTTGTTAGTGCCGCTGTTGACGATGTTGTTGATGTCGACGATAACGAGAAAGCAGCCATCGCCACGTCCGACATTCGGTCCGCATGAAATAATCGAACATAATGGGAAATGGCAATAAATTTTGCGCAAACTTTTCTCATGAATATTCCAAGCGAATAATACGATAATTGCATGAAAACTTTATCAATACGACAGCATCTCACCCGTTAATAAAGTTGGAGCTCGGATTTTTCGTTCACATTTTTTTTACAGCATTTTTATTGTATTAAAGAACAGGTTTGATGTCGTAGCGGCTGCAGCAATCAATGGAATTAAAATAAATAAAAATAAAAAAAAATAAAAATATATAGAAAACTATATATATGTATGTGCATGCATTCACGGTGCATAATGTACATCTATGCAGATATATGTACAAATGTACGAGTATGTATGTACATATGTACTACCTGTGGTGAACACAGGATTCCATTTTGGGGGAAGGGATTTGTATGCAACTATTGAGTCAAATAACATTTGAAACCATATTTGCTACACAAAATTTTTCTTTGTTTTGGGGGTTTTCAAACCCAAAGTCCTCTTGCGTGTAACATTGTGTAGTATCTATTATTTACTTGTAGTATTCGTTTTGTTTTATCTGTATGTTTTTTCCTAACGTAGACTGACCACTTTAATTTGGTCATCATTCATCGTCATTCCTTCTTGTAGGCTCAGCTCATAACCTACGAGATTTTATTCGGATATCTCGACTGCTACAAAATGTTACAGTCTCAGTTCAAACCCTAAGAAATCTCATTCCAATATATTGACTTCTTCAAAATTATTAGAACGCGTTGGTTCAGGACGAACAGGTGGCCGAGACAAATTGGTGCCTAGGCATTAACTTTCTAATGGAGAGCTAAAGTAGCCATAAACTCCTTTTGTGGTATTGCGTTTTAGGACTAATCAGTGATGGCAACAAATTTTTGAAAAAACCCCAACCGCATCTCAAGAAAATCCCTATTTTTCCTTACGCAAATATAAATTGTCCCTACATGTTTCCCTACATATATTTTTAAACATCGAAATCAAACGTCGCAAGCTGCACACTTGCATTTGAAATTATTCGTTTCGATTTTTTCAAGCCATTCCTTGAATTTTTCCATTTCCAGCCAGCTATCGTTAAATTTTTACTTTCGATACTTAACTTTTGCTCGTTTCGTAGAACCCGTTCCCAAAAAAGAAGATGAATCGGAAGAATTGCTAATTGTTCTATAAACAATTTTAAGTATTGAAAATTAAAAAAAGTATAACTTCAAGTTGCTTCAAACTTACGATTTTCTCTCCTTAATTCAGAATCTGCTTAATAAATAAAATAAATTGAAAAATGTACACGAAAACGCGGCAAAATTGAAAGTAAGCAAATACGCTGACAAATGTGTATGTTCAAGCACAGACAAAATACATGAAAAGCCTTGCTAGCCAGTGGGTGTCTTCAAGCATATATAGGAAGAATTTACTTGCCAAGATTGCCACATTGAAAAAATTTGAACGCATTAATCACAAAAAGAAATTATATGCGAACAGAAAAATACTTTTTTTTTTAAATATAGAGATAAATTTCAGATTTTTGAAATTCCCTACGTTGAGGTAAATACTAAAAATCTGTCCTTTTTTCCCTACATCGCAAATTTAGGGCTAAATTTCCCTTCATGTAGCCTCTTTTCCCTACGGTTGGCATCACTGGGACTAAGTATGTCAGACCTACTCTCGTTCTAAGGTATAGTTGACTCCTTATATAACCACAAAAACAGTAGCACTTCAAGTCTATTCCGCTCATTTTCAGTAATTATCTGTAATCCATATTGCTGGTCATCGTACAGCATATCCAAGCCATATTTTGCACCAGCAAGTTTTATATTTGGGGAGAGTTTTGAACCCCCCAAAACCCCTCTGTGTGCGCCACTTTAACGACAACCAATTACGCTACTCGACACGAAAAATGTTCCTAAAAATAAAAGTATTTTTTAGACTAATCTTCGGCTGCTGAACACGAAACTGAAAATCAAGAAATTTTCTTAAGAAGCGTTTTCGAAAGAAAATAGAATAGAAAATTTAGTTAAAAGGAGGCAATTTTTCTCTTTCATTTGATACCCATATCTTCATCATTGCGTAACCGCAAATGTTTAAAAAAATATTTTAAATGTGTATGTCCTTAAAATGTAAAAGCTCCCAACCTGCCGTTCGGAACCGGCATAAAACTGTAGGTCCCTTCCACCCGCGTACAAATTCACACGCACAACACGGGTGGTTGCGGGAAGCTAGGCCTTAGTCTCGCGTAAGCGGGCTGTCGTGCCAGTCAATTATTAAAAAAATGTCCTTAACATTTTAAAGTCCTTTAAGAAGGTTTTTGGGTCAGAAAATGAAAAACTAACTATGCCAAGATACTATAAATTACCTCAAGTTTAACTTCTATATCAACATTTGGATGAGTCTCGGAAAAATTAAAAAAATTTTTCGCACGGTGTAATATGTAAATGAAAAGTTGGTGTTTTCACTCCGTGCATCATAACTTTGTCATTTTTCTTTCAATTCTATTGATGTTAGGCTTAATATTTGCTCACATAATATATCTTTCATGTTAGATTTGAAAACCAGAGGAGATCATTTATTTTATCTATAAAAAAAGTATTCGAAAATTTATGATTTTTGAAAATGGTCGCAAAATTCATTCATTCATTTTTTACAAGTTTCATCGTCAGTAACTTCCCGAAATCTCATTTGATTTGGACAATCTATATATCGTTGGAAAGGTTAGTTAATTACCTTCTGGATGGCGGGCTACTTGTGTTAGTTGGATTGTTAGTTTACGAGATATGTGCTCATAACTGAAATAAGAGGGGAAAACGTGTTTCTCGAAGATTTTTCGAAAACGCTTCTTAAGAAAATTTTTTTATTTTCAGTTTCGTGTTCAGTAGCCGAAGATTAGTCTAAAAAATACTTTTGTTTTTAGGAGCACGCGATGAACCCATTTTTTGTCGAGTAGTGTTATAGGTAGATTTGAGTCGATGTTAGGTAGAAATGATTAATGGGTAAAATCAATATAGATTTGGTCATCTATGGATCGAATCAAATAGGTACAGAATCGAATAGGAAGGCACATAATGAAGAAAAGTTGTGTACTTCTTTTTTTATTAAATTTTTGCGTTGGACTTACGTTGCTCTTCTTGAGAAAATGTTTTACATGTGCTTTTCTTAGACTTTTCTAACTGATTTTCTTACAATCTCCTCTACTCTATATACTTTTTAGATGATCTATAAAAAAATAATCTGATCTATAGATAAATAATAATCAGAGCCTCAGTTTGAAATTGTATATGTTAAGTTTTACCCTTTAACAGCCTAACCGATCCATTCTTGTGCCACTGGCGAATACAAAGATAATTCAAAACCCCTTAAATATCTGTTTATTAAAAAATTGTGATTGGCAAATATGATTTCAAATGCTATTTGGCTCAAATGTTCTGTAAAGAGCCACACCAAAAATGAAATCCTGCATGCGCCATTTTCTTGTGCTAACATTTTCTTGTCAACACAGTCTGTTGACAATCGAGTTTCTATAATATTGTATTGAAAATTTTAAGCTGGTTTTATTACCTATTTTTATAAGTATTTAGTATTGGCTGCCAATCGAACCCGTGACCCTCAGACTCGCCACTCAACGCTCTAACAACTGAGCTAAGTCAGCTTGAATTGAATAAGTGCAGTAATTTAGAAATGTTAAGAAAAATCCCTGAATGTTCTGTCGATCATCAGACACATATTTATGTAAATTTAGTAATTAACTAAACTATAATTTATGCAAAAAAATATTAAGAAGAAAATTGCAAATAATAAAGTTATTAAAATAAAGTGACAGCTTAAGTGCAGCAGTTAAATACATTAAATTAAATTGAATTTATTCAACCATTGAATTGTTTTCAACTATTTACTTTTTGCATAAATTCATATTACTTGTAATTGAAAAATGTTTAGCAAAATATTTTTTAATTAGTTTTTTTTAAATAGTTTTCCTTGAATAGCAATTAAATTTCGAGTGAAGCAAACGGTCAGCAATTTTCAACAATTTCGCAACAGGAAGCCGATTGTCGACTGACTCGAAACAATTAGTCCACTAACATATTTTCTGCTAATAAAATTTAATGAAGTGCACATTGCGCGCCGCAATTCGGATGTAAATGGCACGAAAACGTTCAGCTGCGAACATCTGGTTTCGGTCGCCGAGAATTCGCGCAATTATTGCTGCAGACACTGATTGCGAACAACAAGCACACATACACATGCATTTTACTATATACATACAAATGTAGATGTACAAAAGTAGTAAAATTTTAAATGCATTTCTCATAATTGGTGTCAATGCTGACAATGCAGAGACGAAAGTGCAACAATTGCAAGTTGCAGCATAATTAACACAAACCATGCAAATTGTGGTAAACATAACAAAGTAATAAATACATACATACATGCATGTGTATGTATGTGCTTATATGTATTTGTGTATGCAACAAAAACTATTCACTCTGGTGTGCCGTACCGTTCGTGTGGTGTCTTTGGCAAAAATTCATAATTAAAAAATAAAACTATTTGAATGTAAAGCAAATGCGCCGATTATAGTCGTAAAGTATTTAAATTTATTGCATATCTGTGCGGATTATTTTGTAGCACGGCACGCCCTTCATTTTACAGCGAACATTTGCAGATGGCGCTTCGACCGATTGGTGCGCAATGCAGCGCACAACAACAACAACAAACATTTATAAACACACATACAGCAAAAAATACTCGAAGATGCCGCGTACAATTAGTATGCAAATAATAAAACTTAATATTTATTGCAATAAAATCACAAGTTTTATGACGCTGCGCGAGTGCATTGACGTGAGTTGACGGCACGTTGCCAGCGGTTTCGGCCTTTTGCAGATGGCCGATTGTTTTGGGGTAAAAATGGGCTGCACCGAATGTACGCTACAAAAGGAGAAAAGTTTAGATAATTAGAATTATCTAAACTAGAATGGTCCTTCCATAGGACTTACCTTAAATATTGTTCCCAAAGGATATACATAAAAATTGTAACCCTTTAATTTAAATTTTATATTTTTAAACAATTACTTAAAGATTCCAATTACCTGCCGAATTGCAAAAGTAATGCAAAAATCACTTAACTGCCTGACTGACTGACGGACGGATTGACTTGTTCAGACTGCAGAATGGTCATAGGCGTATTAACCCTTTCGCTACAGGTTCTTACTGGGGAAAGTTAAAATTTTATATTTTACGTCTTAGGCTTCTATGTGATTATATTAGCAACATTCCATAAGAAATGTTTTAATTTTTTTACTTGGACCCTGTATTTCAGAGTGTTTTTCTATGAGAGCAACCATATCGTTGTGGCTGTAATAATTACTTAAACAAAAAATTTGTACCCATAACGAAAATTTGAATATTTCTTCATTTACTTCAGCCAAAATAAAAAAAAAATTAAATTGAAAGAAAACGTCAAATTTAAAAGTTCTCTAATTTTTTCTGGTTCTTCTTCCTTTACTATGTCGAGATATACCATTGAAAAAACGTGTATACATCTCTTATTTAAACTTAAATATTCAGTTTCTTAATTTCGTATTTTTCCTAAAACTTCAAACTATTCTAAAGACCAACAAAAAAATGTATTCTTGCAACCATAGAGGATGCAGACGTCCACAAAGTAGCATATTGCCATATGGCAACAAAATAGCGATAGGGTTAACTGGGCGCTGCTTTCTAGCGCTTCCTTCCCTTCCTAGGAAGGGTTTGACAGACAATGAATGTTTCAGAATGTGCGAGGAATATGAAGCTTTGGAGACATTAGAACATGTCCTCTGTTTCTTTGCTGTCATCTTAAGATGACACTTGGCAATCCTGCAACCGCGGGCCCTGAAGCGTTTGCTGAAGTTTGCCAAACGCACTCGTATTCTAAGGAATCACTACTACAACTCATAGAAGGATCTTCATGTGGTATTGCTAAGGACCTAATAAGGTTTTGTCTGTAGCCATTTGTGACCTAACTACTAAATATTTTGGGTTATAAAGTTTGTTTGAGAAAAAAGTAAAAAGTCAACAGCCTGCCGGTCCGTTTGGAATAGCACAAAAGGAAGGTTTAAAAAGGAACAATTTGAATACAAAACTGTATTAAATAGTTTGAATACAAAAATCGATAATTTTGTTTGTTAAACATAAATTTCTGAATTATTTTTTTATTTTTGTGAAAACATTAGATAACACTATTTAAGTGCAAAACAGCTCAACTAAATTAAATAACTAAATTCTTTGAATGTATGAATTTATGACATTTCTATAGATCCTTGTCAGGAACTAGAAGCAATTTTATTCTTGCTGCTAACTTATTTGTTATTATTATTGATTTTTTTGCAAACCTTTAATACAACAATTGGATATTTTACAATAAATGTGGAATTTTTTAACTTGTGATGCATTCAAAAGCTGTATGAAGATTCTTTGAGTCACAAACCAAATTCATATTTGTCAATATTTATGGAATTTTTAACACTAGAAAGACCGCAAATTTTCCATACCTACAAAGACCACATATTATATCCGCTGATATCGCGAAAAGTTCACATCGAATTTGGCTAATTGTAATTGTAAAACTCTAATTGTAGAACTAATAACTAACACGATAAAAAAATGAATGATGAATGAGTTATCAAAGCAACAGTTAATAGAAATACTAAAAAAATACAAATATTAAATAATTAAAACCCGACAGGTTGACCGCAATGGTCCTTCTAGTGTCAAAGTTTATAGCAACTACAACAAAACTACAACTTTCTGGGAACTAGAATGTGTTAGTGTTAAAAAAAAATATTTAAAATCTTCAAACCAATCACCAGACACACAGATTCGGTTCAGACTTCTTCTGTCTATGTACGAAAAATCAATCTTTCAAATCAATTAGTGCAATTTATGAAATGTTTAAGTCAATAAAGACTACTAGACGAGAAGTAGGCTTTTAGTTAGTTTTATTTTTAATAACAAAAAAATTAAGATATCACTATTTTTGTGTAATAAGTAGAGAATAAAATTATTATAAGTAATTCTAATTTACAGATTTTACGAGCTCTGGGAACCAAGAAGTACAGTAGATATTAGAGCTTGTAAAATCTGTAAATTAGAATTACGTATAATAATTTTATTCTCTAATTAAAAAAATTTTTTTTAACAAATTTAAAAAATCCACCGAAAAGCTAATAAATCGTTCTTATTTTCTGCGAAAAATTAATTATTTCTGACAATTTACAGTTTTATTAATTTAATTTAATTAATTTAATTTTTAGTTTAATTAATAAAATTTAATTTAAAAAATTTAATTTTAATGAAAATATTTAAATTTATATTAAATTTAAAATTTAGTAAAATGTTCAAATTAATAAAATTTATCATCTAATATATCATATATTTTTTTCATTCATTTCGTATTTAGCTCACCATCACGTTCGACTATGCCGACCATCACTTAACGATAGCAAAAGTGAACAATTTTGTTCATTGTTCGCATAAAAGGCAAAATGTAATCCGGGCCAGCAAAACATAAGCGGCACAAAAGCAGCGTCCAAGAGCTAATACGATTTTCAACTCAGTATCATAAGCACCAACAACAAAAACAATAACAACAACAATAATAACTACGAGTGCGAGTAGGACTGTGACTGTGCGGCGGCGACCAGCAACGCGCGATACGATCTGTCAGTGTTTAAAATGTATTGCATTTAAATGTAAATAAACGTAAACGTTGCGGCATTTTGTTTATTTTATTTAGTTCTTTGACTTCTTCTTTGATTTCAGCCTTTTTAATTTTTTTCTTTGTATTTTTGTGTTGTATTTTTGCTGGCGCATTTTTATCAGCCGAAAGTATAAACAAGCAGCAACTGCGCGTATAGACAAACATACGCACATCATTATTTGCTATCACTATTTTTTGTACAAATATGCATGTCCATATGTATTTATAATTAAATATATATATATATATATACATATATTTATAATTGTGTACTTCTCAGTTTGGTTGCTCTGTTTGAAATGTGGTTCGGACAAAAACTTGATATCAGCACACACACACACATAACTCTTGAGCTGTGCGTTTTTTACAAAATGTTAATGTGTACATTTTGTTTAAATATCTCTTAATAAACGTCAAGTAAATGGAGTGTTTCGTCAGGGTTCAATTGCATTGACATTGATAAGCACTGAGAAGCGCACAAATATTCGAAATGTGGCGTGAATGACAAGTCGACCGCTTAAATTTAGACATTTATTTAGCATCAATTATTCAAATAGATTTTTTTAATAAGACGCGGCTCATGTTTTGTTGTTATCTGCTGAAATGAGGCGTCAATGTTTGTTTGGTCAGTGGCTGAATTGGAAACTTTGAGCACAAAAAAAGTTGCAGCAACAGAGAAAATTCAATTGAAAACAGAAATCGGCTCAACCGAATACATATCGCAGGTGATATTTCAATTTCTTGTATATTCACGCCGCGCTGGTCCAATTCTTGCGGCCAACACAACGACCGGCACTTTGAAAATTGCCATCGACATCTGTGTCCATGCTGCGACAATACAAACGGCGCAGATTTTCCTTCACCGAAATCGAACGGAAATTCGCCACCGCACTAACGCGTTCCGCTCGGTCTCAGTTGGCCTGAACTGTGCGTAGCGTAAATATTTACATTTGTTGTTGGCGTGCGTTTTACAAGCAAACATTTTCTCATTAACCCTTTTGCGGCGATTGCAAGCCGCGCACCCCGACACACTCGAACCGAATGGCCATGCATGAAATTTTTACGTTGTTTGCACTTTCCGATGAAATGTTGAGACGAAAATATTTTCGATTTTATTTTCGGTTTTGCCTACAATTTAAACACATTTTGCATTGCCATATTTTTTCACGCTAAAAACTGTTAAAAACAAGAAAAACATCGATACGGAAAGGGTGATGCGGCGCAAGAGATTTACGGGCCAGAAGCAGGTCAGAGCAGATTTGTGTGCGCTGCAAACAGTTTTCGGGGTCATAAAGTTGCGTTTAACGCGCGCACTGTGCGCATCTTTCATAAGTACACGGAAAGAAAATTTAAGGTGATTGGGAAGAGCGAAATAACTACACAGTTCAACGGACGGTTGAGGATCTCAGTCGAAACCATCGCAAAGAAAAGTGTAAGTAAATTCTAAACTCTTAGCTGAAGCTCGAGTGAGATTATAAAAAGTGCGAAACCCGTTGATGACAGCGCTACAATTTATCCGTTTAATAATTTACTATTGTAGACATTTTTATTAATCATTTGAATATAAAAATTGATGATGAAACTATATCACTACTCGACAAAAAATGGGTTCATCGCGTGCTTCTAAAAACAAAAGTATTTTTTAGACTAATCTTCGGCTGCTGAACACGAAACTGAAAATCAAAAAATTTTCTTAAGAAGCGTTCTCGAAAAATTTTCGAAAAACACGTTTTTCCCCTCTTATTTCAGTTATGAGCACATATCTCGTAAACCAACCATCCGACTAACAGTGGCCCGTCGTTCAGAAGGTAATTAACTAACCTTTCCAAATTATACATTTTCGAATGGTTTTTTTATAGATACAATAAATGATCTCCTCTGGTTTTAAAATCTAAGATGAAAGATATATTATTTGAGCAAATATTAAGCCTAACATCAATAGAATTGAAAGAAAAATGACAAAGTTATGATGCACGGAGTGAAAACACCAACTTTTCATTTACATATTACACCGTGCGAAAAATTTTTAAAATTTTTCCGAGACCCATCCAAATGTTGATATAGACGTAAAACTAGAGGTCATTTATAGTATCCTGGCATACTCAGTTTTTCATTTTCTGATCCAAAAACCATTTTAAAGGACTTTAAAATTTTAAGGATATATAGTACACGTTTCAAATATTTTTTTAAATATTTGCCGTAATGCAATGATGAAGATATGGGTATCAAATGAAAGAGAAAAATTTTCTCCTTTTAACTAAATTTTCTATTTTTAACTTTTAACGACGGGCCACTTGTGTTAGTCGGATGGTTGGTTTACGAGATATGTGCTCATAACTAAAATAAGAGGGGAAAAAGTGCTTTTCGAAAACGCTTCTTAAGAAAATTTTGTGATTTTCAATTTCGTGTTCAGCAGCCGAAGATTAGTCTAAAAAATACTTTTATTTTTAGGAGCATTTTTTGTGTCGAGTAGTGTATTACATAGCCAAATTTCATTATTATTATTATTTTATATTTATTATAATTAATAATAAAACAAACGCTTATATTGTCTCAGAATGGGTTAAGGCATCGCATCATTCACACTTCCAACCCCATATGCTCAAAAAAGGCTAATTGGTTTGATTAGTATGAACATTTTATTTGTATTTGTTTAATTATTTATTTTTTTATTAATTAATTAATTAATTAATTAATTTATTTATTTATTTATTTGCTTATTTTTTTACTTATTTATTTATTTATTTATTTACTTATTTATTTAATTATTTATTTATTTATTTATTTATTTATTTATTTATTAATTAATTAATTAATTAATTAATTAATTAAATAATTAATTAATTTTTTATTTATTCACTTAATTATTTATTTATTTATTTAATTTAGCCAATTAATACAATAAAAGTTCTTGTAGGCTAAAATGAACACATTTAAATGTACATTGTAAGAATTGGAGAGAAACATAAACTATGCTACTTATAAAAAAGATTTAAAGAATAGGTACATGAATCGATTTTTTTAAATTGAAAAATTAGTGTCAACAAATCTGGAGATTTTTTTCAACTTAGTTAAGACTCTGGACATAGGTGCACCTCGAGCATACAAAGACCTAAAAAGACCAACATGGAAGAACTCTGAGATCTGGCTGGAATATTCAGGAAAATAATCTCGGGGAGTGCGGGACAGTCAACAACGCCACGGAGTGCACCAAAGACGAAAGACAAAGACAGGATTGTTCTCCTACTTTGTAAAGATTTTAAGTTAATCAATAAGCAGCGTAGAAATAATTTCTGCATTCTCTCAATCCTGGCACCATCCATGGCACGCAAAATATTTTATTTCATACTTTGCCATGTTTTCTCACAGTGCACTTTGCTGTCGCTGAAACCCTTTGGCCCATATTCTCTGCTTGTTTTAGCATAGTTTGTTGCTTTTATTGTTGCTGCTTTGTTGCTTTTGTTTTTCATTTCACCATCCATTGAATGTAGTTCTTGTTAAACGCAGTTTTGTTGGTTCGACGGCAATTTGTAATGCTTCATTTTTAACCGAAAAATACAAATTTTCTGTTTCCGATCATTTTTTACGCTACTGCAGAGCGGCAGCTCGAGTATCCACAGTCTGTGCGTTTTAATTTATGGCCCAACGGCGAAAGTGAGAGTCCGAGGCAGGAGGAACAATTGACGCTGGCCGACACGTAGAAGCGACAGTCCATTTCCACAACAGGCAGTCTGCCAGCTAATGAAACAACAGGCCATTTCAGGCAAATAGATGGACAGACTATGAATTTGTGTTGGCTAATAAAAGTGAAAGTGCATTGTGAAGCCGAAAAGTGCAACGCACCGACATGCAACGAACATTTTTTGAATATTTACAAATTTAATTTTTAGGTTTTGTTGCTAGTTGCCAATTTGTGGGCATTAAAGCTGACCAGGAAATTGAGCCATTTTATTAATTATTGGTTAGCATTGATTTTGCATTGGTCAATGGGCACTGCAACTGCTGCAGAGTGGCCAGAAATGCATTAAACGACATAAACGTTTAGTGCATTTGAGCAGTGCGCCATTTACATGCAAATGTCACAATGCATTTTGCATATCAAATGCAATGCAAAGTTGACTAGACAAGGCAAAGGCGAGTGGAAAATGGGTGCGCAAAACCGGCCTTAAACGGTGCAATGCAACAACATTAACAACGACAGCCACCATAGCACGGAACACAGTCGGCAACCGGTTCGGAGTTGCTATAATTTCAATGTTTTTATGAGGAATTCCCACTCTACGTGCTACACAGTCACACCCCACCCCAACTCCAACTTCTCCTTCGTATTGGCTAAATCTTTATTCTAGTCTTTCAGTGGTTGAGTTTGGTGACAGCACAAACTTGATTTAAATCCATTGACATGTTGACTGTTTTTTGCAGAGTTCAAAAGCACAAGAATCAGCTTTTTCGCTTTGACATTGAGGCCACTGTTGCGGCGCATTGACGCACTAAACAACAGTCCCCAACGACATTTGCATTCTGTGACAAAAATATTCAGCAGCTGATACCTCGGCCTCAGCCCGCGCCCGCATTATGCCAGCGGCATCGTCATAATCATCATTGTGTCGCCGCCACCGGAATCGCTGTCGCGCTGATTATCATCACCGACCCCAAATGTTGGGCCATGGCCATTCAGACGCACTAGCAACAACGCCGCTGCAGTCGCATCGCATGCAGGCAACGCATATTTTTATGCATATAAATTGCACAAATTATTTGCATAGCATACATTCATACATATATAAATAAATACAAAGCCACTCCACACATATACACACAAGTATATAGCCATGTATAGTAAATAGTTGTGTGCGCTGTAATTTATATAAAAATATATAGTAAATGCAAGACAAATGGAGAAGTTGAGCACAGCCAACATTATCGTCGGACCATCAAGCAGCCACAGCAGCCACTAAAACAACTGCAACAACAAAGAACTACATACAGCAAATGTTCGGCGCAGTCTGTCTGGCTGTGCTGTGATGTTGGCAGCACCTAACTGCGATCAGACGCTGTTATTGCCAGCATTTCGCTCCATCAATACGAACGAGAGTGCGCATTGCAGGCGCAAGTGGCTGCAACGCCCGACTGCTGCTTAAAGGATGAGATAAATAAAAAATGTATTTCCTTCGTTGTGGCATCAATGGCCGGGCATGCCACATTTGCTGCCGCGCTGCTCAAATGAGGCAAATTGCATTTGGCGCTTGTCTGCGCGTTCTCGACTCCAGTCGACTCGCTTTGCAGCAGCTCAACTCGATTCGCTTCGTTGGGCAGTAAATGTGAACGTCAAAATGATGTTGTTGATGTTGTTGTTGTTGTTACATTTTTTGCTGTTGCTATAGTCATTGCTGTCGTTGTTGTTTTTGTTATATGTTTGTGTGCAGAAATTTGTTCAACTTGTGTGGTTGTTGTTAGTTGCTGGCACACTACTCACAATGGATTATTTGTGAACACAGTGGGCTAAATCGTATAGATTTAAAAAAAAAAATTTAAACTCGAAAATAACTTTTGTAAAATTCAAAATTATTTTTATAATTGTGCTATTGGTATACTTAAATTACAGAAATAAATTGCTCAGAAATGGACATGGTTTGCCCAATTTTTAAGTCTCTGTTAAAAAACTCCTCTGATCGTTCATTAATTTGGTCTCTGATTTGGCTTTTTCTTGGTTCATCTGCACCTCTGTTCGCTCTGCTTTTTGTCTTTTGCCTGTCTTCCTATCATCTATATACATATAATTGTTTGTCCTGACTAACTGACTGAATGAATCATCATCGCCCAGCCCAAACCGCTAAAGCTACAAATATGAAATTTGTACTGTACGAGTTACATCTTCTTTACATCTTGAAAAATGAACTTTCGCTAAGATGTGATTTTTTTTAATTCGGGGTCTAAAGGGGCCTATTGATTTCAAATTTGGTAAAAGCCCTTCAAATAAAAAATAATTCGGCAGGTATTTTTTATTTTTTCACAATTCAAAACGCAGTCAACAATGGGTTAAGGTGCATATACGGAAAGACTACAAACTATGAACCGGTGGGTCTATTGACCTCAAAGTTTATGAAAACACTTGAAATTAAAAATAATTTTACACGTATTTCTTACTTTTTTGAAAATCAAAACTTAAAGGGGTCAATCAAGGGTTAAAATTTGGTATGAAGAAACATGATTTTTACCGTTTTTGATTTGAAACTTGGTGAAAGTACAGGTCTCCCTCGTATAGCGCGGTGCTTCTACAACGCTTTTTCGATATAACGCGATTAAAAAAAACAGTTTTTTTCATTATGTTTTTTAATTTTTTAAATAAAGTATGAATTTTGATTTGGAGTTGGAATGTACATACATCTTTAATTTAGTAGATATTTTATTTTGGAAAAAGCTTATTGGAACATAACCCTAAAATTTATATGAAAGTTAAGAAAGTACTCTTGGCGAGAAATAATTCGACACTTCTTTTCAATTTTTTTAAATCGAAATCTGACGGGATCAAGAAACAAGATTTTATGGACCTTTTGACTTCAAATGTGGTACAAGCAATTCAAATGAGAAATATTTAGAAAAGTATTTTTTCATAAAAATCTTTCATTTCTTCGAAAATCAAAATCTCTCGAAGTCAACGATGGGTGAAAATTTTGTATGAAGAAACATGATTTTTTACGCCTTTTGACTTGAAGCTTGGTGAAAGTACTCTTGGTGAGAAATAATTCGAAACGTGTTTTTAAATTTTTTTAAAATCGAAATCAAACGGGGTCAACTATTGGTTAAGAGTTTAAGAAACAAAATTTTATGCGCCTTTTGACTTCAAATGTGGTGCAAGCACTTCAAATGAGAAATAATTAGAAAAGTATTTTTTCATAAAAATCGGACAGGATCAACAAAGGGTTAAGAAGAACTTGATTTATTGGTCCCATTAACTTTAAACTTCTTTGCAAAGCTGCGGGGCGCTGCTACTTTAATTATATGTTCTTTTAATAAATAAAAAAAGAATTTCATTTAAAAATTTACTTTCTTTCAGTTTTTTTTTCAATACTTTTTAACCAAGCTAAGTTTAGTTTCATAAAAAAAATTATCCTTCTCTAGACTAGCATTTCCCATTATTTTTTTTTTAATTCTTTAGAAAGTCATAATGCAATAATTATTCATTTACATTCAAAATTTATCATTAACTAAACATTCCTTGAACTATTTAGAAAATACGAAATTTCTGAGTTCTAAAAACAATAGAAGACCTCTTTTACATACACCACGCCCACATTTGCAATTCAATTAATCTGTCAACTTTTAGCCAGTTTTCTCTTCACAAAATGGCGTTTCGAAACAGTTCGCAGCTGATGTGCGCATGTGCCCGTTTGTGCCACTGTTAATGTTAATTATATGTTCTTTTAATAAATAAAAAAAGAATTTCATTTAAAAATTTACTTTCTTTCAGTTTTTTTTTCAATACTTTTTAACCAAGCTAAGTTTAGTTTCATAAAAAAAATTATCCTTCTCTAGACTAGCATTTCCCATTATTTTTTTTTTAATTCTTTAGAAAGTCATAATGCAATAATTATTCATTTACATTCAAAATTTATCATTAACTAAACATTCCTTGAACTATTTAGAAAATACGAAATTTCTGAGTTCTAAAAACAATAGAAGACCTCTTTTACATACACCACGCCCACATTTGCAATTCAATTAATCTGTCAACTTTTAGCCAGTTTTCTCTTCACAAAATGGCGTTTCGAAACAGTTCGCAGCTGATGTGCGCATGTGCCCGTTTGTGCCACTGTGCACACTTAAAACGACAGCAACAACAATAAGAAACAACAACATCAACTCAGCGCACCGTGCTCGTTGTGCAGACCGACGCTGGCAACGGCATCGAAAAGGATCGATTGCGAAATTTCAATATTGGCCTGAATGATGACAGCATGGCGACGGCAGCATGTGGACGCTAAGGTGTGTGAAGAGCAAAATGCGAAGCGAATAAATTGCAGCCAACTGCATTGCCAATGGCAGCGGCGCAGCACAAGATGGACTTTCGATGAGCAGAGAGCGGCAGGAGGAGAGAAAGAAACGCACATACGAAGGGCGGAGTGAAGCGCGGCGGCGGTGCAGCCATGTTCGCTGGCAGGTGCAAGCAAATGGCTGCATGCAAGCAGGGCAGGGACGTTTCATGCAACCCGCGTTGCACTGCAACGGCGGCAACGGCAATGATGTGCAGCATCAGCAGCCGCACTCTGGTAATCTCGATATTTTTTTGGTTTTTCATTTTCTGTTGCTGCTGTTGGCGGATTCTGCGTTTATTCCGGTTTAAGTTTGAGTGCGACGTGCACAAGTCGGGCGCTGTCCTTATCAACAGTCTGCGGGTCGCTGTGCCCCCCTTGCAGCCGTTCACCGTCGGCTGCTGCAATTTGTAATTCACTGCAGCAACGTGTGCGGCTTATTGAGGTTTAAGCATGAAAGTTTGCTTAGAAAGCGCGAGGCGAAGCGAAGAAAATGGAGCAAAGTCTAAGCGGAAATTATTGCCAGCAGCAGCAGCAGCAGCAGCAGCAGCTTATGTGCAGCTGACGGAGCAATGAATGCGGCATAGGTAACGCAAGTGTCGAGATTGGCAGCTGAGCTTAGTTTACGGTCAGACGCTGGCTGCAAGCTTTAAGGTTGAGTGAAATATTGAAGTTACGAAGAAAATCGACTACACAAGTCAGCATTGATTATGGCTTCAGTAATAAAATGCTGACTTAGATCAAATGTGAAGGCACTAAGTGATTATATTTCATTGGACTCAGTTTGTGTGACCAGCCTGCTAAAAGTGACCAAGCAAATTGGCTTTCAGTGAACCCATGTTTATGTGGCATTAATTACTAAATTAAGACACGCTTACGAGCGGCTTTCATTTGGCAATCAGATTATATTTGCAGCGCAGTTTAGCGGTTACCTTTTGAAATTTAAACATTGTGAAATTAAAGTCATAGACAGAACATTTCGGAATGTATATATAAAGACATTTGTGCGTATTATCGGCCAGTGTTGCCAGATACCTGAAATGAGTTTCTCCTAAATCTTAAAAAAATACTGAAATTTACTCCCAAAAGGTAAAAAATATCCTAAAATATTTTTAAAACACTGCACAATACAAAAAAAATAACAAGGTTCTGACAATGGATTTTGGTAGAGGGGGTAAAAAAAAATATACGTGTATCGGCGTTTTGAAAGTTTACATCTGAATTTTTTTTAGGGGGTCAAAGTTTTCCCCTTTTGCACATTCTTATGGTGAATCGGCATACGAAAACCATGTAACCTTACATTTTAGGTATACTATGGTTTCAGCAATTTGATGTAAAATACTACGAAGAATATTTTTGTGGAGCATTTTAACCCTGTAGCTACTATTTTTATGGGTCAATTTGACCCTTTTTTTCTAAAATGCGAAAAATGTCCTGTAAAACAGGACTTTTTAAGGAAAAAATGTACCACGAAAATATTCGCCATAAAATTCTACTATAGGTCTCTGAATATACCAAAGCTCAGAAATTAACTTGAACGCCAGAATTAAGCCAAAACTGAAAATGTGTTTCAGTGTTTATTTCGTACTTATTCAAAATTGGTACTTAAATGTCCTACAAAACTTGTACGTGGAATAGCAGATGAAAGGGCAAGCAATATTCGAAAAAACAATGAGAGCCGAGAGCTGAATGGATATTAAATAGGCGAGCATAATATTGTCCATTCACCGCTTGTGCCAACAAAAAAAAATTCTTTTACAACCATTACATATAAAACTTGGTGTGGTAAACAATTTTGTTAAGTGTTTGGATACAATTGTTTGGAGCAAAGGCCAAGAACCTCCCAAATCTAAGAGGAAATCTCCTGATCTGGCAACACTGTTATCGGCAAGAAAGCTAAACTGGTTTCGTTCTGTGATAAAACTGATATGAGTCTGCTATTGTATTTTGAATGCAGTGGCGCACGCAAGGGGGTTTTGGGGTGCACACTTCTCCCAAATATTTGTATATTACAAACATTTTGGGAGGCAAGTATGATTTCAACTGGTATTGAGCTCAAAATTTGTGTGCCGTACCCCCAACCCCTTCTAAAACGAAATATTTTGTGCGTCACAGGTTGAATGAAATTCAAATGGCCACCGGCTCATTATGAATTAAATGTGGAAAACTCAATGTGCTTCTATCTAAAATTAGTGAACAAGCAGCATGAGATCCACTACATTATTCATCAGCGGGAGAACTATTAAAATGCATTAACATTTCTATGAAAAACGCAAGACTGCAAAAATCTTTTCGCCAAATTGCAACTCATGCGGCGCTCAAATTGAATAGTCGCCAGCGGCATTGTCAAAAAAATACTATACGCCAAGCAGCCAAATGCAAATGCCAACACACTAACAACAACAACAACAATAAAAAAAAACTAGTTTTAATCACTCAGCGCTGGTGGCCAACAGTTGCCATATTTCTCTGGATTTACTTAAATATGATTTGTGTATATTTTATGCGGACACAAAAATTTTAATAGACAGAACTGATTTGGAAAGTCGAGTCGAATAGTTGCCTCGAGTGCAGCAGCGTTGAGAGCATTCAGTAAATATTTGCTTTATGTGCTCGGCGGCCGCTTCTGTTACTTACGCTACTACATTACTGAGGCGTTGCTTAGGGTCGCAGCAGTGATGTTGCGTCGCGTTTGATTGCTGTGCAGTCAGCGCTGCGAATGCAATCACTTAAATTTATTGCGCGCCGTCCCGCTGTCGCTCGGTCTCACGTAGCGAGTGCCAATAAGTCTGGCGAACGGAACGGAAAAGTGCATTATTCGCACTCGCATTGATCCGCCGAGCGGATGAAGCGGATGAGGCGGATGAAGCGGATAACGACAAACAGTTGCAATGGCTGGCAGTTGCTGCCGTTTGCCGTCTGATGGCTGGCGGCTAATGGCAGCGAAGACTAAAAGCCAAATTCAATTTGAACCAACAGCGAAAGGCGAACAATCAGCGCGCCGCCACTATGAAGTCATTTGCTGGCCATGAAGACGCAGGCAGCGACAACGACAACAACGACAACGACGACGATGGGCTGGCAGATAAAAATGCGCAAACACATTTGCCGCGTACGCCTTGCGCGCATATTTCGCATGCCGATTAAATTAATTAGAAGCGCACAACAACAACAACAAAAACGACAACAACTAAAGCAACACAACTATGGCGAAACTAGCAGCAAATGGCAAGAAAACGTTAAATGGAAAGCGTTCAAGTATTTTAAAATATTAAAATAGAAAATGGCAATATGGCAGCTCAATTGTACGAAGAAGAAGACAAAGAGAAGAGAAAGAGTCGACAGCAGCTGCTGGCATTTTCCGGCTTTCTATTTTCTGTTTTTCATTTCACAAATTGAATAAAATAAAAGTGATAGGACGAAGTGCGGCGAACATTGCCAAGAAATTGTGCGCGTTGTTTACAAAACGTCGTTTATTTGCAATTTGTGTGAGTATGAGTGTGCATGAGTTTGTGTGTGTGTGTGTGTGCGTCATAAAATTTCTTTCTTCAATGACTTTGGTGCGGTTTCTTACTAAAATTTTATAGTAAACAGTCAGTCGTTGTTGTTGTTGCTCATTTGTAACTCGTTGTGCTAGAAATGACAACGTTGTGTTGTAACTATTGTTGTTGTAACCACACTTGCATGCACACCTTGATCTCTGAGTGTGTGTGTGTTTGATTGTGTTTCCATGCAATAAATGCGATCAAATAAATTTTCTTAATTAAATTGTTGATTCGCAATAAATCAGCCAACTTTATTCGCTGTTAATGTTTTAATAAACGCTCGGCGGCTCAGCGCTTCAATAGCCAAACGACTGAAGGTTGTGACGGTGCGGCGGCGTGTAGCTGTCATAAACACTTCTGACTTTACGAGCAAACTTGTTAGCATTCTTGTATTTTATTACTCGTTTTAGTTACCATTTCTCCAATGCTGAGACATTCGAAAAAAATACAACACACAACAACAACAACCATACTAACAATAACCACAAGCAGCGCAATCGCAACGGCAACAACAAAATGCTAAAAACATAAAATGCACAATAAAATTTACAAATACGAGCAAACGGAGAGATGTGGTGAAGTGTCGACAATCCACTAACAAAAATGTTAACAACTACGCGAAACAACAACAATGCATGTAGCGAAAATGCTGAAAATGCGCGATTTGGTGTTTTGAAGGGTGGCGGGCGCACATTCGCACTTGGCGGTAGCGAGGGGGGATGAAAAGAGAGAGGGATGGTTATTAAAAGCCCATTTCGATACCATTAACAGCGAGTGTTTTGTTTTTTGGTTTTTATTCCATTTTGAAAGCATCACTGCAACAGGTAGCGGTCGCAGTCATAAAAGTTAAGTTCCGACACATTTTTATGAATGAAAATTTGACTTTTGCGTATATTTAAGGTGCGTTGGTGCCAGATGAACTTATTAAATATGGGTTGAAAATTGTTATGGGTTTAGTATTACATATTTATAATTTTTAAATATATCCTTACGTATTGTATGTTCCTTACCGGCTATGAGAAACAGACTTGGCGTAGTTATTGCGCAGAGGAAAATCCTGGATCTGAATTACGAGGGTGTCAGAAAGGCGCACTAACCCAAAGATGTGGACATTTGCTGATCAAAAATATATATACAAAATGATAATTGTGGATGGTATTCCGATTAGGCAGTGCGATAAGCATGAAATCTGTGTTTTTATGGTTGAATGTCCGACGAATGGCAGTGCGGAAGCCTAAATCGTTTCGAAAAAACTGAATAGACTTGCAACCTTCATCTAGCAGAGCACATGTCGGCATGTCAAGCATGCTTGAACTGACTTACTCTACCTTATTACAGGTCTTCCTCGTATAGCGCGGTACTTCTACAACGCGTTTTCGATATAACGCGATTAAAAAAAAGTTTTTTTTCATTCATTATGTTTTTTAATTTTTTAAATAAAGTATGAATTTTGATTTTGAGTTGGAATGTACATACATCTTTAATTCAGTACCTATTTTATTTTGGAAAAAGCTTATTGGAACATAACCCTAAAATTTATATGAAAGTTAAGTCTTCTATAACGCGAATCAAATAACGCGGAATTTTCCTGGAACGTAACCACCGCGTTATACGAGGGAGACCTGTAATTTTTAGCTTTTTAGGGGAAATGTTAAGATTCAAAATTGTTTTTATTAAGTTCTCTGTGTGCCAATAATTACCAATAATGCCAATAATTACAAGATTGTTGCCAGATCAGGAGATTTCCTCCTAGATTTAGGAGATTCTTGGCCTTTCAGGAACATTTCTAGGAGGAAAAATTGTTTAGGAGAAAGTTTAGGAGATTTATATTTTGTGTTAGGGGATTTTTCGGATCTTCAGGGGATTTTTGGGAGATTTTTGGATAACGCAGTATGATGTACTGGGAACACTGGCAACGAAAAATATTTTGGCAACTATTTTAATAGTCAAAGCACCCTATTGTGTTCAAAATTTGTAAGCTTACAAAATGTAAGCTCGTTCTATCTCGTTCTCACTTATTGCTGTCACAGTGAAATCCCGCCAAATATGGCATTTTTTGTTAAATTAATTTTTTATATGTTTTGTTTTTGTTAAGTTTTTGTTGTTAAGCTGAAGATGAATAAAAAAGGCTGCATTAAAAAAATTTTATGTTTATATTTTTTTTATGAAAAGTTTTATTCCTTTAAAATTACGCAAATTATAAAACAATTTTAGGAGATTTTTGAACTTTTGGGGGGAAATTTCAGTATTTTTTTTAAGATTTAGGAGAAAGTCATTTCAGGTATCTGGCAACACTGTTAATAGGTGAGGCATTCCACGCGAAGCGGACAGGTAAAAAAACTCGACGTTTCCGATTTCAATAATATTTGAGTATGTTCTACCTATACGTATTATTGATAATAATAATAATTGACTGGCACGACAGCCCGCTTACGCGAGACTAAGGCCTAGCTTCCCGCAACCACCCGTGTTGTGCGTGTGAATTTGTACACGGGTTGGAGGGACCTACAGTTTAATGCCGGTTCCGAACGGCAGGTTGGGAGCTTTTTCATAAGCAATTTTTACTCTCAGAGGTTTGCCATTTCCAGCTGAGAGGACAGCCACCGAAAGAGAAAACGAGTTTTCCCGTTATGTTTTTTAGGTGTTATTACAGGCAGTATTTGAACCTGAGGTTGCTGCCTGCGACTCGCGGTCCAACGCACTAACCAACTGAGCCACGGCGGCTGCCGTATGTATTATTGATACGTATACCAATATTTTTGTGATATAATGACTAGTTCAAGAGTTATGAGACTTTGAAGTTTTCGACAGCCGGTTGGCATGCAGTACTTCAAAGCCGATTATGGAGTCATAAAATTATATATTAAAATAATTAAACCACTGGATTTCTTACTTCATTTACTGGGCTTTTTAATGGTCTTGTTGGAAAAGAAAAAAAAATTTTTTTTCGTAAAAAAAAAACCAATTAATTTTTTTTCCTTGATTTTCACTAAGTTGGA